>VXBO01009747.1:104417-385164 GCA_013400135.1 Rhinoptilus africanus
AATCCCTTCTCCTAAATCCCCTTCTCTCTCCCCCCACATCTTCCTCCCTGCTCCCCGCCACCCCATCTCCTAATCCCTCATCTCTCCTCTCCCCCTGATGCCCAGCCCCGCTGCCAGTGCACCCCCAAATCCTCCTGCCCTGGAGCCGTGTCCCCCCCCACGGGATTCCTCCCTGCAGCCCGCGGTGCTGCCTGCAAGGTGGGGGCCATGGGAAGAGCAGTGGGTGCCCCATCGCCGTGGGGACCACATGGGGACACCACCCCCACCCCCCGCCCCAAGGAGCACAGGCCCCCCAAGATCTTGCTGCTCCCCGGCTTTTCTGGGGGGTGGCTTTACAAAACCTGGGGCTGATCTAACTCCCAGCCCCGGCTGCCTCCCCTCATCGTATCATCACCTCCCGCAGCTCCCAGCCCGGAGATGCTGCCGTTAAAAGCGACTTCCCTGTATTCGGTATGGAGAAAAAACTGTATTTCCCATGCAAATGTTTCAGCATCCCGCTAATAAGTAACCCAAAATGTCAGTTCCAGGAGCGCAACCCAGGCGCTCACCTTGTCTAAGAAACGAGCAGAGGTAGATGGGGTCCTTCTTTCAATTAATTAGTGTTTCATTAAACCAAATAGAAGGTACCCCCTTTAAAACAAGGCAGCAAAACTTTAAAGCCAAGGGGCAGGATTCTCATTAATGTTGTTTAGATGTTTTCCTCGTGTGTTTTAAAGCTAATAGAGGAGCCTCTTCTGGCAGATTCCTATGAAAAGAATTGGTTAGGGTGGGGGCGAAACTGCTCTTTTGCAGAGTGTGTCTGTGTTTGTGGCTTTCTTGAATGAACAAGCGAAAAGGAGAGGATTTCGGGTACCCCCGGAGCTTGTTTTACTTTCCTGTTAAGCCCAGCTATTAGCAGAGAGGACAGGATGATTTTGGCTCAGCTTGCGGTGACGGCATTGAAATGTGGAGTAGGATAGTACCGACAGTCCGAGTGTTTATGTAAAAGTCTTAACACGTGGAAGTGATGAGCTTCCTTGTGTATCCGCCGGTGTCAGAGACACGCTGGGTTTTTGCAGGCGGCAGAGTGTGGGTTCTCCGAGAAGAAAGATTTCCTTTCGTGTGGGCTGAAGCTGTCTACAGAATTATATTTTTAGCCCGCGCTTATCCAATTTCCACATGCTGACCCCGTATCAGAAAGGAAACATTTAAAAACGAATCTGAAAAACCTCGAGAACTTTAATCGAGTCTTGACTTTGAAAAATAAACGCGCAGCTTTGGGGTGGCGGTACTGAAATCTATGGTGGATATGCAGAAAAGCTCATTTATCAAAGATGCTCTCCGAGCCTGGAGGAGCAGATGGCAGTGGAATAGACCCGCTTCTGGAAACAGTGCCTGAGCGAGGACCTAGACAGAGGAGGAGCCACAGGCATTTAGGGCATAGTACAGCCCTCGGTGTAGGGGATTTAATTTTCCAGAGGTTTGGTCTCGATCTTGCAGCTCTTACTCATTCGAGGTGCTGCCCTGCAGGCTGTTTGTGTAATCATTATGTTTTAGCATTTGGTACGTGAGCTCTCCCATTAATTGCTGCAGTTTGTTTGTTCTGGTATTTGATGTACTGAATTTCATAATTATTTTTTTTTTATTAGCCCTGTGGAGGCTGAGGTACAGTGAATTCTTTGTATGGGATTATTCCTTTGAGACCTAATCTTGCCGGCTTTGCTTGTATGAGTAATCTTTACTAACACACAGAGGCCCGGCGTGATGGCAGAGCTGCAGTGTCAGCCCGCTGGTAACCGCTTACCAGCCTGTTATAAATACTTATTTAAAAAAAAATAATAAATAATATCTATCTCTCTCCACGGGTTTGTTGTAAATCTTTGCGGCGAGTTCAGTGCCGGGGAAATGGCCAGATGTTTGCCAGGGGTCCTGATTTCTTATCTTTGGCATCAGAGGCTTAGGTTTCACGTGCATTTCTGTTTCCCAGCAAGTCAGACTAAACAGCATCATTACAAGGTATAAACAGTTGGGTTCGCTTTCAGCGCCCACAGGAAGCTCCGTCCAAGGGAACAAAGGAAAAAAAAACCCCCAAACCTCTTATTTTGCAGTGTCAAAGGCTTGGAAATGGGGAAAAGGCAGCCAGCCTTGCCGGCTGAGGGTCGCTGCCGGTGTCAGAGGTGGGCTGGCACAAGGATGCCACGCCAGCACCATGGCCGTGGGGTCTCGGACTCGAGGAGAGCCCTGGTTCCTCCTGGAAACAAATGAGCAGCTCCGGTAAAAGCTGCTCGTTACGTGGCGCGAGGGTGGATCGGGGCTGGGCTGGGGCAGCAGGGTGATGCTGCGAAGGGGCCGGTTAGATGGTGGTACCCAGAGGGCAACAGCTCGCGAGGCACGGGCTCAGCATGTGAAGTCCCCTCCCCTACCGGGGTCCCACACAAGGTGCGGAAACGCTGGCTGTTCAACCAAGGGGGATAATTGCTCGGCTCCTACAGCCCGCGCCGTGCCTGGGTGAGAGGCAGCCGTCCTATCCAGGGCTCATTCTGTAACAAACAATCCCAGTGATTTAGTTTGGGAAGTGTGACACCTCCGTGTGTGGCTTCAGTATCGAGGGAAGTTGTGTGCCGAAAGCAGCTTTCTCCATTTCGGGCTTGCAAGTCCCCTCTTCGTACAGGGACAAAAGGAGGGAGGGGGCAGCCCACAACGCGCCCGTTGACTTCCCAGCGCCGAAATCTCCGCTCCAGCCCTGAACAAGGCTACTGAGCTAACGGAGTTCAATAGCAGGTGAGCGTGAGTTCAGCTGCCATCCCCCATCCCGAATACAGCTGGGGAAAACTCCCAGACCAGGGGCTGAGACAGTCAAGTTAAAAAAAAAAAAAAAAAAGTCTGGATTAAAAAAAAAAATATCTGTATTTGCGGGTGATATTGCGAGTCTGGCTGGTTCCCTCTGATCCTTTGTTAGTCTCGTGCTGATTGAGCTGCCTGTTGGAATGTCATTATACTGTCAGTCACCCCAGGAACATTTATTTCATATGTTTTAATCTCCCTGCCTCCGTAGCACCGATGCCAATTTCACTAGAGCGAAGCCAAGCTAATGTCATTAGATTACACCCGATCCAGGGGAAGATGAAAGATGATTCAAAGTTACTCCGTCAGGTTGGGAGTTTAAGTTATCACTCCTCCCCGATGCTTCCAGAGCTGGGGAGTTCTGTCTCCTAATTAATGTCCTCTTGGGATTTTTCTCCAAGGCTTTTGTGTTGGGTTTTTTTGTTCTTTTTAATCTAGGCAAGCGCTGATGTTTCTGAGTCAAAGGGAGCAGAGAACATCTCAGCTGCTGAAGGGGTGGAGGAAAAGGAGGTTGTTTAGGGGGACGCACGTGGTTACGGCAGCTGGGAGCAGCTGGGTCCCACCTTGTTATGCCGTTTCCCAGCCTCAGCGCCTCAAACCAGGGTGAAATCGGAGCCCTGGGGATGGAGGAGCTCCTGCAGCAGCGGATGGCCTGCAGGTCCACAGGGTTTTGCGGTCACCGTAATTCAGCGGCGCAGTCTGGGAGTGCTTTGGAAGCATGGAAGTGGCTTGGGAGTGTGGGGGTGGGAGGCAGGAGCGTGTGGATGGTGCCAGGGGAGACCTCGGGGGAGCCGGTACAATTCCTGAAAGGTGGAGCAGGACCCTATGGCCACCAGGAGGAAAGACCTTGCTGCAAAACCCCCTCCGGGGGGGGGGATGATGTAGCAGTAGTTGTCTTACAGTGATCTTCTCCCCCACCTTACCTCGGCCATCCTTGCAGCCTCTGCAAGGAGCACCAGGTCTTGTGTTCGGGCTGTGCCCAGCCCAGAGCGTGGGTTGTGCCGTTGGCCATGGAGTTTGAGCCGGTTTGGGTTTTCCGCTCCCTGCTGCGTGCACGCCTGCCTGTTGGAAGGGCTGGTTTAGCAGCACCTGCTCCTCGTCCTGGGAACATCTCTTCTCCCAAACACATCGGAATTACTAATAGCGTCAAGCGCAGCCTGGAGCAGTTTCTCTGGAAATTGCAGCCTTGGACAACCACATGCTGAAGAGGATCAAGGTCCTTGTTTATTTATTAGCTGTGTAATCAGACACCTCCCCGTACCGAGCTGCTCAGGGTGCCAGGTGCTGTATAAAAAGGGAACAAAAGATGGTCTTGGCCCCAAAGCACAGGTAATTCCCTGTAAACAACAGCTGGATGTAGGCTGAGACAGGCGCAAGGAGGGGGGTGAGCGTGTCTGTTGGTTGGGCAGCGTGGGTCCTTGGCCAAGGAGTTGTTGGAGATGGAGGATGAGGTGGGTTTGTGGGCGGTTGAAGGGACCTCTCCTCACTGGGGATGGGCAAGGGGAGGAAGGAGCATGTTGGAAGGGCTGGTGAGATCAGGGCTGGGCTCACGGAGTATGTTATGGAAAGACAGTCACTGGTTCTGGTGCTCATGTGCTTTGCCGCTGCCGTTGCGTGTGACCTGAACTCGGATACTCCAAGGCATTTCAGTAAAAATGTGAAGTGGTTTGAAGGCTGGCACCCTACTTGCTGGGGAGATGTCATGGTGTGCCTCAGTTTTCCCATCTGTAAAGCGGGAGGGAGGTCGCTGCCCCGTGCTGCAGGGGTGGAGCAGCAGGGTTGTGAGCCTGTGACACCTACCTCCCGCACAGAGATGGGGAGGTATGTGGAGTCTGAGCTTGTTGGGCTGTGCTGTGGGTTAAATAACACCCAAAGCAGGTGAACGCCACCAGAGCTGCTGGCAGAGCTGCTTGGCACAGCTTGGGCTCGCAGTCCTCTCGTGGCGAGGTGGAGTGCCCACCTAGCGCGCACACTTCAGGGATGGCACCATCCTAGGATGGCACCATCCAGACACACACCCCCAGCAAGTTCTAAGTGCAAAGAGCTGCAGCTGGGCTCTTTCCCCTCTTACTCCTTAAATAAACCCCAAAGGGTTATTATTTTTGGTCAGTGAAGCAGTTCATATCCGGGGTTCATGTCTGTTCCTGATGATGGGGTGAGCCCCTGAGTTGGAGTAAAAGGAGAAGTCAAACCCATTCCCATTAGAAAGTTTGAAAATAAGTACTCAAGGTTTTATTGGACTCTTCTCTCAGCAGATCCTGTGGTCTGCATGAGGATGTTCTGGGGAGGTTCAGAAGTCAATAGAACCCATCCTCCTCTTGAGTACAGCTTCACGCCCCCAGTCCCTGGGGCGCAGGAGCCTGGAGGGGATTGACACAGTCTTCATCCACCCCAGGGCTCTGCCTGGGCCTGGGGCACTTGGAAACCAGGGCTCCCCTGGCCCTGCCTGCTGGTGCTGAGCAATCTTGAAAATATGGCCTCAACTGTCCAAGATTTTGTCAGTTGAATTCATAGAGCCGGGTCTCGTGAAAAGCAGCGCGAAGCTCCAGCTGGCTGGGGCGAGAGCCCTTTTATGGCAAAAATTGTGATACTCCTCAGAGAAGCAGCAGATTCGCTCTCCTTAAACCTCCTTAAACTAGTCCTCCTTTAAGGTCAGATCTTGCAAATCCTCACCTGTGCACGCAGCCTGTCCTCCTGCCCTTGGCTCTGCTGCCTTCGGGGGGGCTCCTGGGAGTAATTGCCTGGAGTCTGGGGTCCGGGCCCGCGCTCCGGCCGCACCATCGCCACCGGTACCTCTGTTCACCGCAGCCGAGCTAGGATTTCACCCCGACCTTTTGAAGTCTATAATAAGAGCAGTTAGGTCTGGGGAGGGGGAAGGGATCTGGTGCCTTTCCAAAGAGTTCAGAGCAAACAACAAGTGAGCAGAAAACCTGGGAATAACCCCCCGTGAGCCCCCTCCCCGACACAGGCATTAAAGCTCCTGAGCTGCTAATTATGCTTTTCCCCTGGAGAATATCGTGGTAACCCAAGCTGCTTTCGCAGGGAAACAGGGGAGGCTGGCGAGGGGGAGCAGGGGCGGTGGTTGTGGCCATAAATCTCTGCAAATTCTCATTCCATGCAGGTATTACGGAAGGGAAGTGGATTAGGTTGCAGTTGTGTTGCTGTGGTTGGATACTGGGGGATCTTACCCCGTTACAAAGCCCCGTGTGGGTCAGTGGGGGCTGTTCATGCAAGGTCTGTAGGAGCAGGGCCACCCTGGGGACCGTGACGGTGTCTCTGCATAACCCGTGTCCTGGGAAATTCAGTTTTTCGTGGTTTGGTGTTAAACATGTTAACCGCCAAGCTGTGCCCTCCTGAGCCCTTGCGACTCCCCGGGGAGGACGTGAGCAGGACGGTGCCCGCAGTGAGAATATAAATAGAGTTGCCTGAGGAAGTGAATTATTCTTGGCGTTTCTTTCACCGAGCGATGCCATTCTGCAGGAGGAAATCTTTCAGCAAAAGAAATCGCCGGTTCCCTTCGTGCATGGCAAGACCATCCTTCTTGTTTCCTGGAAGTGAGGAGATTCAGAACGTGCTCTTTCTGTTGCAACACCATCTGTTGCAGAGATATAAAGATCCCTGCTCAAACTCCCCCAGGCTCGAGGCTGCTGCCGAGTACGTCTCTGGTGGGAGATAAAGGAGAAACTTCCCATCGCTGCCCCGAGGGAGCTTTGGAAACCTCACATGGTTGTTTTGCCCGCTGTGGAGCAGCTGTGCAAAAGCATCACAGAAGAAAATCCCACCTAGGCAACTCCGGGCATCCAGACACCTTCCTTGGATGAAGCCAGTGGCTGGAAACTGGGATGCCAACAGTTGGATCAGGTCTGACCACAACCGCCTTTCCCACACCTTCCCCTGGCAAAAGGTGTTCAGGTTCAAGCGCAACGTCGTGATGGGAAGCTGGATATTTATTTATTTTAACGTGTATATATATATATATACATACATCTCTCTCATGGGATCTTTTTTTTTTTTTCAGAAAATTTCCAAAAGCCACGCTGATTTGTTCTGACATCGCCCCTTGGAAAAGGGCTCCCTCCCCCTGCTCGTGCTCTCTGGGGAAGCCTTTTATGGGAAAATATCAAATCCGATTGGTTTGACTTCCGTGTTTATCTGATGGTTGTGTGTGTGTGTGTGTATACTCACGCGTGCATCTTTGGGCTCTCAAATGTTGCGTTTTGTGGTTAACATTTCATTTTTCTACTTTCATGGTGTTGTAGCGTAACGTTTAGTACCGTATCCTCGCATCTTTCCGTGTTATTCAAACACTTTTGTGCTGTCTGAACTGGACTGTTTGGGAAACCCTTGCTGGGGAGGAATCCCCAGGTGTTGGCGTGTTCCAGCTCAGAGTTAAAGAAGTAAGGAAACATCTGCATTTCCAAGCTGGGAGGAGCTCTGTGTCCTGACCCTTCTGGCACCAAGTGAACGAGCATAAGGCAGGAGATGTGACTGCTGGGGAGAAGGGCTGTGCAGAGAAACCAAGGAGGTGTCCTGGCTCTGCTGGGACCCCCAAAAATACGCTCCGGAATCAGCAACCCCATGATGCTGACATGCTCCAAGTCCCCGTAACACGCCGGCTGGAGATCCCACTTTCCCTGTTTTGCATATGGGCTTTTTTTTTGCTCCGGAGTCCTTCTCTCATCTGGAAATTTGCTCCTTAAGTCCCTTCAGTCTCACACTTTGCTGGGCTCCAGGTTGTGCCTTGCCAAGTTTTGCCGTAAGCCTTAATAAAAAGGTGTTTTGGAGGACTCGGGGTCACCCAGCGCAGCAAGGCATGGCTGTCCCCTGCTCCTGCTGGACCCGTGCCCATGGACGGGGGGAGCAGTGTGTTACCCTGGGCGCAATTAGTATCGTGCCATTAACGTGCTGTGATTTGCATAGGTAAAACTGGTGATGGCGAGAGGAGGCCGTATGACGTGTCAAAGCCAGAAGTGGGGGACATCTCCCTCCTCTGAGCCACAAACACTGTCAGTGGCCTCGCCATGCTGTTTCTCACCTTCCAAAACCGTGCTGGCAGGAGGTGTTGGCAGAGCTGTGGCACGGCTGTGTCCCTGGGGTCCAGTCCCTCGGCTAGCGCAGCGTCACGGCCATCAGCCGCACTGGTGGAATGGAGGACACTCCACTCTACCAGTGGGCAAACAGGCAGAAAAGCACCCAGCACCTCTGGGAGGACAAGGCTCAGCACATGGGACCTCTTGCCGTCTATATCCACGCTGCTGTTGGTCTCTAACTGTGGTGGGAAGGATGACTGTCTGGTTCAAGCATGGGCAGTGGGTTTTCGGTGTGTGCCGAGCTTCCCTCAGCGTCAGCCGCGTCCCCCCAGGTGCTGCTCTGCTTCTCAACCCGCTCCTCATGCTGAAGGTCATGGAAAGTTCCCCTGACTCCTCTTACAAGGGTTGAGGGTGCTAATCCCCGTGTCCGGGCTAACTTCCAGCTCAGGTAATTCTAGTCTCTGCCCCTAAAAATGAACTCTGCAATTTCAACTGGCTCCAGTTATCTTTGTTCCCCATCCATCGACCTGCTGGGCACTGTGCTGCTGGCAGAGACCGACCACCGGGCTCGGAGTTGTTGGCTTTCGATGGCTGGGAAGTGGTCTTTCTTCTGGTCTGCAAGATGATTTGGGTGTTTCTCTGTGCAAAAGCTGCGTGTCATGGCAAGGGATAAAGCTAATGTGCAATATTCCTGCCCTGCACTGCTGAACTGCCCTGTGTGAATATTAATATTTGCCTGTAAATATTTGCCTGGTATTTATCAGTCTTGCCCCCGCCTGACAGTGGTTGTTAGCTTCTTCTTTATCTCTGAAGAAGGCAAAATCCACAAGCCAAGTCTCACTGCGTGCGGCGGGCAGAGCAGGGGCGGTGAGAGGCAGGGCTGGGGGACAGGAGCCTGCGCTGGGCTCGGTGGCCGGATCGGCCGCCTCCTCTGCAGGGCTTGGTGAGACCCGGCCTGTGAACACGGTTCCACCAACATCTCCTTGCCCTGGGTGCCCTGTCCCAGCCAGCTTCCCCAGCAGGGCAGGGCCACGCGGAGGGAGATGCTCATGGACGCAGTGGTGCCGTGGTGCTCGCTCTTCCCCAGCCCAGCTGCGTTAGGGGCAGCGACCAGCTCTTCCCACAGCCTCAGCTCATGGGGTTTACTGGGTTTCTTGCTTGGCTGACAACATCATGATGCCCCATCCCTGGAGGGGTTCAAGGCCAGGCTGGACGGGGCTTGGAGCAGCCTGGGCTGGTGGGAGGTGTCCCTGCCCAGGGCAGGGGGTGGAACTAGATGGTCCTTAATGTCCCTCCCAACCCAAACCATTCTGTGATTAGAGATGGCACGGCTTTACCATGCGCTGGGAAAGTCCTTTCCACCTCCTTCTGGGCTGGGGGCCATCACTCCTCCAACCCCCCCCCCACTCCGGCTGTCACAGTGTTGGCTGCATCTGCAAGTCCACTTTTTATCTCCTTGGGTGCTCACTGTCCATCTTAGGTTTCCTCCTCCCCTGCACTCCTGCGCTGTTACCGAGTGGCCGTGAGCTGTGAAACTCTCCGGGGCAGGATGCTCTTGAGCTCTGCTACAGACTCTCCCTCCAGCCTGGGCCCAGAAGCTGCTGAGAGGGCGATTTCTTGGAGTGGCTGAGAAGGCACCATCCCTCTCACCTCTCCATCTGTACTATCTTGGAATGACACAGAAATAGGCGTGAATGTGAGATTTCAGTTTGAGATTAGACCACGAAGCTGTTTGCCATGGCAGGTTTTTGGCTAAATGACTCTAAAAGGGCTCCAGAAGTGTTTAGCAAAGATGCATCAGGAGCTGTTAAGCGTGAGGGAGCAGAAGCAAAGTCCAGCTGAGGGAGTCCCCGAGCCTTGGCTGGGAGTGACCCAAGGGTTTGCTCCTGCTGCTGGCACAGGGTCAGGGTGACCCAGGGAGGTTCATCTTCCCGTGACTGTTATCAGGGAAAATATGGTTGGTGTTAGTTGGGTAGAAATACACTTTCTGAGAGGAGATGAATTTTTCTCGTTGGCATCGAATGGCTGGTGGTTGATAGCGGAGCAGGGAGCATTGCACTTTGCACCCACGGTCTGGGTCATTTTGGTATAAATGATCATCGAACGCCTGCAGCCGGTCAGCCCCTGCGCTGAAGAGCCTGGGTGTGTGTGTAACTGTGTTAGTTCATACCAGATGCAAAGGGAAAAAGTTACCTCTTATCACCTAGGGGCTCGTGAGAGCTGGGTAAGGACGGCTGAACTTTCTGAAGTTCAGATTTAGGCACTCCTAAGGTACCCGAGGCTGCTCCCCAGCAGGCAGGGGCTGGCAGCGACCCGGCCCCGTGGGGTTGGGGCAAACATCTGGAGTGATTTAAGGTCCAACTGCCCCAGTTCTTCATTTCTGCCCGTATGCCGGAGGGTTTTGCTGCCTGGATGGAGGGCATGGTCCCCGCTCTTCTGCCCCGTGCAAACCTGCCTGGGTTTTAAAGAGCTGCCAGAGGTTTCTGAGCAAGCACACAAAAACCAGCTCATCCGAGGGTTTGGGTGGCTAGAAGGTGATGTGTCCCCCAGGAGAGGCATGGCAGGGACAGCCGCATCACCCGCTCCCACTCCCTGCAGCAGGAGGTCACATAGCAAAGGGGAGATGTTGTCCTCGGAGCAGGCAGGGGCAGGCAGGAGGGCAGCGGGAGCCCAGCGCCATGTGCTGCGGCTGCTGGAAGGAAAACTTTCTGCCAACACTTGTCTCTCCAAAGAGAGACCAAACTTGCCTGGAGTAGTCTCCATGTTGTAGCAAAGAGCTGAAGGATGAAACCGCCACCTGGGCTGGTGGGAGGTGTCCCTGCCCAGGGCAGGGAGCTGGAACGAGATGATCTTTAAGGTCCCTTCCAACCCGAACCATTCAATGAAAACCCAGACATTAAATGCCTCACACCGAGCAGTAAAAAGGGGTTTTTTTGTCTGGCTGCTACTGCTCATTTGAGCTAGGGTGGCCGGTTCCCACCTCGCTGTTCCCAAGAGTAACAGGGTCTGGCTCGGGCAGGAGGTGGGATTTTGCTGTGTACCTGCAGCGAGAGGAGAGCTGAGCGCCGGGGACGGTGTGGGCATTGCTGTGTGCTGGCTGTCTCCCGTGCCGTGTCCGGGGCAGCGAGGAGGCTTTGGGACACTCACTCAGCCTGGCTGGGCGGTTGGTGAGCAAGGGCCTGTTCTGTCCCTGCCTCAGTTTCCCCATTTGTGAAATGGCCACTGCTAAAGGTGCTCCTGGAGGGGCTGGGACCTGGCTTTGCTGCGGTCGGGGAGCACCAGCATCCCTCCCTCCAGCATCGCCCTCTCCGGGCTGTGTTTGCTCCGACCACGGGCGGATGCAGAGTCGGATGCAGAGTCACGCTGGGTTTAGATGGTTTTTTTCCCCCATGAACGGGGTGCGATCCCTGCTCAGCCCAGTGTAGGAGCCGGGCTGGGGGCAGAAGCGCTCAGCCCCCAGAACTGTCTTCACAAGTCGTGGCAGGGCTCTGCCTGCTCCTGGCTCTGCCGCCCTCCCAGCGGCTTTAAATGCGCTGGAAGAGCCTCAGGAAGAAAGAATTTAGTCGGACACAGAAGCGGTTAGCCCGGGTGCCTCCCAAGGGGCCGAGAGAGGGGGAAGGACCTCGCTGCCTGCCCCACATGCCGTGCACAGCGTCTAATTGAGTTTGACCAGCCCCAGTGCCGCGGGTCAGGGTCAGCCCCGGGTGGCGAAGCCCGCCGAGGCGCCAGAGCCGCTTCGTTTGGTGCTCGGACAGGTTGAGCTCTGCCCCGTCTGCGCGGGGGGTCCTGGCCCTCTGTCACATCGTGGGGACCGGCCGCCGGCGCGGCACGATGCGGCGGGGGCGGGGAGCCACGCCGGGAGCTGCGGGTTCCAAAGCGGGGCTGCGCCTCCGAGTTTTCCAGCTTCGCCCGCTCGTTGCTTCCTAATTGCAGTTGAGTTGTTTGGCCAAGTAACAGCGTGCTGCCGGGTCGCAGCTGATGCCTGGATGTGTCCCCGTTTCTGGCGCTCCCATCCCTGCAGCCCGGCTGTTCAAGGGGCTTTGCGACAGTAAAACCCAGCGTTTGTTGCCCTCCCTTCCATCCTGCCCCAAAACGGAGGTGGGAGGAAGAAATCAGTGCTTCCTCATCACTGCCAGCTTCTGCAGGCCAGGCGTAAAACCTCTGGATTCTTTGGTACATGAGAAATATGCTATTGCAGCACTGGATTTTTAAATTATAGTTTATTTTTGGAAAATACGAGCATCTCTCCAGCACGTGCTTCCGCTGCTTCCGAGGCTGTCACCCCAGAGCAATGTCCCCAGCCCTGCTCTCACTCGGAAGCTGCCTGGGCTTGGTCACATCGTAGCCCTGGGAAAACACATGGGAAAGGCATCAGGGGTGGTGATTGCAGAGGCGAGGAAGGAATTTGGGTGTGTTTCCTTTGGAGTAAATCTGGCTTAAAATTATGAGGGATGCTGGATTTTATTAAAGCCCTGAAAGCAGCGCTTGGTTCCGTTGGCCAAATCCAACAGCACTGGACAAGCTGGTGTAAGCCCACGCCTAGACGAAGGAGCCCCAGCCTGGGTGACCTGCAGAGCCACGCTCAACCCTGGCTACTCCAGGAGCTTTCCTGGCCATCACCCCCTGGGGACGTCCCAGGTGAGTGGGATGGACGGGTCTGAACCCAGACTGGAGCCCACTGGGTGTTTCAGTATGGATGAGGACCCAGGTCCTTCTCCTTCCCTCCGTCTCTGGGAGTTTCTGCTGATTAGGGGACTGGAGTACCTCTCTTAGGAAGAAAGGCTGAGGGATTTGGGTCTCTTCATTCTGGAAAAAAAACGGCTGAGAGGGGACCTTATCACGCCTTATAAATCCTTAAAGGGGGGGGTGTCAGGAGGATGGGGCCAGGCTCTTCTCAGTGGTGCCCAGGGACAGGACAAGGGGGAACGGGCACAAACTTGACCATGGGAAGTTCCACCTCAACATGAGGAGGAACTTCTTTCCCTTGAGGGTGGCAGAGCCCTGGCCCAGGCTGCCCAGGGAGGTGGTGGAGTCTCCGTCTCTGGAGACATCCCAAACCCGCCTGGAGGCGTTCCTGTGCCCCCTGCTCTGGGTGACCCTGCTCTGGCAGGGGGTGGGACGGGATGATCTCCAGAGGGCCCTTCCGATCCCCACCAGTCTGTGATTCTGTGAATATCCCATGGTCAGCCCAGGGTGGGTGCCCTGGTGGGTCTGGCCTCTGCTCATGGGCACCTTTCAGAGTCACCTTGGTTGCCGGGAGCCAGCTCTTCCTGGAGCTTCCCCTTTTCCTTACACATCCCTAGTATAAGGCCAGATTTATCGGACCAGGGAGTTGTGCAGTGGCAGCTGAGCCTGCTCTCGTGGGAGTCTGTCTGTCCCTCTGTCCGTCTGTCTGAGTGGGCTGGGCTCCAGCATCCCTGGATCCTTGGACGGCTCTGCCCAGTGTGGGGAATACATTTAGGAATTGTTTGACCACTTGGCTTCCCGAAGACGCACCAGCAAAGGGCTCCAGAGGAAGCTCTGTCTGGGCAGCTCTCCTAAACTGGACATTAAACACACATCATATCCTAGGAAAGGGTTTGGAAGGGAAGTGCACCACACACTGAAAGCCATCCCCTCCCTGCTCTGTCCTCGGGGAGGGGGCACTTCCCCCACCCCCATACTTAGCAGTGGAGCCTTGAGGTGGTCCCGTTCCTGCCCTGACCAACCTTTCCCAGCCCACTCCAAGCCCTCAGGTCCTCAGAGCTATAAAACAGATTCCCAGGGGATCCTGGGGATGAAGGGAAGGGAGAGACTGGGGTGCTCTCACTCCCTCCTGCCCCCCCGGACACCGCCGGCAGAGCCGCAGCCACATCCCTTGCTGGGAGCCGCAGGCCATGGGGTGCTGGGAGAGAAAGGGCCAGGAGGGAGCTTTAAGGAGTGATTAACAGCCGCGGCCATGGCAGGGCCATGGGTCAAAGAGGCCCAATTATTTCCTGGTGATATTCCTGCTGGAGGGGGTGATAAGCCGACATGGCAGATATGAGTCCCCCTCCCCCCCCCCCCTCCCGGCTTTGGAGCACAGGGAGGGCAGGGATGGGGGGGACACCCCCAAGCCCATTCTTCTCTCCGCAGCAGGATTTCAGACAGGAGCCCGTGGGTGCCCCCGATATTGCTGACTCAGGCACGGCTTCCCCCACCTCAGCACAGGGTTCCAGGAATGCCATCCTTTACATCTCCCACTAGGCAAATCATAGCCATCGTATGTTTAGGGGAAAGATTGGATTTGCCTTGTAATCTAATCAATGTTAAATAACAGTAATTCTAACTCCGAGGCTCTATGTTTAAAGTGCTGTTGGTCTCTGGGGATCATCAGAGTTATTTAATCTAATGAAATCACCATTACAGTCTAATGAGGGTGCACCACGGGGATGTCTTTCCTGGGAAGGAAAGCAATGGTTAAATAACTGGCAGTCGGGGCCAAACATTCAGCGGGGGGGAAACAGGCAGCGTGCAGTAAGTTGAAGGTTTTACCTTGTAGGGACCCAGAGCTCTTTGGCTGCATCTTTCTCACGGTAATGCTTCATTGCTGACAAGCCGGTGGTGGTAGCGTGTGCCCAGGTCCCTCTGGGGCAGGCGGTGCCACCTTTCCCTTTTTTCTGGCCCATCATTTTACGGTTTTTAACCCATTTCAGTACTTCATCCCATGTCACGGCTTGCAACCCCCAGCAGGTTGCTCCCTGCGGTGGCTCTCCCCATGGTGGTCGGGGCTGGGTCATCTGCTGGTTTTCAAGATGTTTACCCCCAAACCTGCTGTACTTTTTTTTTTTTTTTCTTTTTCATTAAGCAGTTTTTCCCTTATCTCCTTTTTAGAGGGAGACAGCACCTGCTTCAGTTCACATCTCCCATGCTGGCTTCGCAGCGATTTCTGAGCCACCAGTCGATTTCAGTCATTATGGGGCAAACCGAGCCGTATTGAGCTGGTTGCTTCCCTACGCGCTGAACTTATTGTAGTCAAATCTATTGGAGTTATATCAGCAGCCGGCAGGGACTCTGCTGCTGTCAAACGCCAGCACGGCTGTATCCCACATCACCGGGGGAGTATTCCTTCCCTGTAGCGCGTGCTCTAATTTCCCATTATTATTTCTTTAATAAGACCGATACTTACTGTACATCACTCATTTGCTGCTAAAATCGGAGCCATTAGAGCAATAAGTGGCAATTACCTTCTGAGCGGTGTGGCATGTGAACCCCCCCCGGAGGAGGAGGCTGAAACCTTGCCTTTCAGGAGCAAACGCCAGCGAGCAGCAGAGTGACACCGGAGCGGCTTCTTGGGGACATTTGGGCATCTGCCGGGGGCACCCCAGCATCCTCTGGAGGGAGGACGGCACCCATGGGTGCTGGGAGAGGACACGTCTGGCTTGGCGTCGGTGGGTGATGAGGATGAGGAGGGGTTGTGGCTCTGCAAGTGCTGACAAGCTATCTTGGGACACGTTGCCTATCCGGTGGTTGGGCTCCTCTGAGCTGCCTGTCCCCAGGGAGTCGCTTCTCCGCTGGAAAACAATCTCCATACTGGGGAAAAAAAAAAAGGAACATGGCTGGTAATTTAATCATATTGAGTGCTCCTAAAAGTCACGTCTGTGCTGCACAACAGCATGCCAGAGGTCTCTGGAGGAGCAGATGCAGAGGGAGCGGTGAGGATTCGGTGCAGAGAGATGGGGCAAAGGAGGGATTTCCGGAGGAGGGGGTCTGAGACCCCTGTCCCCGCGCGCCGCCCCATCCTCCGTGCCCACAGCCTGGCCAGCACTGTGGGACCCCAGCCCTCGCCCCCGCTCTGTGCTCAGCACGGGGTGGGTGAGCCCCCCCTGGGAGCGCAGCGATGCCCCGCGCGCTAACGAGGAGGTCTGGGGGCGAGGACAGTCCCCACGGGCGGCTCCGCAGCGACAGCCGGGATGTCTGTGTTCATTATGCACAGCCTTTTCATGCCGCCTTCATTATTCGCATGCTATCTAGTGTCATTAAGATATCAAGTTCATTTAGGTACATCCACATTGGCAGTTTAATTATGTCTGGGTACTACTCTGTATTTTATTCATGGACTATCTGGGGGCGGTTGTCAAACACAAGCCCAGGAGATAAAGGTTCGGTGGCTGCAGAATGCTAATGTCCTGCTGGTTCCCTTTTGACAAATACACATGCCAGTTATTACCAAACTGATTATTTCATTCATTAACACCACATACATCAGCTCCCTTCACCCAGTATTATTGTATACATTCATCTTTTCATAAACAATTACCTGACAAGGTTGGGAAAGGCAAGTACTGGGGAATTAATGCCCTGATGGGAAGTTGCTGGTGTGGGTTAGTAACAAGGTGCTGGGGGGGGTGCAGAGTGCCCCGTTAGCGTGATCGCTTCATTAATCAAATTAGGGACAATAGCATGTCACATGTGTGCCGTGTTTCCCGACAATACCGAACCCATGGCATTGTGCTGGGGACTCAGTGGATGGGGCTCCCTGTCCCCTGTCCCTGTCCTGTCCCTTGTCCCTGTCCCTATCCCCTTTGCGGAGATGGGGGAGATGAAATAAAAGCCAGGGGAGCTGGCAGGAAGGCTTGGAAAGCATCCGCTGAGGCCGGACCATGGTGTGCGTTTCTCATCTGCCCTTTTCTCTTTTTTTTAGCTATTATTATGGTTATTGTCATGAGGAACATTTGCATGAGAACAGGTTCTTTGTTTATTGTTTGTGCCCTTTTTCCGGCTTCCTCATATTACTTTCCCGGAGCTGTAACCCTCCACGATAGCATTGGTGGTGGTGGGAATGATTAAGATGCCGTGAACACGCGACGCGTCTTTCTACATTTTCTAATTGTAAAAGGAGGAAAAAAAAGTACAGGGAGACATGCCCAGTGAAGAATAAGCAAACTCATGAAATAAGTGATTCCTGCAGCTTTCTTAGAGATCATGGAGAAACCCACCGGAGAGGAGTAGTAGCACTTTTCGCTCAGCTGAAGGCCACTCTCAAAGCCTGGATCTGCCACCAGGAGCATCTTCCAGCACATTATGTCCATCTTTAACCTCCATGGAAGGAATCAAACCTGGAGCCGCTCTTGGCCATTTCCCCTGAACACGCAGCCCAGTGTTCAGTGTGTTCTTGGGCTTATTTATTTCTTTAAAGACGTTTTACCCTCAACTGTTTCCACCAGCAAGCTCGCTCCCTCCAGCCGGGAGAAGGAGCAGCTGCAGGAGGCCACCACCGCGGCCAGAATCAATTCAGCCTTTCACTCAAGCGGACACGCTCGGAAAGCAACGCTTCAGGGGTCACACTCCTGCGCTACTCCGGCGCGGGATTTGCAAACTAAATAAAGGATCCGAGTGGGCTGTAAGTGCCTAACTCCCTTAGGTGCCTTTGAAAGAAGCCCCGCTGGAATAACTAAGCAGCTTTCGCCGTGCAAAAGCATTAATCCTCCTTGCTATCTCCACCAGCCTTTGATCACACTTCAAAATCTTCGTCTCCAGAGGTCCTGTCTGGGCTTTCCAAAGTGCCTTAAGAGCAGACGTCTCGCTGCTTTTTGGGGAGAGCTGGGCTCCCAAGAGTCAGAATCCCATTTCAAAGCTCTTCGCATTGGGATGGAAAGATCACACCACGCCAAGGGTCCCTGTGGTGCCGCTGGCCGGCCAGGTGAGACCCCCATGCCCCAACCGCGGGGTGATGACCAACTGTCACCCCCTCATGGTGGGCCACGGTGTCAGCCTGGATTTCAAATCCGTGCTGCTAGTATGAGCATCAGCCTGGGCTTCGCCAGTTTTTCCTTCATCTTCTTACATTTTCCCAGCGGATGGGCAAGGAAAGAGGGAGCTGGGTTTTTTTCCTCTTTGCGGATGCTGAGAAATGAAGGTGGAAGGAGGGCTGGCTTGCTAAGCGGGCAGCCCTGCAGAACAGGAGGCTGGGGGGGCTTGCTAAGCGGGCAGCCCTGCAGAACAGGAGGCTGGGGGTCATCTTCAGGAGCCGATGTGAAACCCCCAGCCCATGCCACTTCGGTGCTGCGTGAGGAAGATGAGGGTTTATTAGCCTGGATCCAAATGACTCAAATTGACTCATGAGGCTGAGGTCACTAATTGGGGTTTTTTTCATCCATTCATATTCTGGAAAGCACTTTTCTTACTTTCTTCTTTTTTTTTTTTCCACATTAATGAGCTGGATTGACTCTTAGAACCCTTGGTGTCACACTAATGCCCAGGCGACAACCTCCGCCTCTCCTCAGCAGCGACGAGCAGGCGAGCGTGGTACGGGCCCACGGACCCGCCGGACCTGAGCGAGATGCTGCACGATTCCCTCAGGAAATTCAGATCTGCCACCAACTAAACCTTCCTGCAATGTGCCGGTTGACTCCATTAGATACCGGGTTAGGTGGTGATGCGTTCCCTGGGAGGAGGTGGAAGAGCTGAGCACAGAAAAGAGCTCTTAATGCCTGACCTTGTGAGCTGTGGCTCAAATCCTTCCACAGGAGGAAGGCAGGGTGCCATTGCTCGGCGCAGTTTCTGCCTTGCCCATAACTCGCAAATTAGGCTAGGAGGAATCTTTTTAAGCTTTCTATTTTCTGGAGACTTTTGCCCTCTTTGCACTTGACTGCTTTGCTCCGGGAATGAAAGTAGGGAGCCCCTTTCCAGCCATTAAAGTTTCATTTAGCAAAAGGGCGAAGAATTGGCAAAGGAAGGATGAAGAATGACTGCGAGGGTAAACGTGTGTGACTCCATATATTTTAGATCATAGCCTGAGGTCAGGCTCTCTTTTTTTTGTAGTACAGATAGAGGATTTTTTGGCCTTGCAGCAGGAGGAAACGTGTAGTGATATATAAAGAAGTCACTTCTCAGCGTAATTTAAGAAACAACCTCTGCTCCCAAAAGCTGGGGGGGGGGGGCCTTNCCCCAAAGGGGGGGGGGGGGGGCTTTGAGGTGTCTGGCTCTTTCATAAAGCTCTCCGCTGGTGTGCACGCACACACACAAACATACGTGGAGCATCTCCAGCAGTACAGGGCATGTCACAGCGTTTTCCAAAACTTAATAATCTCTGTTGAATTGTTTAGGACTCCCCAGCAATATCTTGGGGCTCGGATCCTTTTATCTCTGCCGAGAAGGGAGAAAGCCCGGCTCCCTGCTCCCAACAGACCCCGGCACTCGGTCCATTAAACCTGCAGGGACGGCGAGAGGGGGTGTCCAAAACTCCCTAAGAGTGGCCAGCTGGGTCTCATTTCCATTATTATTTCCAATTATTTTCCTATTTTTTCCAATTCTAAATTTCCAATTTTCTATTTCCAATTTTCAATTTCCAACTTTACTTCCAATATTATTTCTCTACCTCCGATTTCAGCTGCTTTAATGTAGCTACTGTAGCTCCTGCACTCACCGGGTCCTGAGTTTTGGTATCTGAAATCCGGTGGGATTTCTCCTCCTCTAGAGGGAAGGAGGATGGAGGAACACCTTTTTTTCCCCAGTCACCTCCATTCAGTGGTTATCTATGTCCTTCCAGTTTCCTGACAACATTTCGTCCCCTTTCCCATTGACTGCAGATTCTCCGGCTCCCATTCCCACCCAAGATCCTCTCCCATCCTTCTCCCCTTCTTCCATGGGAGGAACGCGTGGAAAGGTGCGCATGTGTTTGTGCCTAAGAAAAATGAGGCAGACATGGAAAACAAGCAAATCACATTATATATTGCAGGCAATAATGTGGCTCCCAGGGGACAGAGATAATATAGTGAGAGACAAAGGAACAATGGACTTTGCTGGCCTCAGCGCTCACTTGATTGTGGTTTTTCTGGAATTATTCTTGACTTCCTCTGCGTGCGTGGTGGGTCGGAGCTGATAAGAGATGGGGATGTGGCCTGGGGGCTGCGGGGAGGACGTGCAATGTTCTGTACGGGAGCCCTCGTGGTACCTACTGCTCCTGGGGGGAGAGTCGGGCTCTGCCCAGGAGCCCCCCCAGCACAAGGGATGGGGATTATTTTCCCGCTGGCTGTGATTTTTATGGTTTGGAGAAACACGCCGCTGTCAGAGGGACTTTGGAGAACTGTGTTGATTTGCGTTCCCATTAAGGAATTCCCATTAAGGGAGGGGGGAGCAGCAGAGAGTCCCTGAGTTTTGGATGCAGAAGGGGGTGTGGGGATGGACCTGCTGGCATTAACCACGCAGGGTGTCCCCCCCACACCGCACCTGGGGCGTGGGGCGCTGCGGGACACCCCGGGGCTGTTTGTCCCCAGGTTTGCAGGTGGCTGAGTGGGGGCACGGGGCCAGGTCAAGGCAGAGGCTGTTGGTGTGTGATGGGGGTGACTTTGCTCACCAGCCAGGCGGCGAGGAGCCCTCCAAGGCAAAGCACCGATGGCTTTTGGAAAATTCCCAGCTGGGATGCTCTCCTGGGGGCTCCCCAAAGTTCCCTCTACAGCTGATGCTTTGAGATGTGCTTCACGCTTCTCTTCTTTCCTTCTACATCTCTTTCTCCATTTCTTCTTTTTCATTCTTTTCTTTTCCTTCCTTCCTTCTCTGTTTTCTTTCTCTATCTTCTTTCTTTTCACCTTTTGCTTCTTTCTTTTCCTTCCTCTCCATCTGTCTCTTTCTTTCTCCCTTCTGCTCTTTCTTTTCTGTCTTGTCTTTCCACCTTTCTTAGACCTCAGCAAATTCCAGGAAGGCATCAGTTGTCTTTAACACCCAAAGGAAAAATCGAAGGGAAGGGTTCAATTACTCGCATGAAAAATGAGTCTCCTAACCGAGGTCTATCCATTTGCGAGTTGTGCTTGTTTTAAAACTGAATTATAGAGACTGCACATTTTTCTGGAGACAAATGCATTAATTTTTTTTTTCTCAAAACAGACAAGAGGGAAGCAGAGGGAAAATAAGATAATAAGAGTTTCCCCAATGATTTATATGCCTTTGTGAAAAATAATGGGGGCAGACGACGGCGTGCACCAGCCGCGCGTGGGGGAAGGGGCGAGGAGGGGGTGGCAGGGACGACTGCGAGGAAAACTGCCAGAAGTCCAAGTAGGATTGTTGGTTTTAGATGATATAAGATCACTTCACGTCTCGCTTGAAAAATCTCCCTTTCTCTCCTTCTATATATACACACATAAAATATATGCCATATGATGCACTTAAAATCAGCACGGGCTATACTGTTTATACAGGAAAGGATTGTGTTTCTCGCCGACCTCTCCCCAGCCCTCCTTCTTCTGCCGAAGGATAAACTGGGACCTTTAGAAAACAGAGTGGTGGCTACATTTTTTAACAGATTTGCTCTTGCATATATTTATATAGGCCAGGCGAGCCCTTCCCCAGGGCCGGCCGCCTGCGCTCACAGGCAAAAAAATGGGAGGGGAGGGAGGTGAGTTTATTTTTTTTTTTTAATCTGTTCACTTTGGTTTGATTTATATGCTAAAAGAGATATTTTTATTACAGTGCATAGTAAATTGGGTTTCTTTATTGCTCATGAGAGCTGTTTTCCAAAATTGGACTATTTATATAGTACACTGATTGCGATGTATTTCCGATCTTAATGTCTAACTGTAGGGAATAAAAAAAATTATACCAAATCGTGGTTTTTTTAAAAAAAACCCAAAAAAACAGCCTCTTTTGAAATAGGATGAAATGGGTAAATTTTTCTTGAGAAGATGTTGTGGCACTCGGTAGCTCCCAGGAAATCATCTCGTTTTAGCAAGTAAAGGCTTTTGGTGGGAACTGGAGACTCTGGGAAGGTTGGAAGCAGTTTTGTGGTTTGCCCATTGGCATAATCCACAGAAAATACATCCGGGGAGGCCAAAGGCCACTGGGCCTGTGGTACCTTTGCTGATGGTTCTCTCCAAGTACTTATAGGAATGATTCAATGAATTTATTCCCTGTTGGTTTCCGAGTAGAAAATCCTGCGGCGTTCAGACAGATGCGAGAGCAGAGGGAGGCTGGAAGTGATGCTTTAAAGCAAAACCTAAAGCTTTTCCAGGGCAGATGGTTAATTGTGTGGTTCAATTTATTTGCCTAATGCAAATCACATCCTGTTTGCCCATGGCGCTGGGGGAACTGGATTCCTGTTTGATTCGCTAAAAACTGGGCTGAGATTTCACTGCAGCTTCTGCAGCTCCCACGTGAAGCGCCCCTGCAGCGAGAAGGCTTTGTGGTCCTCAGCAGAGGATCGCCCTATCTCCAGGGCTGGTGGAGAGGAGGAGCACCATCTCTGGGATGGGGATAAGCTGCCAACACCGTGCTGGTTTGCAGGATTCAACATCCCATCTTAGATTAAGGAATGGATTGAGTTAGAAGGGACATTTAGAAGCCATCTAGTCCCACTCCCCTGCCACGAACAGGGACATCTTCCACTAGATGAGGTTGCTCAGAGCCTCATCCAGCCTGGCCTTGAATGTTTCCAGGATGGGGCATCTACCACCTCTCTGGGCAACCTGGGACAGTGTCTCACCACCCTCAGCGTAAACAAATTCTTCCTCTCCATGGCTCCAGGCCTGTGAAGGTGCTATGGAGGATGGCAGCATCCCCTCCTTCCACCCCAGAACCAGGCACCGGGGGGGGGTCTGGGTCCCCTGGCCCCCAAGTCCCTTCCGACCTCGGACCAGGAGGGCATTTCAGGGGGTTCCCAGCTTCCCAAATGGGCCTAATTGAAGCCTAAAGAGTTTTTTCACAGATTCATGGCTTTTCAAAGGAGAAATTTGCATATTAATAAGAAGCTGTTCAGACTGATTGGCTTAATGTGTTTGGGGTAAGTATAATTAAATGTCAAGGGAAATATATCATGAAGTAATGAAGCTGAAGCTAATTTATCAAAAAATGAGTCCTAGAGAGGGAGACATTTCCAATAATAAACAATTCTTTAACCTCCCTCTTTAAGGTGATTTGCTTAGTCAGGGCTGAAATGTGTGGTCTTGATGAGCCTTGAGTGAGAGAGGGTGGTGGTTACTGGTTTGGGGGTGCAGGTTTCCCCATGTTCTCCCCGGTACAAACCCCCCTGCCCTGACACCCCAAGGCTGAGCCCACCAAGGGGGTTCACCCAGGTCCAGGTGGGGGAAGGTGCAGCTCTGGTCCCTCCACTTCAGGGATGTGCTCAAGGAAGAATAACAGGCTTGAGGATTAATTCTATCAGATGCTGGGCCAGTTCTGCCTTTTTTTTTTCTCCTCCCTCAGTCTTTTCTCTTTACTCCCTAAGCTTTTCAGAGCACGTGCCAGCTCCTGCTCTGTTCACGTACTAGCTGGGGATAAAGATCAGTCCATAGAGGCGCAGCTTTAATACGAACAAAAATAATGCCGTGCACATTCAGAACAGTGATGCAGGTCCCCAAACTGGGTATTTTAACATCAAAACCGAGGAGGGTGAGGCCCAGGCCGAAGGTCATGCTGGTCCCTATGGAGGCTGGGACTCTTCTGCATCCCTCCATGTGATGAGAAGAGGTTGTGAGCTCCTTCCCCATCACACAGCTGTGCAGTGAGCAAACGGGCATGCACTTCCCAGAATTCCTGCTGCTTGGGGTGAGTGCTGGGTTCATAATTTCCAGAGGACTGACTGTCCTCTGCCACTTGCCTCCAGCAGTGGCTTATTCCAGTGCACGGTGGGACCGGAAGCTCTTGGTTTGCACTTCGTGCAAGGGGAGAAAGGCAGGGTTCAACCCTTCAAAAGGGCTCGCACCCATCGTCTCAGCTGGAAAATCCTCCTTTGGCATGATTCGGCAAAGAGGGGAATCAGCAGGTTGCAGAGTAATAGAGGCGTCTGTAGAAGAGAACAGAACTCGTGTCCATTTTCATTAAGAGGAACCACAGTCACAACAAAAAACAGCACCAAAAAGCCAACAGAACCAGCCACCTGGAACCTGAATTTACCCAAGCAAATCCATCCGGGAAATGAGGAATCACTTTTCATTTGGGAGCTATGATGGAAATAGGATGAAATCACCGTGGGCCTGATTTACTCCCTTGTAAGAATCAGCTGGTGCTGCAGGGATGTGGCAAATGGCTCATGCCCTGTGCTTGGAGCCCCGACAGGGGATTAAAAAAATGCATGTGGCCACTGCCGGAGGTGATGAGCACTGGGTCCAGGTCTGCTGGGGAAGCGCAGGGTTTGTGCTCCCCCAAAGCTGCACGCTGCCTCAAGCAGCGTACTCCCCCTGTACTGGGCACTGGGGAGGCCCCCCCTCGAGTGCTGCGTTCAGTTTTGGGCCCCTCACTCCAANCTGCTGGGAGAGCCGTGAGAGCAGCGCTGAGGCTGGGTTAAAGAGCAGCCTAGTGGCCAGGCTGAGGGGCAACCACTGCAGGACTCCTCAGCGGCAGCGATGGCTGATGAACCCCTCCCTAAGCCCAGCAGAGAAATCTTTAGATGGTGCCTGGTGGTGCCTCCATTCCCGTACAAAGGATGGAGACGTGGTGAAGGGGTCTATGGCCAAGGGCTCTGGGGCTCTTCATCTGCCTCTGGATGGCTGGGATTTACCAGCAACACCACCGGGTGGGACCCAGCATCCTCCCAGATGGATGCAGAAATGTGCCACGATGACTTGGCTTTTTAGCCATTGGAAAGAAAACAACTACAGAACGCCCCTTTCCCAACCCCCCCAGCGGGTCAGCCCCGAGGAAGCGGCGGTGCCACCCCTGATTGCCTGAGCTCCGATGAGTCTCTTGTTCCAGCAAAGAAAATCAATGGCTTGCATGGCTAATGGCAGCAGGGAGTTTCTGCTTGTCGATAGCACTTAGGCGCTGGCGGTCTCCAGGAGATGCCCAGATGTGCTTCCCAGCACAGCGGATTTTCGGGAGCCTCTCAGCATGGTTTCTTCTCCCAGTCCCGGGATGCCGGGACAGCAGCATTGCCTCTCACCGCTGGCATCGCCTTTGCCAGAAGCCAGGAGGCCACCGGGCACCTGCCTGAGCACAGGGCTCCCCGCTTACCTGCTGCCCTCAGAGCGGCAGCTCTGCCCATCAATAATTAACCAGAGCAATTAGGCAGAGGGCTTGCACGCTGTAATTAGCCCTGCTCAGTATGCAACCTCCCTTCCTAGGGAGCAAGGCGGGAGCCGAGCACGGAAAGCACGGCGGGGGGGGGCAGTGGTGTTGAGCAAAGGCTGCCGTGCAGCCCCTCTTGGTGTCCAGATGCTCCCCTGCCCCTTCGAGACACCCCACAACCCCATCACTGCCGGACGGGGAAGATGACACCGAGTTACACCCGTGCCAGCTCCTACGGGGGCTGCCGGGGGCAGAATGACCCCCTTATCTTGGGGACACTGGTGCTTCCTCACAGGTCACCCCGGCCCCGGCTGCAGGGGGGGCAGCAGCCACCCTGCCCTTGGCCAGGGATTGTTCCTGCTCTTCCTGAGCAGAGTCACAGCCCTGCCATCCGGAAGGAGAGGGGCTACCTGCGGAGGGACCCGCAACGGCCCGTGCGGACAAGCCACTTTCTCTGCGGTTTCTTTGATGGGTTTTCCGGCTCCTCGGGAAGGAGAAGGCTTCCTGGCCGTGACCTCGCGTGACACCGGCTGTTAGTCCTGTGGCCGCTGGTGCTGACAGTTCGGTGGCCAAGTCCCTGAGGCTGCTGGAGCGGCTTTTCTTCAGCGCTGGAGTGGTTAAACCTGCGGGTGGCAGGGAGCAGCGCTGCCGGGCGCTCGGCAAGCAGTGGGGGGGATCTGCTGAGAACCCCCGAAGAGAGCAGTGCAGCCCCTTGGCTGGACCCACAGATGCCTTTGCCAGGATGCCCGTGCGATGGCCGCAGTGTGGATGCCTGGATGGGCACGGCCACCTGCCCCATCCCTCTGTCTCACCCAGACCCTGGGGCTGGGCCGACCGGCTTCGGTTGCTGCTGGGGGGTTGGATGGGAACAGGGCAGATGCCGGGGGGGTCCCTGTGGCCCTGCGGGCTGCAGTTTCGGCAGAGGTTTGCAGCAGGGGTGCCAGCCGCGTCCCGCGTTGGGCTGTCAGCCGTCTCCTGAACTTCAGAGGGAGCTCACCAGGAAGGCGAGGCGGGAGGGACGGAAAGGCAGCTCCGCTGATAAGATGCTGCTTGACAGATACAGCGTGGAAACAGATGCTACCAGCTGCAGATGTAATGAGATACATAAATACTGAGACTTGCTCAAATAAACGCCAGCATCCGCCGTAAGAACGAGCTCGGGAGCCCCCGCCGCCGCTGTGTGCAGCAGCAAGCACAGAGCAGGCTGATCTGGGGGGTGCGAGGAGACACCCTGCTTCCAGGACAGCGTTTTATTTGGAAAGGTGGCATATTAACAGTGTGCCGCACTTATCCCCTGCAGCGAGGCCGTGGCAGCAGTGACCGTCCCAGCTCTGATTTTGGGGGTATTTTCCAAGTGCGTAGAAGTAATGATGTGCCCCGTGAGCTTTGAGAACTGCCCTTTCATCCCAGTGCAGCTCCATCCAGCAAGTCCCCGTCTTCCTGCGTACACTGATTTTTTTAACCCCCTTTGGAGTAGTGGGGATAGGGGATAAAGGATAAACCGGTGTCCTGGGAGGGCGCTGGGTGCAGGGAGCGTGCCAAGGTGGCAGGAGGCTCCTCGGCACATCTCGAGGGAGCAAATAACCCAGGGACCATTTACCGCTGGTAGAACTGCAGCCGTCCTGCCGGACACCTTTCCAACCACAGCCAAGAGAACAGAACTATGATCATCCCCGCGGGCGATGCCCTCATCCTGCAGGGTTTGCAGCGGCTCAGTGGGGACTGAAGAAAGCCCAAGGCCCCTGGCTCCAGCACAGTTGCTTTGTGAGGGTGCAGGCATCCTCTGGGGGATGGCGGTTGTGCTGCAGGTCCCTCGATAACACCTAGAATTTCCTGACTGTTGTCTTCATTCAGAGAAAAACGCCTCGGCAGAAGGATGGGTATGGATGTGAGAGACCCATGGTCTTTGCTGTCCCCTCCTAGGGCCATTCCTGCCCTTATTCCTGCCCATTTCTGCCTCTTATTTTGTGTTGGGTTGGAAGGGACCTTTAAAGGCTCCACCCTCAGCCCAATCCATCCTCTATTAAAGCCAATGTCAAGAGTCTTCCTTCGCTGCAACATCAGTTGGATTTAATTTTACATCGAGCAATGCAGTGAGTGATTTCCTTTTGTCCTTCCAGACCTCTCTCTGATCGTTTGCCACTCTCCTTTCAGCTTCCTCAGTCCCACAGCTTTTCTTGGAGCTGTTCTTTTTAAATTTTTATCCGATGCTTGAAATGCATCTTTCCATTTATTGATTTCACCTGACAGCTAAAGGGAGGCAAAGCGGGAGGCTCGGCTAACTCCGACGTGCCCTCACAGCTCCTCAAAGCAAATTTAGAGCCTTGCTGGAGCTGCCAGGGCAGCACAGCCCCTGGGCTGAGACACCGGCCTCATCGGAGGGACACATTCGCCTCTTTAGGCAGCGTTTATTTAATTTATATATCCATACACGCTACTGGTTACATCAAGTTATCGCTCTTCCCAGAGCGTCTTCCTTTTCAGTCATCTCCTGCACACACTGTAATGGGACTTCTGGGAGTGTGGGCTCGAGGGTGGGGGAAAGGCAAGGTTTGGGTTGGGTTTTTTTTATAAATTTCTGTTGGAGAGTCATTACTTAGAATGATTTGGAAGAAAAAGAGACACGGTGCGGAGGGAGGAGAAAGCAACTTGGTGGTGGCTGCGGCAGCACAGGGAGCAATGGGGGTGTGAGGCTGCATCACGCCGCGGTGCTTGCTGTGCCTCAGTTTCCCCATCTGCCGTCTTCAATAGCTTCCTGCTGGAGAAGGCTCCATCTTTCCTTCGGAACTGCCAGCTGTGTTATGTGCCCATCACCGTGGTGTCTGGTCCCTTCCTGGAGACAGAAATCCTGGTGGCATTTCTGTAGGGGAGTGAGAGGTGAACTAAGCCCCCTGGGGAGCATAATTCGCCTCTCTCCCTGCCCTGCCATAGACACCCTTGTGCCAGTCACTTAATAGTTGACACACCGAAGCCGTACCCAGGCAGAAAACCCCGTCAAGTGGGACCAAAAGGCACAGCGCCCATCTCGGGTGCTGCTTGGGTTTTGGGGGTGGTTGATGGAGGGGGGTTTCCCTCAAGCCCTGAACACTGTTGGCTCCCAGAGTTGAAAGGAATGTCTTTTTTATTCCTTCTTCTCTTCCTCCCGTACATAAAGACCAGGTAATTTCGCACAAACAAGCCAATTTCATTCGTAACCCCGCTGTCGCTTCGTGGTGCAAAGGCAGGACCCGGGATGGGTGTTTGCTGGTGGGAGAGTGTCCCGTCCTCTTCGTGACCCTGTGTTTCACTTCTGGGAGCAGATTTGACCCTTCCATGCCGGAAAGGCTTTTCCGTGGGATTGGAGGTCCCACAGCTGATTGCAGAGCTGTTGGGCTCTTTCGGAAGGAGCAGGAGGTCTTTGATACGGTTTTTCCTGCGATGACCTCTTCGCTGGCACTTCCTTAAAAACAACACTCGCCTGCAGCAGAGACTTCCTTTCCCACCGCTGCTGGGGCCGAGGTGCTCCAAACCCACCCAAACCCTGGCCAGTTGAGGCCGGAGCAAAACCAAACTGCAGCTGGTTTAAGCAAAAAAAGTCACAGAAAAATCCTTCTTTGCAGATTGCTCCGAGGTGTTAATTAGCACATTCACTGGCAACTCATTTCGAGCCATGGAACGGGGGCTGCTTGGGTGCTCCAACGTCTGCTTGGAGGGGGTTCCTTCCCCATGATTTCTTTGCCTGTATCCCACTGCTTGGACTTGCTCAGGCTAATGGCAAAGATGGAAAAAGCCCTGGGGGGCTGGAGCAAGGTGTCCCCAGCCTGGGCTGCCCGGGGAAGGTGTCCTGGGGTGAGGGGGGGGGTTAAGCAATGCCCGCCTGCTGCGTCTCCCTGCAGCTTGCGGGCCGTGGAATGGAAAGATGCCGGTAGCTAAAATCACCATCCCCTTTGGGAAAGTCCAGCTGTGTGTAAACAGGCTGTGCGAAACCCCGGCTTCACCTTCCTGCTTCATTCCCATCCTTTATCCAGCAGAGAATTCCCGGCCTGCGTGCCCTTTGGGGGCTGTGGCCAGGTCAGCGGGAAGGCGGCCAAAGCCCAGGGCGAAGCTCAGTGTGTCGGAGCTGGGGATCTGCAGCGGCGGCTCCTCCTTCGCCTGAAGGCGGGAGGGGAGAGCAGGATCCAGCCCGGCTGGAGGGGTCCAGGGACACAAGCAACGTCCCCGCGCTGCCTGTGCCGTGCGGGTGCCCTGGCTGCGGGGGTTTCTCCCTCTCAGGACGCGGTGGATGGTGGGTTTGTGCTGTCAGGCCGTACCTCTGCCGCGTTTGCTGGGGTGGTTGCAGACCCGCTCTGCTCATCCCTCCTGCTCCGAGAGAAGCTGGGATGGCCCAGGGACGGCTGAGGGTGTCGGGGTGAGCATGTGCCCACATCCCGGCCATCCCCAGATTGCTGGGACTGGGACTGGGACATGGGCGCTGGGTGAGCGGGGCTTTCTGCTTCACCATTCATTCACCCGGGTTGTTCCCTGCTCCGGCCATGAGAAGCTGTGTTGCTGCAAACCCCTTTTCCAGGCTAAACCTGTTCTCCTCCTCCCTTCTATTGCAATTGCCACCTCAGGCAGGGCACAGGCTCATTCTTCCGCTGCGGAGGAGCTCAAGGCAGACCTGGCCACACTCTCAGATGGAGAAGGATGGGCAAGACCCTGCAGCTGAGGCCCTGCATCGGGCAACTCGTTCTGGGTGATCATCTCAGTCCATCCAGCTGGGATCTGGGAGGTGGCTTATTTAAAAAAAAGTCACACTAGGATTGCCAGGGAGAAGGCACTCACCTCCTGGAGTTAAAACTAGAGGAGATGATGCCCTTAGCAGATAATTGGGGCAGGTTTTTACTGGAGAGCACGTGGGGCTGATGGCTGTAATCACAGCAGCTTTATTTATCACTTTGGGTTGCGGTGGATGATGAAGAGCTGCCCTTATCTGCCGACTTCAGACCACCGCCAGGAGAGGTCTGGACTAGATTTATGTGGGAAAGCCTTGCGGCAAGTCCATCCACGCTGCTTTTAATGCCCTGCATGCTGCCGAGGAGCCCAGGAGGGCCCCAGCAGGTCATGGCTTGGTCCATTTGGGAGCAAAGCAGCAGGTGGACATCACACAGCAAGCTCACCTGGAGGTTTCTGGACCAAACACGAGGAGCAGCTCCCACCGCTGTGGGAAACACAGTGGCGTGGGGCTGCTCTGCTACCTGAAACAGGCTGTCCCCTCCCCAAAATCTCATTGCTGGAACAACCACTGCTTGTTTTCTCACTAGTCACCAGCTTTTCTTGCTGCTTGGAGTTGGTGGGACAGCAGCACAGGTCAGCTGAGGCAAAGCAGCTGCTGTAACCCATTTCCCATCCCCTGAGGGAGCCGAGGCAGGTCCCCAGCGTGGGCTGGTGGAAAACACCAACAACACCTACCATTGCATCCGTTTCTCCAAGCTGAATTTCCACAAACACAACCCTTGGGTGCCTATCAGGAGGGAGCCGGATATATTGGTCTGGTTTGTTGACGTAAAGTGATGCTTTCTTCCCCAGAATTGTGCTCTTGCTAAGAACAGGGACTCCACATCAGGCGGCGTCTCTCTGGACTCTGGTCTCGGAGGCTGAGCCAACACCCTGCTTGGCCTGGGAAACTTTAACAGCAAGGTTTTTAAAGGCATCATTGTACAGTCCATAAAGAGGTATAAAAGCCATAATAAAGGTGCCACCAAAGATGGGTTCCCACACCGGGAGTGTCTGAGGGTTGGGAGGCTGTTCCTGGGGACCCCAGCACTGAATTGCCGATGGCAAGGACTGCCACACCAGGGTGCATCCCAGGAAATCATCAGGGGAACCGCGTGCGTCACTGGGACTTGGAACCACCTGGTGCCGAGCCCTGGCACAGCATCACCCCCATCCTGGCCCCCCGCGGCAGCCGGCCCTCCCCGGCCCGGAGCGGGAGGGTTGGCTGCAGCCGCCGCGGTGGAGGGCACGTCCGAAGCCCTGCATTGCCCAAGCGAAGTCCTGCCAGGCCCATTGGGGTGGGGAAGGGGCCACAGCCCCCACGAGCAGCAGCCCTATGAGCTACTTCCATGGGCTTTGGCCGGACATGGGAATGGCCACCTCAGACCCCGCGGCTGGAAAGAAAGTACAGACCTGGAAAAGGCCAGATATGAATATGCACGCATAGCCGAAACGCTCCCTTTGAGGAAAGTCTTCCTCCCCTATTAAGTAATTAAATAAAGCCCCGAGCTCTACTAAAATTAAAATAACAGAATCCATTTATTCTGGCAGGGCTCACTGGTGGCTGCTCTTGCCAAAAACATTTTTGTGGTTCTTGTCTTTTCAAGTGGCTCTTTTGCAATAAAACCCAGATGCCATTAGTCCAGGGAGGCCTTCAGGCATCTGTTTACGTTCGTGAAAGATGCCCTTTGTAATTAATTAATCTCCCCAAAGCTGCGGTAGCACATTCCCCCTGGCTCCTGGCGTGTCCCTGCCCGCCGGCCCTGGCAGCAGAGGTGCCTGCTCATTCCTGGGCGCTGAAGAAACCTTTTGTGCGGCAGCCTCGCCACGAAAGGGGTTAAATCTCCTCCTTGGGAAGACACAGCGGAGATTTCACCACTTACCCAAACACAAACAGAAGACAGCTCGCCTTCCCGCTGCCGCTGCAGCCGCTCCTGCTCTTGCTCAAGAGCAGCTTGTGGTTGCAGGAGGTGGGGAGCAGCCGGGGACCCGGCCGGCGGGTGGTGGGGAAGGGGGCTTCCACCCGGTCCCCGTGGCCTCTTGAGGGTTCAGGTGCTTCCAGGTGACTCCGTCGTTGCAGGGTTTCCAAACCGAAGGGCAACAACACACCATGCTGGTTTTGAACCCCCCATCTCCACCCTTAGTGCCAGCAGTGATTGCCTTTATCTCTTTACATCCTTCAGGATCTGTGAAAGCTCTCTCATACCCCTCAGCCTGTTTCTTCTCCAGCCTGAATGTCCCTAATTCAGGGAGTTTCACCCAAACAAAAACCCTCAGCAAAGACCATCAGACATTTGGCTTCTCTAGGGCCAGGTCTTTGCTCAGCCTCTACGTAACGTGGTTGCAAATGGGAGGAAATGCTTTAGGAAGGGTCAGTCCTCGCTGCCTCATTCCTAACCAAACAACTCAGCCTGGGGTTTGGTTGTTATTGCTGTTTTTAGCTGTTGTTGGCTTTTCATTGTTGCTTTTTTGATCGATGAGTTTAATTTTGCTGGCATATTGCACAGGTTTGCGAACCAGATGTTGCTGCTGCAGGACGGTGCGGGGCAGGCGGGGAGCAGTCCATCATGGCACACGGGTGTCCCAGCCACGGCAGGGTCAAAGACGAGGGGTCAGGGCTTGGGGGGAGGATGTGGGTCCCTGCTCCTCGGGACCTGGGGCCACAGTTGCCATGAGAACCGCTGGTGGCACGGCGGTGAACCTCGCCGGCGCTGCAGCCACCTCCCCATCCATCTCCCATTCCCCCCGGACTCTTGGAAGGAGACCAAGGAAAACTCTGCTGAGAGCCTGGAAGGAGGGATTTTTTTTGTGTAAGCAACTGATGATGGTGTGAATCGCTGGTGTTTCACAGATGCTGGCTCCTGTCCGGGGGTGACATACGGGGTGACGCAAACGCGAGGGGATGGGATGTGCTGTGGCAGGCAAAGGGGAGCAAGGAGAGGAGCTGGGAGCACCCAAGAGGAGCAAACGGCCACTCATATGGCTCCTACACCCTCCTGGCTTGCCTTGTTTCACATGGAGGAGCTCAGGTTATCCTGCAGCCAAATCCTGCAATCTTTTAGCAAATCGCACCTAATTCCTGGCCCAGGAGGGCTTTGAACTTTCAAGGGGACTGTGGGGCAGGATGGACCCTGGACGGGGCCCAAGCCCCTTCCCGCTCCCAGCTGGGAGAGCTTCCCGAAGCAGCCTGTGTGCAGGATTTCTTTGGGTGGAAGAAGGAAATTGCTGAGGTCAGGGGGCTGATATTGCACATTTTTGTGTGACATCAGCTTGCTGCCACCTTGAAAATACCAAAAGATAGAGTCTTACATCCCGGCCCTTGAACAATCCCTGGTGGCCTGCAGGAAGGCAGTGTTGTTACTCCAGAAATTCACTGTTATTCCAGGGAATTGACGCCAATGCGCAGGAAACCCCAGTGTGGGCAGGGAGGAATTTAAAGGGATAGGAGACTAGGAGTGTAGAGGTGTGCTCTGTTCTTACAGCGCCATCGCAAGAAGGGAGGTGGGACCCCCCTCAGGAAGCCTCTTCCCTAATTCTAGGGAAACCGGCAGCCAAAGGAAGCGGGAAATCAGGAGGGTGCTATCAGAGCATTACGGGCCTCCTGACAATCCACGCAAGCAGGGAAGCAAGCTGGGCTGGAGGCCTGAGGCTCAGGAGCATCCCACCCTTGGTTCCCAGGACATCCCGAGCACTGCCTGTGCCCGGCTCCCCCACCTCGCCCAGGGCGTTCGGCACTAACGCGTCCCTCTCTCTCCCTCTCCAGAGACCTCATGCCCAGGACCCTGGAGGGGCAGATCACCATGGAGAAGACCCCCAGCTACTTCGTCACCAAGGAGGCCCCCGCCCGCATCTCCTCCATGTCCAAGGGCACAAAGCTCATCGTGGTGGTGCGGGACCCCGTGACCAGAGCCATCTCGGACTACACCCAGACGCTCTCCAAGAAGCCCGATATCCCCACCTTTGAGAGCCTGACCTTCAAAAACAGGACTACGGGCCTGATCGACACCTCGTGGAGCGCCATCCAGATTGGCATCTACGCCAAGCACCTGGAGAACTGGCTCCTCTACTTCCCCATCGGGCAGATCCTCTTCGTCAGCGGGGAGAGGCTGATCAGCGACCCCGCGGGGGAGCTGGGCAGGGTCCAGGACTTTCTGGGCCTCAAGAGGATCATCACCGACAAACACTTCTACTTCAACAAAACCAAGGGGTTCCCGTGCCTGAAGAAGGCGGAAGGCAGCAGCAAACCCCACTGCCTGGGGAAGACGAAAGGCAGGACCCACCCCGACATAGACCAGGAGGTGGTGCAGAGACTGCGGGACTTCTACCGGCCCTTCAACATGAAGTTCTACCAGATGACGGGGCAGGACTTCGGCTGGGACTGAGGCTGAAAAAAATAATTTAAGAAAAGGAAAATATAATATAATATATATTTTTTTTACATATCGGTAGAGAGGGGGAAAATACAGAAAAAAAATAACAGTTGTGCTGAAACATGATTTGTTCTGATTTGGTTTGTTCTTTTGACACTGCTTTGTTTTCTCTCTTCGCTCGGGGGCGAGGTGGTGTGTCCGTCCAGAAAAGGAGGCTGTGAACAGCAGGCTGGTCCTACTGCCATCACCCGCCGCTCGGCTGCTCCCGTCAGTGGGCCCAAGGGTTAGCACTGTCCCTGTAAAAAAAAAATAATGCAGGTGCAAGGTTTTTAGAGTATCCTCATGTCCACCTCCAGAAGTGACGGGGCGCTTGGGGGAACTCAGAGCTTTACTGGAAGGTCAGACAGATTTTGGCTTGCAAATACCATTTTAGACCAGACCTCAGCACTTCTGACAATGAAGCAGAGGAGGCTTAATAGCTAATTTGGCTTTCAAAACCTTACCTTAGGGGAGGTTTTTTTTATTGCATGAAACCTTTGGTGACACTTTTTTCATTAATCCAATTTTTTGTTTGACTTTTGCTCCCCTTAAATCAAGGTCTTTTCATCACCCAAACTTCTTTTTCATCTAACAGAAGCCAAAAGCAATAATCCTTTGTTTTGTTTTGAGACGAAACAATTTTAGTAGCCAAAAGTTGAAAGAAAACAAATGATTCTTTTGACTCTATGATGAAAATCGCCAGGTAGTCAAAAGGCCTCATTCACAGGAGCTGGGTCTAAACCAGTGTTCCCCATTGCAATGTCCACCCCTTTTGCTACGCTGAGGTTTTTTTCATTGCTTGTCCCAGGAGGGGCCCACCTGAAGGGATCTGGGTGATGGGCACAGAAGCCCACACCAAGGTGATGCTGCTCAGGGTACACCTGAGTTGAAGGTGATGGGGGACCCACCATCCCACCGCTCGTATGCAGGAAACAAGTTCACGGTGTCCAGTGGGTGATATTTAAGCTATAATGAAGAATATTTTAAGTTGAGTCAGTCTTAAAAAAGTGGAGAAAGGGCTGTTTAGGAAAAAAAATGAACAAAAATCGCATCCAGAAAGGGGAGAGAACGAGAAGACAATGGAAGTTTTCTTGTCCTTTCAGAAAGGAGAACCGAGGGGGAGGCAGGAACATGAGCATTGGGTGTGCAGGGCTTTAAAAACTGTCAGGCAAAACGAACCTCCTCTTTGCAATAACCAGGAGCTTTAAATTCTTTGCTTTGATCCTTATCACCTTTTTTGGCTGGTGAAAGCATCTCAGCAACAGAGATCTATTAGTGAAGCAGGATCTTGTATTACTGTGGGCTCATTTATCTGCTGGCTCTTTATCTTCAGCATTTTCTGGAGTGTAGGAGCACCTAATTATCGCTTGGTCCTGTATAAACACAACACGATGATGCTCCCTCTCCCGAGTCTCAACTTTAGAAAGCCCCTGATAGGGTAAAACAAACTAAGTGGGGGGATCACCTGGTAATCTGGTTAGGAAGAAGCCTGGGGACCAAGGTCACTGGCTGCCTGCACCGTCAGCCGAGATCTTCATAAAATCACAGCAGCGCAGAGATTTCAAGGAGTCCAAAGAGAATTGTATCTGAAATTACAGTTTAATCCAAGAGAGAGTCATTTCCACCTTGTCCTGCCTGACAGCTTAGGAAAACAGCTCGGTACCTGCTCAACTTCATGGTACCAAGGTCTACTGCAGGGGTTGAGCCACATCCCCTCCTGGCTGCCCCCAGCCTCCTCCCTCCTGCCCATCCCCACACGCCTCCCGCCCTTCCCAAGGATGCAGAGTCCTTCCTGTCTCCTGAAGACACAAACCCACACGGTTTCGCATGCAAGGCCCACTTCCCAAGGTAATTAAAATAACTTCATTAGCGTTGCAAGCACCTTCTCCCACTGGTGTTGCTCCAAAGCCTTACCTGAGCACAGGTTTCCGTACCCCGGCGGGTGGAGCGGTGGTGACGGGCTGGTGGCCCCACGGCCAGGCCGTGCTCTGCAGCGTGTCCTGGCATGGCACAGCTCAGCGCCACCCTTGCCCCTTCCACTCATTCCTTCACCCCCTTTCCACCATTCTTGTTCCAGTGTGTCCCACTTTAAGGCCCTTTTTGGCAATGTCCTGCACCACATCTGGGTAAACATCTTACGTAGTCGCCTTCTGCAAAGCCCTTACAGCAGAAAGGCAGACGGGGGGGGTCACAGACCCCCACCAGCCCTTTCTCTTACCTGCCTCCCTTCGGCCCCTCAGTGTTCATCCAAGAGCTGACATGAGAAAAGCAGAGATGGTCAAGCAGCTTTGGCTTCACGGGGCCATGGTCCCTCCCAGCATCTCTGCAGCTCATTGCTGGACCTCAAAGCTCCCCCATCGGAAGAAGTTGGAAGAGCGTTGGGCTCTTGGCGATGGTCTCCCCAGTGGTCTCACTGGAAACAAGGGGAGCAATCTGCTTTCTGCCCGTACCGCCCAGATCAAGGGGGAATGGGCTCAAGGTGTAGCCAAAAAGGATGGGGGTTGGGTGGTGAGGCAATCTTTCCAACAGCAAGGCTTGTTGGGGCAGGAATGGGAGGTGGCCACCATCCCTCCCCCACTGTCCTCTTCCATCCAAGTGCAAAAGCCAAGGTGGCGGCGAGGACAAGGCATCACTCACTCATGGGCACAACTGAACAGTGCCAGCACTACCAAGGCACAAAATCCGAGGTTTTTCCAAGCTGAGAAGAAGATTTAAGCATGCCATTTCTCTGGTATTTCAAGGAGACTTAAGGCTGGGCTAATCTGTACATGCCTTTGAGAAGTATAAATATCACTTGAGAGTATGATTTAAAAAAATCAATACAATTATATTGCTATTGTCTCTCACATGGTCACGTTTAGACTACTATAAAGCACCTTTATAGTGCTACAGATTGTTCTTCCCATCTTGAACTAGCCAGAGCAACACCAAGCACCTTCGTACAAATGAGTTTCTACAACTGCCACCGAATCACTGTCGTTAAATCAGTAGCGCTTCGGTGTGCACACCAAACTATCACACCTGCCTTTAAAACACTCTTCCCAGCACACTGAACTCAGCTACATAGGCATATTTTCCCCAAAATGCTTAAAAGCTTCACTTCCACTAGTTTCCGAGGGTTTGAATCCCTTCCTGCACACCTAGTAAAACTATTTAGGGCTCTGAGACCGTAATTGACTTTTTTGATCTGGGCCATAAGTATTTTTGAAAATCCCTCCACGTATGAACAATGGCTTTTAAAAAGAGGTCATGCAACAAATTGCTTTGAACTCGAAGAACATTTAAGCCTCTAAACTCTTTGGGCTTATTTTAAAATCCAGCCATGAAGTTTAGGCTATTTTAACCTAAGAATTGGAAGTAAACTACTGAAAACCTCACCCCTCCTAGGGCTACAGTATTGAGCATGTGTACTGGGGGGGAGGGGGAAGCAAAAGTAGCTATAAATAAAAAAGGAAGTGATCTATAAAGTTTATTGGGTTTTTAAAGCAGAAAAATCAATACATTAACGATGAGAAACTAATTAGGTGTATGAAAATTCTTCTGGTTTCAATAATCAACTGTGCAGTGATGAAGCCAAGGCTTATATGCCACCCAACATTTAGATTTTAGGACATTTGTTTTAAGAGGAAAAAAAGAACTCTCTACAAAGCATCTTATCAATGTCAAGCACCAAATTTATCACAGGGAAGACATTTTTTATGCTGAGGGTGGTGAGGCACTGGCCCAGGTTGCCCAGAGAGGTGGGAGATGCCCCATCCCTGGAAACACTGAAGGTCAGGTTGGATGTGGCTCTGAGCAGCCCGATCTAGGGGAAGATGTCCCTGCTCATGGCAGGGGGGTGGGACTGGATGACCTTTGAAGGTCCCTTCCCACCCAAACTATTCAATGATTCTAGGATTACTGAGCAGACACATCTCCTTCACCCCCCCTCTGCAGCACCGTATGGCTGCCCTTGCTCCGCAGGCAGCGGGGCTCTGCGGGGCAGCCCAGCCCCACAAACAGGGCACCGAAGCCCCAGTGCGCAGAACCCCCCAGCACCTGGGGTGCTGAGCACAAGGACTGCCCCCAAAGCCTTCAAAAAATCAGGTTTTTTTCCCACCGACGATGGGAAGGCACAGGCTTGTAGAGTCCGATTCAGGAAGGCAGTTGAAGGGGAGACCTCCCTTCAGCCCGCTGCATCGGATCTCTGCACCGCGCTTCAACTGGCTGCAGCTGGAAAATTTCAGAGAAATGGGTTTTTCTTTACCAGTGGAGTTTGGCGAGACAAAACCCGGCCCCTCTGCTGCTGTGAATCGCATTGCTGCGATTTTTCTGGAAGGGCAAGGTCCGGGCGGCTGCGTCCACGTTGGCGCTGATTTGGTGCCGTGGGGAATTTAATCGACTCCTAAGGAAATGCTGCCACCCAATAATTTACACAGTTAAAAAGAACAGAAACACCATCGCGCCATGAAGGACGGTGTATGAGACTCCCCTGCGTGGTATTGGGGGTGGTCGCTGGGGTGCAGCACTAAGGGGTTACACTTCCAGCAGCAATTTGGCCATGCCTACCCTGCACCGAGTGATTTTGACTAACACCGGTCCTCAGCCCCCTCGGTTCTCCCCATACAACACTGGCACACACTATGTTAGGTCTCCAGATTGGGGGAAAAAAAAATTGCCCATTTTCTTAACCATTAAAAAAAAATACTTGTTCGTATATACCGGTTTCTGGGTTTTCTCTCCTCCCTCCCCTTCGCTTGGTGATACTGTCATCCTTCTCCCCTTGGTGCTATTCCAGTATGAAACAGATTGATTTTAATTTAATTTAAGAAGGAAAAAAGCACACATTTAATAAAGTTTACGGGTACTGAGAGGCTGTGCTCTCTTTTTGCTGGCGGCAGCAACCTGGAAAGAGTGGGCAGGCTTATGAAAAAGGGGAAAAGACAGAATTACCCATTTGCGTCTGATTTTAGCTTCCTAAACCTAACGCACCCCACGGTAGCTGGGGGGGGGGGCTGTGAACTCCCCAGTGGTCCTCGGTCTTGTTGCCATCATTTCCATGACTTCTTATCTTCCACTTCACATTTCTCCATGTCGTTTAATCGTATTCCTTCCTTGAGAGTGCAAAAAAACCCGGAAAAGTCAGGTCTTCACGTCATTCCACCCTGGCCCTGCCACGTCCCCAGCGTTTCGCCACCGAGTTTGATGAATTCCTGCGTTCCCCCGACCTGGCAGGAGAGGACCGGACCCAACTCACGACGCGTTGTGTGAAACCTGAGGTGGAAGCAATTCACCAAGAAATATATACAGCGGAGCAGCCCCCCTATATCAGGTTTTCTGTGTGGTCAAGTAAAGTGATATTCTATTTACTTTTTTAGATGTATAAACAGATTAGGTCCCAGGGAAAATATGCTCCCAAACTTCATAATATTTTATTAAACCGCTGAAGTTTAATATAATCTTTTGGCTTCCACAGAAAAATGTTCCATTTCTTTTCTGAGCACCTTTGATTTTATTTTCTTTTAATTACCGTTATCCGGAGTTAACAATGTGGGTTTTACACTCCACCCAGCGAGGACTATCCAGATTGGACGTGGGGAATTTTGCTGAAATACAGAAATATCTATGTGGTGGTAAGAAGTCGACGACGCCTGGGTGGAAAACTCGGGAGAAGCCAATGTGCAGAATGAATTCCCCTCCGCCAGGCAATAACAAGGCTGCATTCCTCAATTCGTAGCATTTATTACCTAAGACGTTGGCCAGCCATGGCTTTTGAAAAAGAAATTATACCTCCTTCATCTTACGCCTGTCCGCACCGCTGTGCCGGGGCTGGCGCTGCTCAAGCTCGCTCCATCCCGGAGGCAGCGCAGCTCATTGCTCCGCGGGGAAAGTTCTCATTAAATTCAGGTCGGACGCTGCCCTCGGGCTCAGCGCCGCACCGTGTGAACGCAGCTTTGGATGTGGCGTCTCTCCGAGTGTGAAGTTGCGAGCGAAGGCCAACACCGTGGTGAGCCTCCAGATGGGATCTTCCACATCTGATGACCGAGAAATGCCCTACGGACAGCCCGGCTCACGGCGAAAGCTGCTGGCAGCCAAGGAGAGCTCTTCAAGAAAGACGCGGCATCTGCATTGCAGCATCGTTAAATAGGAATGATAATGGTAATAATAATCTCATGGTTCTTAAGACAACTATGTAACTCCTGGAGGCCAAATTTCCTGGTGGGAGTGTTACCCGAGGTCCTCGGTGCAGCAGAGGAACTTCAAACACAGCTTTATCGGCCACAAGTACATGCTCACTTGCCAAACCTCTTTGCTATTTCCTCTCCTTCAGCTCAGCATGGTTCTGGTAGCGGAGGGCTCTTCTTCGCAGACGCACCAGCATCTGGGCTCTCTGAGTTCCTCCATCAGCGCTGGGGCAATGGTGATGTTGCAGACGGGATTAGACCTGCTCGGCCGTGGTTTCTCCAGCTCATTTCTTTTGTTCTTTCCCCAGCATCTGTGATTTAGGGCATGTGAGCAACACCTAAAGGAAGCGACTGAGAGGTATTGGCTGGGGAGCACTTACCTTCCCTTGTACGGGGCTCATGGAACAGAATCGATAGATTTTCTATCCTGCTCACTGCTGGAGANAGAAGAGACGGCAACGGAGCGAAAAGAATTCTCCCGAGAAGGACAAGCTCAAGAGCACAGAGGAGAGTGGCCAAATGCATCGTATCGATGGGGCAAACGCAGTCAGGTATCTAATTACCTGCCTCTTGGTCCCCGTAGCTGCACACTGCCTGGTCTGCAGCTCAGCGGGGCTTTGCTGGGGCAAAACGGCCTCAGCAGCTTCCCGGGACCCACAGCTTCGGGGAGCACAGAAGGGTTGAGGGTTGCCTTTGCAATCAGGGCAGGCTCTGGCGAGGTGCGGGGCTGGTGGAAGCAGGGCAGAGCATCCAGCCAGCGCCCTCCACGCACGTTACCAGTTCAGCAGCATCACAGGATCTGCTGGATGGCCGGGAGCCATTTCCTACTTGCTTTTTTTAATCAGGTCTTCTAGCCAAAAGAGCATGTCTGCTAAGCTCAGACAGGGTCTGTTGTCCAAAGCAAAGCCACAGTCCAAGGACGCCAACTCAGGGGCACATCCTACCCTACAGACACGTCTCTAGCCCCCTGCCATGGGAGTTATAAAGATATAACCAATGGCATCACTACACCACGATTAAAAAAACCCAACCACTGTGGTCACCTGTGACTCAAAACCAGTGTTGGCCTGAGACCAAACTCCTCCATATTCCACAATTGGAAGATTCAAGGTTAAATAAAGAAATAACTTGTATGGCTATCCATGTGAGCTGCTGGCAGGGCTGGGGCTCAGGACATGGCCAGCTCTGCCCATATAATTTGGATATTGCCTCTGTTTTGGTGAGCAGGAGGTGCCAGATGAGCTCTCCCCGGCTGGCAGTTACCCCACTGGCACCAGCCCTGTCATCCGGAGCAGACACTCACGTAAGGGGCGTCTGGACGATGCTGCTGGTGCCATGACAGACTGCCCGTGTACATCATCGCATCTGCCGTCAGGACCAAATCTGGGCTTTCAATGCCTCCGAAAAGCTTATTAACGGCAGAGCTGGCTGGTCTCCAGCAGCCGCAGCCCAGCCCTGGCCGCAGCCCCCTGCACCCTGGCACGGCCACATCCCGGCTGCGGATCCCGCTCCCGGCAAACTGGAGCTGTGGCTCGTTTTCCAGGCAGCGTGGGAATGTTGATCTGAAGTTGGAGTTTCACGTTTCAACCACCTGAACCCCTCTCCGATATAACACAGCCCAGAGCTGGGGAGTTAATGGGGCTTATGCTGCACGTCGGACCCTCAGCACCGGTGCTCCGGAGGGAAATGCCGTAGAGGAACCTGCCCAGCCACAACCGTTGCCTGGCCAGCCAAACTGGCCAGGGGAATTCATCCTGGTTTGACACCCCATATTTTACCAGCTTTACTAAGGAGAAAATCGTCATATGCTTCTCCTTTTCGAGGAGCCGAGCTGTCCTTTGGGTAGCAGCTGCCAGCATAAATATACATGAGGAACAGGTTTTTAGTTCCTGAAAAATGTCTAAAAACTGTAAACAATTCTCAAGTCATACGGGGATAAACACTGAGAACTTCAATATTGTTTATAGTTTAAAAAAAAACAACAGTCGTTTGAGTCCAGTCAAGCCAAGCATGTTGGATAGATAATTTTTAAACATTTGGTTTCAATTCTCCCAAAACTTCAGCAAAGAAGCCCCATTCACGCTAAACTTAGCTTACAATTCAAAATGAAAAGTATTACGGACTAGAAAACCGGATGTTTCTATTTCAAAAAAGAAACGGTCTCAGATATTGGACCATCTTGGAAGCCCCTTTGAGAAAAAGAAAAAAACAAAACAACTCGGTCATGGAGTTTATCCAGCCTGATCTTCTCCTGCTCAAAGTTTCCGTTGGGCAAATTAGTTGTTTGCTTTGCTTAACAAACAAGAATGCGCTGTCAAAAATGAAAATTCCCGACGTGGCCCATTTGTCAGCCTGAGAGCAGAAACTCTCCTCCTCGGCCCAGGCCCTCGCGCCTGCGCTGCAGCCCCCCTCCCTGCCACCGGCCCCCGCGCAGACGCGCTGCAACTGGGCAGAGTGGAAAACAGAGCTCTTTAATTTCCTCTTTGCATTAGACTTCATTAGGAAAAATCCAGAGGCCCCTCACCGAGCAAACGTCTGCATTTGCATGTCTTCTGTGGATGTTTAAATTATATTTTCCTGTGGGGTTGGGTTTTTTTCTTCCTTTCCCTGTGTCTTTCCTGCACCACTGACACCAAACTCTTTCTCTGCTCACAGTTAATTCCTGAAATATTTTTTTTCACTCCTGTCAATTTCTCTCAGCTCTATGGCCTACAGGAACATAATTTGCTATCTCTGTTGTTAGGAAATCAGCTATTTAAGCTATTTGTTGGTATTTGTGATGACCCAGTCAAGTTACACGGCAGTACTCCCATTCCCAGGCTGGACAAGACATCTCTCAGGAAGACAGACAGAGAAAATAGTTACTAACAAACTTTACTGGGTGCATTTAGTGATGCTTCCCTTCACTAAAACGCATCAGACCTGATGGTTTCTGGAACCAGTATTTAATGTTACCAGTTTGCAACCACCAAATTCTACTCTGTGACTGCATTCATGAAAATATTTGCAGATCTGGACTTTTAAAATTGTTGAAGTCCCCCCTGTAACCATTCCTAAGTACAGCCACCAAAGGCCGGGATCAACAGTGCAAAGTAAGGCCAGGAAGAGGAGGAGCACCAGGGAGAAATGCAGACACCAAACGGTGCAGCACCCAGACAGATGCAGCCCCGTCCCTGCCAGACTAAGGAAGGTTCAACCGACACTTTTATCACCAGACCAGCCTTTGGACAAGAAAATAAGAGTTAAACCCTTTCTCCAAACTTGTGGCTTCTAGTAAGGCACTTGATTTCCAACACAGAACAAGTGGGAAATAAACCATTTTTTGCTGCTGTGTAGGGGGCATATATGGCCCAAAATGCCCAGTTATGGGAATGGGGCTCAGTGGGCTCAGGAAGCCAACCCGTCTACCCTCAACCACGACGGCCAACTCCGTTACCCTAAACATGCTCCATATCTCGAGCCTGCCTTGGCCTCTTCCTTCCTCTCCCACAAGCTCTCTTTTCCCATTTGCTTCCCAGCAGCATCCTGCTTCCCTGCCTGAGCACTGGCTATCAGGAAGGTTTCGGCTTGTCTCCATCCCTGCAAGACCAGAAAAGAAACACCGCAAACAAGCTGTTAAGACTGTGCAGCCCTTTAGCGACGCTGACTGTGTCCGGAGCAGAGCCCTGCTGCCCACCGGGAGAGCTGGACTGCACATTCCCACCCCTCGTGAAGACTGAGACCATCCAGGAGGCAGATGGGAAAGTAAATTAATTGGCAGCCTGTGGGGCGTCACTGATGAACAGCAAGGGAGGCCAACTCCCCCTTGCCTGGATCCGCTGCCTTCTCACAGGAGCATTTTGGCCCGTCTTCCTTTATCTACTAACTGCGGTTTTAGACTCTTGGGGGAGGCTGCAGGAGAAAGCAGGAGAAAGGAGAAGGACAAGACCTCCGAATCAGTTGTCCCCAGCCTGTTGTGCCCTGTGGCAGCAGCACCAAGGCTACAAAAACAGCCAAGGAGAACAGCCTACTACTATTTCTCCTACAAAGGACCTCAGGGTCTCACAGGCAACGTACTGCTTCAGGATATAGTGGCTGTCCTCTGATCCGGATTCCCTAGACAGACACGGGCGTGCGTTTGTGCACACACAGGGGTGTTCGTGTGGGAGACTGGAGCTTTTTCAGCTTTGGCAAGCTCTCCTTGCACATCAGAGAGTTACTGCTCTGAAACACAGGGGAGGCAACAGGGCGGGAAAAAAAAAAAAAAAAGACTCCCAGATGTTGCACTTGACTTTCTATCAGGCTCTTTGCTACCTGTGTGGCCCTGGCAAAGCACTGCGGCTTCTTGGATGCGAGCTCCCGTGCTCCTGCTGGATCCATCCCGAGATAGGGAGCTGGCTGGTGGTCAGAGAGGAGAAGCCAAGCTGCAGCTAATCCCTCCCTCCACTCCCAACCCGTGGGCTGTGCTTCAGTATCTCTGCTGAGAGAGGGAAAGGAGTTTTTTATTAATCAAATGAAATAAAGATTGAAGGGATGAAAGGGAAGGTTAAAGGGAGCCGCAGGTGGGGAGACACCGAGGAACTGGAGCGCAGCAGCTGTTTCTATAAGGCTTCCTCCTGCAGAAGCTTTATTTGTCCCTCACATCCCTTCTCTGGTCCATCCCCAGCTCAGCCTTGGAGCAATGTGGCTTTTCCACCCCCTCCTTCCTCCCAGCCCTCTCCCCCCACGCACACCCACAGCGTCCCTGGGCACTGCCAAGCACCAGCCATCACGCTCGGCATGTTGCCTGCTCAGAGCTGCCCGCACACACAGCTCAGTTACGAAAAGTGAGTAATTCTGTCAGACACGGGTTTGGGGGATTTCCGCACTCAGCCCTTGGCCACCATCCTCTCCTGTACCAACCAACCGACCCCACAGTTAAGCATAGGAACGAGCTTCAGAGCATGAGAATTATTCCCTGCCTTTGTATTCCCAGTTCCAATTTATCGGCATAAAAACTATCAGTTTCCTTTGGCTAACTCCCTGTTGGAAACTCCTTTTCCAAGCTCGCCTTCTTTTCCAGCACCACCACACCCATCTCCAACCAGAAATGACACCAAGAACTCCTACAAGCATCCATACGCACAGGGTGTAGCTCCATCCTCGGGCTTAAGATTTAGAGACTTTGTACCACGGTCAATTGGAAACAGAGACACTCAATCATCCTCCTGTTCTTTTTATACTGCATCCCACAAGCGCTGAAATGCAGCCAAGTTTGGGAGGTATCGGTAGTTTGGTGGACAGCTGATCTTTGTGAAGCGATACGCAAGCCAGCTCAGGAGGATATTGTATTCCAAGGCAACCGAAGCATATTTCTGGTTTTACATCAAATTCTCTGCTACCTTTTGGCAGAAAGCTCTCTATACATAAGGGTCTCGTTTGAAGATTCATGTTCTTGGCATCTTTGCGCTCACGTTGGCTGCTGCAGAACTCTTTCACGTCTGCAAGGGTTTGCATTTGTGCATCATCCGCACCAATTCACACGAGGCACAGCAAGGCCCTGGTCACGTCTGACCCCTCTCCACGCTGTCAAGCGAGAGCTGAGCTAGCGTTCTGCAGCTGGTGGGTCCAGCCAGCCCTTTAGCGGTCACTGCGGCAGGTTTAAGCTGAAAGGCTCAGTCTCCAAAGATGCTGAGGAGCCCGTGGATGGAGCTGGCTGGGACTCGGAAGGCAGGGGAACCTCTCCTCCCAGGGCCCTGCGCTGCATTTCCATGTCGAGCCAGTTGTAATGGGAAATGACAGCTGATGAAAGCTGCTATTCATGGCCCTCTAAACAGTTCGTTACCCCCCTCCTCGTTCCAGCCCCTCGATGAGATTCACTCTGGCTTGAGTCCAAGCGCAGAGACCAAAGCGGCTGGAGAACCCATTGCAGCCGCGGTGGCCGGGCTGGACGGCGGCAGGGCTTTCCGGCTGTGCACCACAGCCACCAGCGGAGCACAGCCATGGGCTGCATCCTGCCCAGCCCAGCTCCCCTTCCGCTCAGCTGATATTGCGTTTCAGGTGAGGCACCGATAGTCACCAAGGCCCCACTTGTGCATCTCTGTAGGTTTCTACGGTATTTGAGCACCTCTCCAGATCCCTCCAGATGTGTAAACATCTGGGGACACGCACACAGAGCAGGCACAACATTTACCACTCCGTGGTTTATCTGTATCCAGCCCCTTTTGTCACTCCAGAACACACACCGATTGTTTGCTGCAGGAGTGCTGCGCTGCTTCCAGCCTTAAATGCCTTCTCCAAGCCCTGGGGCTCCTTGACATCCCCCCTCTTCTCACCACTCTCAGCTCTAAAAGACCTTTCATAGAATCACAGACTGGTTCAGGTTGGAAGTGACCTTAAAGATCATCTCGTTCCCACCCCCCCTGCCCTGGGCAGGGACACCTCCCACCAGCCCAGGTTGCTCCAAGCCCCGTCCAGCCTGGCCTTGAACCCCTCCAGGGATGGGGCAGCCACAGCTTCTCTGGGCAAGCTGGGCCAGGGGCTCACCCCTCTCACAGCATATGGATTTCTGCCTCACATCTCATCTACATCTCCCCTCTTTCAGGTTCAAACTGTTACCCATCATCCTATCGCTACACCCCCTCATAAAGAGTCCCTCCCCACCTTTCCTGTAACCCCCCTTTAGACACTGGAAGGGGCTCTAAGGTCTCCCCGGAGCCTTCTCTTCTCCAGGCTGACCCCCCCAGCTCTCTCAGCCTGTCCTCACAGCAGAGGGGCTCCAGCCCTCCCAGCATCTTTGTAGCCTCCTCTGGACCTGTTCCAACAGGTCCACATCCTTCCTGTGCTGAGGGCTCCAAAGCTGGACACAGTACTCATCACTAGCTATCAGTGGGTTTCACCACTAACCACTGGGGTGGCTTCCTGCACAGGGTGTCTGGAATTTAGATTGGATCCTGCCTGTAAGGTCCTAGGCAGCTCCACACCTTGAGATGTAGGCTGAAAAGCTGAAGGAGGATTCAGAGAAGACCCATGAGAATTGCTGAAGTCCTGAAAAGCCCTGGAAATCACACGCTGAGTGAAGGAGCCAAGGAAAAAGTCTATCTGGCTTAACAGCAACCTCTTCTCAGACTGAAAGAGAAGAGGTTCAAGACATACAAGGACCTGAGCTTGCACCAGAGCCTTTGGTCACTCATTGAGGTGCCTAAGTTTGATCATCTAAGCCTAGATTTAATCATCCTCTGTTGTGGGTTGGCCAGCTGTGCTATGGAGTTTTAATTAATTTTTCTATTTCTACGTCACAGTTCTGAGACTCAACGGATGTAAGACAGCAGAAACACACCGTGGGGGTGCCAGGAAAATAATTCCTACCCACAGGACCTAAGACTGCAAGACTGGCAGTCAAAGAAAAGGGTGACAGCAGCTTTTTGAAAAGAAATCTCAAAAAAATCAACTCTCACCTCTAAAACTCTGACTGTGGCATCGTTTTACAAAGAAGGGATTCCTACACGGGATAATTAAAGACAGATATTTTAGCAAGGATAACCTGGTGGATAACGAGATAGTGGCTGTGGGCCAGCGCCAGCCGCTGGTGCCCTTCCTCCTAGAGTCCTGTGATGGTGCCACAACTGCCACCAGTGGGGATTAACACAATTTCTTGGTCACAATCTAACCCTTCTGGGCTCGTCCATCTGCTGGAACAAGCCCTTCCCTCCTTGTCTTCGCACCCACGGAAAATGCCGTCCAGGACTGTACTCACCAAAGCTTTGGAGATGAGGTCTGCTCCATGCCATGGATCACTAACGAGGCGCTGTCTGCAGATGCACTTGTGCTCCATGAACTGTCAAAGCCAAGGGGATCACCTGAGAAGGATGTATCAAATGAGTGTCATTAGCTTCCTGAAGCCAAGTGCCAAAACTTCCTCAGCCACCAACCTGAGAAGAACCAGAAGTATTGAAAGACACCTTGTCTCAGGAAACACTGATTCACTCCCCAATCTGTGGGAAGCCAACAAAGCTTCTTTTTGTGTCTGGCTGTGGAACAAGACAAATCCAACACTTCTGGCACACAGCAACACCCTGTTTCCGATGGTGGGGGGAGAGAAAGGGGGGCCCAAGCAACTATTACTAGTTAGGCCAGTACTGTCTCACTGTTTTCATGCCTGCCTGTATCTATCTCCTGCTCATTTTCCCTTTAGCTTTTTGAGGCTAAGGATGTACAGCAACTGGATTTTAGCCATCACCCTTTGGGGCTATCACAGTAGAAACCTTCAGTCCCAGAGGAGCTCGGTGTTCCATAGGAGCGGGGTACGGTGCAACTGGGATTTTCAGAGGGGGCTGGTGGGACCGTCAGCTGCTGCTATTGACTCTGAGGAGGAAGGACCGGGGGATCTGCACCTCCCTGGAAGGATTTCCATTTCCACAGCAGACTTTCAAAAACATTAGCCACAGTCCAAGAAGCAGAATGTCTGTTTGTGGGTAATAAACCCAGACAGATACCTCGTGCACGCAAACAGCCGGTGCCTCTGAGACAAGAAGCTCTAAATAAATAATCAACAAATCCTAGAGCTGAATGCACAGTTGCTATTTGCATCATAAATAAATGAGGAGGCTTTTATTTACTCATTCTGGGGGCAGAGCACGTAACAGAGGAGCTCCTCAGAGCTCCTACGCCAGAAATTGTACATTGCTTCAGTACAATCATTTGAGTCCCACCAGCTGGTTGCTCCTGTGGTGCTCCTCGGGCGATGCGCAGCTCACCAGCGAGAAGGGAAAACAAACACGAGGTCTCCATCATCATGGAGCGCTCGGCTCCCTGCTGACCTCTCTTAGCTGGCAAGGTGGGGAGGACACAAAGCCAGCGCCCAGGGACACGTCTGAGCTGCCACAGCCTTGCTAACCTGGGACGTGGCGGTTGGAGGCTCCATTGCACTGGGAAGGTCTGCAGATCCACCAAAAGAAAGCCACGTCTGTCAACATTAGAGACATCGCTCCTGGTTGTAAACCATCCTCTAATGGCTCCACGGGACTAGCTGCACAAGAAACATGTAGGTCCTTCTCGCTACTAAAGCCAGAGGACATCCTTTTCCATCAGGAAGCCATTGCACAGTTCGAGGAGAAGGTCATGCTCCAGGCAACACTTTAAGAAGGAGCAGCCCAAAGGAAAATGAGGAGTTTTGATCAGGAAAAATATTCCCACAGCAGTGGAGAGAAGCCAGTCAGTGGCCCAAAACTCTGTGAAAAGTTTCAAGAATTAGAAAAACTCTACCAAAAAATAGCAAACAGGAAAATCTCAAGATGCTTTCCACAGAAGACACCTGCTCAATACGTCCTTTCTCCCCACACATTTCATTTGGGAATGCAGTGATCCATCAGCTGTTCTTTCTGTGAGGCCAACAGTAAATCGCCTACCCACCATCACTCCTCGGGATCAAATCTGCTCTCGGACAAGCAACTACACTGAAAATGCATCATCCTTGCGACAGGGGCAAGTGCTGATATCCAGCGCTCAGGTGTCATTCAACAAAAGGCAAATCAAACCACGAAGAAGAACAGAAGACAAAAGTTGCCATTTCTTTCCCTTAACACCCACAGAACAGGGAAAACAGTAAGTGCCATTTCCAAAGAGAAAAGCCACCTTTTCAGCTACAAAATATATCCCTGGAGACCCAGCACGCTGGGGTCTGGCTTGGTTTTATTTAGTTATGTATCAAGCGTTATTGATCCGTTTGCTTCAAGCAAACCAGCGAGTGGTGAAATCTTTTCAGCTCTTTATGTCCTGAAGATTGCATTTTTTCCTCTTTGGGTTGGGGGATGACAAACGGCCAGAGCTCATAGCGGCTCAGAGCACACACGTGCACCCTGGCCCCATCCGTCAGCTGCAACGGGGACTTGGGCTTATCAGTAAAACACAAGTGGGTCCAGGGAGGTCCCACCCTTAGACACCATGGTGGCTCCCTGCCTTGCTGGTGGCACAAGGAAGGCAACAACGGGCAAGATAAACTGTAGTGCGGAGCCAGGACCTGAATTCAAGCCTTGCATCCAAAAGGCAAGGTCGCCCTTCCCTGTAAATCACTGTCCTGCAACTCCACGTGCATCTTTGGTGACTGGAAGGGGCCAGTCCTGAGCAGATGCAACACAATATCGTGTGGAAGCCTAAACTAGACCCTTTAGGGACAACTTCTCTGCAAATCAGATTGTTACCTAATCCCATCACTAACTCCGCTGCCTATTCACACAACTGTTTTACCAGCTATCCGACAGCCAAAATGCATTTCTATGCTTGAACGGTTCGTTGCAGGATTTGTGTTCCTAAAATAGCCGTGAGAAGACCACGGCTTTGTGTGGCTGATCCCACTGAGATGGTCTCCTCTCCTGCCTCCACATGGGGGGTACCTTGATCCACAGGGTCCCAGTGAGAAAGGCCCATTGCCAGCCTCAGATTTGGTGCTGGGATTTATACCTCTCTCCTAACAGGAATGTGAGTTGCTCCAGTGCTCATCGGGCTGGCACCAAACTGCTAATACTGCTCAAAATTAGTGCTGGTACAAAAATGTGTCATAAAATTTATTTTGCAAAGGAAAAGTCATTTTCAGTTGTTTTTTTTTTAAGAAAAAGAAGGTTATTTCCTCTTCCCGCACCACCACCACTCAATCCTCCCCCACCCCACTGAAATCACGTCTCATCTTGCAAAGGAAATTCTGATTTTTCATCGGAAAAAAAAAAGGGAAAAAAAAAAAGCCAAACAAACCTAAGTGAATTATTTTGGCACGAAGCCGATACGTCTCAGCTCCAACATATTGCCACAACACCTCCAGCATGAAGTACCCCAAGGCGGGAATGGCAGCAGGACTACAGCTGCCACGAGGACGGGTGGCAGCACAGCCAAAGCAAACTGGTTGGGTTTTCCAGTAAAACATGCTGCTTTCCAGCTCAAAAAAAGATTGGTTTACCTTCTTGTACATGCACATTAGTGTATAGCCTCTTGCTAGAGAAGCAGGGTAGGTTTCCTATAGGACTTGGTGGGTTAATTACTACCAGGAATGAGCAGATGAAGCCGCACGGTTAAGACACGATGCTGCTGGCCCTGGGGAATGGGGTCCTGCCTCTGTCACTGCACCTCCTCGACCTGCCTTCACCCCAGCTCAGCTCCTGCTGACCCGTCCCATAGGGAAAGCAGCATGAAATCACGTATTAAACCCCGTGCCCGCGTGGGCAGCATGGCACAAGTGACAGCATGGCACAAGTGACAGCATGGCACACGTGAGGGTTGCTCAGGTGGGAGGAACGCTGGCCTGAACTCCTCCAGGGCTCGACACTTTGCAGCTTTATCAATTGCTATTTTTAACACAGCTGGGGTTTGTGCAGCTTCCCGGCTCATAAGAAAATTGAGAAAAAGCAAAATTTCACCCGGTGGCACCACCTGTGTCACGGATGGTACACGGGTGATGCATTTCAACCTAAAAGATGAAAGTTTTGCAGCCCTATAAACAACTGTGAAGAAGCTCTGATAATGGGAAATGTCAGGAAACTTAATAACAACAGAGATTAGCGCCCTGCCTATAGCACGTTGTTGCCGCATTCAGCCAGCTTTTTATATATAATGTCAACAGCTCCATACAAGCTGTGAATAGTTTCCTATCTCCTCTAGCCTTGAGTCTCCAGGAACACGACTGACTTCCCTAGAGCTGTTTTGGATTTACACTGTCTCTGCTGAAACCAGGATTGAGCTGCCAGAGCAGAGCAAGGGAAGCCAACCCCGTCGCTCCGAAACCGGAGGAGCCGTGTTGCTTTACCAACGGGAGGATGGAGGAAACGCGCTTTGGATCTCTCTCTTGCCTTGGCAGAAATCCGTGTCCCTCTTCCAGCTCCAGTAGAGCTGTGATGATTTGCAGTGGTGGGGGACCGGGTCCTCTGCCCGTAGCTCTGCAGGACGATGGAGACAATGCTGATGGCAGAGACCCGTCCCGTTTCTAAACCCAGTACGAATTAACGGTTCGGTTTAATCAAGACAACGGGCAGGTTTTTCCAAACTGGATGAAAGGCAAGCACTCTGCAGGCCAGCAAGGAGCGTCCTCTGCTAACAGACACCCCCAGCAGCCCCCAGTCCCCAGTAACCCACTCCTCACGCCGGTCTGGGAACGCAGAGACGGTCAGCACATCACCAGCTGCATCCCTGCCTCTTCCACTCACCTTCCCACTGCCCTCAGCTCCGCAGCCCAGCCTTCCCCACCCGGCATGGTATTCCCAGGAGCTCCTCAGGACACTCCTTCAATCTCTGATAACGTATGGGAATTTTGACAGGAACATCCCCTTAAAGTCCTCCCTGGTCTCCAAATCATCTTCTATGGTGTTGAGGGCTGCTCTTTTGCATACAGTATCTCTAAAAATACACAAAGAAACAAAAGAAAACCCCTCCCCAACCTTTTCAAAGCAAAAAAATAAATGATGTGATTAATTATTCCGAAAAAAAGCTGTTTATAGTTTGGACTCCATAAAACGGAATGCCTGATTTAATACACTATCCGAGAATGTGCTGGTTTTCATTTCAGCACAATCAAGACCTAAATCTGTGTCTCCCTCTCTCTCATCTGAGCTGGAAATGGTTTTATATTCCATCTTGCTTTAAATTATACACATCAAGTTTATAATGGGACACGGTCTATTTTGTTGCCAAAACCTGCTCTGTAAGATCATCTATTAAACTGTATTTATTTTTTATGACAAACAAGAAAAATGACAAAACAGCTACCGAGCTTCTGCTAATGAGGACCAAATGCCTCCCCAGGCACCGTTCCTATTACAGGCATCCGCACAGGAGCTGCCTTCACATCCTACCACCCGCCAGCGATGGCCGAAGGAAGATGCAGGGCTCTATAAACCCCGGTATCAGCCCCGGGGGATCACAGCTCTTGCTGCCTGCACTTGGCTCGAGATCTGAACCCGGTGGGATTCAAGCAAGGAAATTCAGCCCTGGAAGAGGGGGAGAAAAGGTATTTGAAATACGGCAATGGGAGCCCCCCTGACTGGTGTTCAGCCTCTCGCCTGGGATCAGGGTGCGTGAAAACAAGACTGGTGGGACATTGGTTAAAGCTGAGGCTTTGGGGCCGGCAGGTGGGGAGCCGTAAGCCATGCAGGTTCCCCAACCAGCCCAATTCTCCCCTCAGCACCTCCAGCTCCTGGGGATGAGACTCCCCCAAGTCTTGACGGGGCTACAGGGACCCTCAGCTGGAGCAAAGCCATGGCGTTGAGTCCTGATTCTGCCTCCCAAGAAATGCTGGCCTAAAAAATTACCCCAAGGAGGTTGCCAGATGAGCACTGGGCATGGGAAGATGTCTTTCACTCACTTTGGAGGGCCCCACCAAACTCTTTTAGTAGCACAGACTTTAGGAAACACCTTCCACTACCCAACAAGTCCACCCAGGCAGGGTGAAATCAAGCCGTGGCCCATATGTATCTCAAGATGTAGATCTTCACCTGCCCAGCAGGATCTATCGGCCTACAGATAAACCATAAAGACAACATAACTGTGTCCAACCTGCCTTGGTGCCCTGAAGAAGAAAGTGGGGGCCCGGGAAGGCATGGAGGCAGAGCCACGCTGGGGTGAGAGGACCTCCATGACGTGCCCCAGCCCCTCAGGGCTCGTTGCCGTGCCTCTGCCGGCAGCACCGCCCCGGTGCAGCCCAGGAGCGTAACGTGGATGGGGAGGCAGCACCAGCACCCACCTCCCCGGCCCCGCAGCAGCTTTGCGTGCAGCCACAGAGCAGGGCACGGCCCAGGCCATCCCCAGCAGGATGTTTGTTCCTTCCTTCCCCACCCTCAGCTTTTGCATGGCAAAGGAGGGAGCTGGAGGCGAAGGCAAAGCGCTCCATCAACGTGCTCCTCCGCAGGTCGCCGGCACTGAGGATGTTGCTCTGATCCAACCCCCCTCAACCCTGGGTCTGAAACCAGCCTGGGCATCAGGGCAGACTCATGCACATCCATTTCTCCTGCCCGTGTTTTATTCCTGGAGATGATGGCAACAAAAAGACCCTTCAGAGACCAGCACAAACAGGCCTCCAGCAGAGTGGGGTGCATTACGCACATGCTAAGATTTTTAGCTTTGAAGGAAAAAAGCAAACGCTGTATGGAAAGTGGAAGACCTCTCGGAGAAATCCCTTTGCCCTGGTGTTTCATCTACTCTGCCAGACACCAAGAGAGTCCTGAGATTTTTCTTACGAGCATTGACTTTGGAGGTTTCCCTTCGCTAAATGATTGCTTATTATGGCACTAAGCGACCGTCCTACCTGGCTCTTTGCCACAGCCACAGCGGTGGCCACATTCTGCAACACTTTGGGAACCCCCATTAGAGGCGAGCAAGCCTGCCCATGTTTCCTTGGCAGGAAAGCAGGCTATGACACGAGATGTGTGGCTAAAAATCACCATAAACCTAATGCTATTTCAGTGTAAATGACAGCTACATTTATACTGCGGTGTTAATGTAAAAAGTCCTTTCCTTAGCATCCGATTTGTTTAGTTTTGCCATGCTAGTTGCTAGTGAGTTTTTTATACTGGGCATGGCAACCCGTGCCATTACAATAAATTCCTTATGTATCACATGAATAGCTAGACACATGAATAATTTAACCATGGTTTAATCAACATTAAACTAACGGTTTAATCAAGACCAACTATGCCATCTTTCCCTAAAAGAACTACCGACCAAGGCTCTGGCTCTGGTTTCGCAGCATAGGAAGAACACACGTATCCTTAGTGACGTTTTCAACAAATTAATCATGCATTTCTCCACGGCACCAGCGAGGCGAGGTCTGGAGCGTGTTAGCCATCCCTTCTCCTGCTCCACCCAAAAAGCTTTCTACGTCCTTTCTGCTGGAACCGCAGAGCGAGTTGGATGCGATGGAAAGGAGGTTGCGGAAGCAAAGTCCGTGCCAGCCTGCCAGCCCTGTCCTGTGCCAGGTTTGCACGTGTGTGCACGTGTGCGTGTCCCCCCGTGTCCCTGCTCATGCCCACGTGTGCCGAATCGGGTCCGCACCTCGGACCTGGGAACATCCCCAGCCACAGCAGGCAGAGCAAGAGAAGAGCCGGGGACAGGAGCTTGGTGCTCCTGTGCTGGACTTGCTGCAAAGATGGAAATACCACGGAAAATGTCAGGAAAAGGTACACAGTAACAGCCACCAGCTGAAGAGAGCAGAACCACTTGGGCTAAACAGAGAGCACTGCCATGAGCCACCACACACAGGGGGCCGGAAAATCACAGCCCCGGTGTAATGTAATCCCCCAGGCAGCGGGAGGGACCTGATGAGCCAAACGCAGAAGGGATCATCCACAAACAAATGGAGGAAGGACCATCCACAGACATCTGCTGGTCTCCAGAAAGGACCAGAGACCCACGGTCCTCTCATTCTCCACAGGAGCCCTCAGAGACGGGCAAAACCCCGGCTGCCACTCGGCACTGAGCCTGCAGGAGCTGGACCCAGCGGTTCCCGGGTTAGGTCAGGAGATGCCTGTCCGAAGCGCTGCTGGTGGGCCATGGGAAGGATGGTTTGAGTGCTCGGTCTCCACTCCCCAACCATGTTGTCTGGGACACACAAGGAGGGGTCAGTGGTGTCCCCCAGGGGACATTTCCAGCCTAAGACGGGGCACCTGACCTGGAACGACACCAGTGAAGCTGCAGTATTTCAGGTTTCCATTTCCAGAGAACTAAAACTCACCACAGAAAATACGGATGAAAGCAACACCTTTCACCGTTGGACCTCCAGCAGCCGCAGCGCAAAGCACTGGCACACACTGCACATTCCCAGTGCCGTCAATAACGGGGACAGCGGCGTCTGACACCCAGCTCCCCCCCGACAAGCACCACCCTCAGCAGTATTTGCACTTCTCAAGAGCCCATGAGATTTTTGAAGGAGAAAATTGCTAGCAACAAGCTCAAACTCAATGGCAGCCAGTCAAATCCTCCCTCCTCAGACCCTTCAAGACACTTTCTAAAGCCCTTGTGAAGCCCAGATCTCACTCTGCCCATGTCCTCTGATTTATTAACTGTTTTAAAGGAGTTTATGGCTGTTACTGCAGCCGGAGATCACTGCGAACTCTCAGCCCGCACCGCTGGCTCGGAGCTGCACATTTGTTCCTCTCCAAAATTCACAGCCACGCTGATTTTATTCCAAGCAGCTAGGGCATCCTACGGTCCAAATGGTTCATTATCTCTGGCTTTCTTTAAAAGGTCAAGAAATGCTGTCTGCTTGGCAGATGGACTAGCGCAGGAGTCCCGAAGTCTCGGGATTTGTAACTCAACAAGGTTATTAAATAGCAAACTCTATTCTGAGCAGAGGTAACACCAAAAGCTTGTCTAGAGTTTTTAAACAAACAAAAAGAAGGGATTATTTTGAGAAAATTATTTTTTTCCCATTTTCTTAAAAAGAAAAAAATCAAGGAAAAAATAAGAAGTTGGATCGCAAATCAAATAACTCTGTTCTCCAAATAACTCCGTTTCTCATTCTTCCGGTATTTGTTTTCTAACCTGTTGCCTCCAGGCCCTTCCTCCCTTTTTTCAAACTTTTTATTCCACTGCAGCTACCGAAGGAAAGAAAGAAAAGACAAGAAAACAGGAGGAAATCCCTTTCCCAAATAATCTACCAATTCAGCAGCTCTTCAGTTCCCACCGCCTTTATGTTATATGGAGAAATTGAAAGCTCACCAGCACCGGGCACGACCTCCAGCTGGGAGGGCAGGCGGCAGTCCCCGGTGCGCCGAGCCAGCACCCCTGGGGCCACCTATGCTGCTTTGGGCTGGACGGGCGCAGGTGGGCACCCGCACCCTGGGCTCGCACAAAATCATAGAATCAGGATCATGGAATTGTCAGGGTTGGAAGGGACCTTAAAGATCATCCAGTTCCAACCCCCCTGCCCTGGGCAGGGACACCTCCCCCTAGATCAGGTTGCTCAGAGCCCCGTCCAGCCTGGCCTTGAACCCCTCCAGGGATGGGGCNGATATCTTGTAGCAGGGGCTCCAGAACTGGTAGCAGTACTCCAAATGGGGTACATCCCAGCTGGGCACTGGGAATGGGACGGCACAAGCAGGGATGCCAGAGCGGCATCAAAAATCTACACCCCCTCTTCGTCTCCAAGTGCTTTGCTACCAAGTCTTGCTGACTTTTTAGGCTAGAAGAGATCACACGAAGACAAATGCACCAAGCGCGTAATAATAACGAGCCCCCAAACCAGAAAACCTCTGGGAGTTTTGCAGTGCTGCTGCAAAACACAGATCTGATTGATGTGAAGCCCTGCTGCTTGCCAGCAAGCACACACCTTGGCTGGCACACCAGGACGGTGGTGCCCATTCTGCTCCGGCTTTCGCACGAACCAGGATGCTCAGGAGCTGCTCCCGCACAACCCTGAGTCCTCCTTACCCTTTGCATCCCCACAGCTCTCCACGGAGAACTGGACTGTAACCATGAATGCCAGCCCCAAGTTCCCAGCCTGGCAACACTCAGCAAAACTCCCGATTTTAAGCTTTACAGACCTTTATGGAGCCAAAGCTGAGTTTTATTAACTCCAGTAGCTGCCTGGACAAAGCATCCTTTATAAACCCCATTAGCTTCCTGCTTTTAGCAAATACATTTTCTCTCCATGCTGTAATTATCTGCCAACAACACAGAAACCACCAGACTGACGGGACCCGCTCCCGGGGCTTGTAACGCCTGTTCCCCTGTCGCAGGTATGTGTGTCGCAGCCGCACAACCAGCCTAATTTTGGAGTCATGAGAGGAGATGCAGAGGAAAGAGGAGGGAAGGGGGAGCGTGCAGGCTGGAGGAAGAGGAGCAGGGGAGGAGATGCTCACTGGGGTGATGTTCCCCCTCTCGCCTGAATTTCTCTGTGCAGCAGAAGCACCAGTTTGCCCAGAGCATCTGCTTCACCTGCTGCTGGAGCGGCTCAAAGGGTGAAGGCAGTGGCTGCAGATCCAGACGTGCCGCTGCCAGGCAGGGAAAGGAACAGGAGGGTTTGCCAGCGCGGGTGGGAACTACCGCGTGTGCAAAGGGCGCTCACACCGACGGCCCTGCCGCGGCCTCAGCTTTTCAATTCAACCTCAGGCTTCCAGTTTGCAAAATTATGAGACTTAGGGAGAGACAGTAACTCTGGCTGCCACATCTGCACACTGCGAACAAGCGTCTTGCTGAGCTCTGCAGCACACGGGGCTTCGAGCGGTTCTAGGGACGGAGGCTCCCTCTCGGACTGAGAAATGATGCTCCTCAGCATGCCCTAAAGGATCCCTGAGCCCTGCTGCTCTGCCCCACAGCCGAGCTCTCCACATCCGCGCATGGCCAACTCACACCAGCAGAGGATGAGTCCCTCCCAGCCCCTCGAGGCAGGACCCCTCCGAGTCTGTGGTTGCGACTCTGCACCTTTTTGTCACCCCCCCAAAAGGCATGTGAACGCCCGGTACTGCTCAGCCTGATAAACCAAACCATTGTACCTTTAAGGCGCCGCTCCAGAAAGAAAAGGCCTTTCAGCGCAGTGAATAGCATCGCTATTCCTCCACACACCATCTGTTTGCCAAGATGAAGAGCTCCGGGCTGGCAGAGGCTTAGTCATTCGGACAAGAATAGGTCCCACTGTACTTACACTTCCCAGCTCCCAAAATAAAAACCGCGGCAAGTCATTGACTTCACTTACCCTGTAGCGAGCACAGAGCTGGTGCGAGGAAACACCCGACTCAGCCGTTATCTCCTCCCAACACAGAACCAAAAGGCGAGCACAGCCCTGGGACCCCCACGGTCAACGGTGCCTTTGAGCAGCCTCGTCAAATCTGGTTATTTTTCAGAGGAGGAAGGAGAATCAATGCTTTAGAGCATCCTTACAAATATTCCTGACAACTCTGCCACATATAGACCCATATCATCCCATTCTACCAGGAAAAATACATGACGGATCCCAGTGGCCAAGACTCAGTGTGTTGGGGTGCTCAGAGGTGCCAGCAGGTCCCTCCTGGCTCTACATGTCCCTTGGGATTTGGGGGACACCCAAATTTCAGCATCTGAGAAACCAGCTCAGGAGATGATTTTGAACAGCTCGTGGTTATCTAAGCCAGGATATCTGAGGAGAGAGAGGTGGGTTTGTCTTCTACAACTTGAAACCTCAGATGCCTCCCATTCCTCAAACCCAGCAGGGTCCATAAGGCTCCCACCTCGCTGCAATTCCTGCCCAGGGCCACGCGATGCAGCCAGCACCGCGCACACCGCTTTGTTGTTGTAGGGTTGCCCAAGGACACAGCGCTATTCCCTACACGCACGGGAAGCCTGGAGCACCTCCAGCACCCCACCAGGCCCTGGGACATGGCGCAGCGCCACCTCCCCAGCGCTGGAAGAAGCCAGGCATCTGTGCAGCCCTGAAATCTGCTGCGCTACCCAAAGTTTTGCCGCTGTTACTCACTCCTTCCAAAGTCTTGCCAGCCGTGAGGAGGAGGTGGCGGGTACGGGGATGCAATTCGTTTTCCATGTGAAAACAGGCTTTCCCCAAATATCCCCTCGGGGCAGCTCCCCACAGCCCCATTTGTGCCTCCAGCCACCTCTATCCGGTATGTGCTGGAAGAGCTTCTGGCCCATGGAGCAGATGGTGCCGTTTGAACAAAACTGGCGATAGGTATTTAGCTAACAGCCCGAGGGGAAGCATTTGGAGCTGTCGGGTAAATAACAATTCGTGGGCCAAATTCAGCTCTCCATCACTGCTGCAGGGAGCAGGGAGAGCACAGCCTGCGCCTCACGGCTGCTCCTCCGGGAGCCAAACCCACCAGCCAGCGTCACCACCACCACAGGGGCTCTGCAGATGTGCCCAGAGGGTCCCCGGAGGCATGTGGTCCCCTCTGCCTGTGGCAGCACAGCCAGGGCTGCTGCCCAGGTACCGGCTGGGCTGGGCTCGGCATCAGCTAAGCCAGCAGCAGCAACTGAAATTCCCCATTCCTCTCCCATCCTTTGGGGACATCAAGAGAGCACATCCCCTTCCCAGGCTCAGATGTCCATCCTTCCTCTGCCTGAATCCTGAGGGAAATTTGGCCTCAGCTCTCCACCACCTCTAAAAAGCCACACAGCCACAGTACTCGGTGCCACGTGCCACACGGCTACACGCGATGCTGCCTGGACCCTTCCCAAGCTTTAGTTTAAAGGTGGCACAAATATCTTCACCCGCTTCAGAGGGGATGTCCCCGGACCCTGATGTGCCCGTGATAACCCGTTTGTCCCTGTGATAACCCGTTTGTCCTGTGACCCCATTTGCCCTCTTCTACTTACTACTCAGACCCCTGACTTTCACACAGACGCCAGCCCTGGCCGCTCCTGTACCACAAACCCTCTGGCTCAGACGGGGATGCAGCTATTCACCCCCAGCCCTGAAACAAATCCCCTCGTGCCCTTTCCTCTGCATTGCCCTCCTTCTTCTCCAGGACGGGGGTCTCTGTTTCCCACCAGATCCCAGGAGATCTCCAACCGGGAGCGCGGGTTGGCGAGCCCAGGGAAGCAGCCCGGGGAGCAGCCGACCTCGCTCACGGTTTTCTGGCTTCTTTCACTTGTGGCCCAACCTAAACAGTATTTAAATATCATCTCCTTGCTCTCCCTTCCTGTTCTTTTTGTCACCTGCAAATTTAGATTAACAAGGAGGTTTGACAAAGTGCTACTGTATATGTTAATAAACCTATTAGTGTCGGCCCGCCTGACGTATAACCTGCAGAGCCTCCAATGTTTACTAATATGATTGTCAAAGCAGAGGAACATTACTTTTTAATGACATTTCATATCACTTCAGTTGAAGTAATATCCTGGGACATGATAATCAGAAAGCCATTTAGCCACAAAACTATGTGCTGAATAGAGGCTGGTGCATGAAAGATGCTCATTTTGTCAGAATTAAAACATTTGTGTTTGCTTCATAAGTTGTAAGCGCACTTGTGGAGGAGAAACATGCTGTGAAATATTTATTGGAAGCAGCTCAGCTCAGGTAAATGGGGCTTCAAAATGAAATGCTGGGAAAGGTTATTATTATATTCACTGTATCTTTTGCACGCAATGCATCAATTGACAATTCATACATATGATATGCTTAATAAACCAACAAGATTTTAGAACTTCCCTGTACAGAACATTTCTGAAGTGGTGCAACTGGCTATTACTTGCCCAGGTGAATTTATTGCTGCTTTCAGAGTAGGGAAACGGCTGCAAGACAGACTGAGATGGAGTTTGATTTTTATAGAGCACCTCTCATGGTCCAGGAGATTCCAAAATGCTTTACAAAGTAATGAGGGTGGTAAGAGGACAGCGGTGACACGGCAACTGCAGACAGCCCTGCTGCCCTTATTAATAGTCCTCTCCCCGGCTTGGCTTTCCAGGGCCATCTCGGGAGCTTTGCAGCGGATCGAGGATGCTCAGCCAGGGGAGAGGGAACTGGGGAACTCCCCGACACATCCCCCACCACCTCTGAGCTGCGCTGGGGTCACTGAATAAGACAAAGAAATTATTCCAGGCCAGATAAAGATGCAGAAATTAATAATAAATTAATAATTTCTCCTTTTTTGAAATAAAAAACCAAGGGGATCCCCCCATCAATCTGGTCAGAACAACCCTTCTGGTAGAAACTAGTAATTGATTTAAAGTCTCCCATCGGATGGTGGATAAAGCTGATTAAAGCTGTGCATGCACTATTAATAGGAGCAGGATGCTGTTCTGTCATTATTATTAATTATGCTGCTGTGATTACTATCTGTTCACCCATCCATCCATCCATCCTCCCTTCTATAATCCCAGAACTAGCCAAGTATGTGCGAATACAAATTCTTACTCTCTTTTTGTTCCCAGTTTTCCAGAGGCGGGGGATAAAAAAAAAAAAGGACCAAAAAAAATTAATTTACGGGATTTGTCATTAGAATGTGTGAGAGCGCGAGTGTGTCTGTGTGTGAGAAAGTGCGGGAGTGGGTGGTGGGAGATGCGTGGGCGCGACGCGTGTGGGAGCGTTCGCCTGTGAAAAACGCACAAAGGGAAAAGTTAAGTCAAAGAAAAAGACTTTTTGTTTCATGTCGAAGCCAGCGGATTCCTGCAGCATCCTCCCTTCCGCAGGCGCAGTCCCACGGATGGGGTCTGACCCCCTGGAAACCCCTCGCCCACGCTCACAAGCACGTCCCTACCTGGGAGCCAGGTTCTCCTGAACTCTCGGCCACTGTCCCCAAGACAGTCAGAAATTTTCCTTCAACAAATAATTAGACTGCGATAAGAGGAAACAAATGGGCCCTCGGAGCAGTGAGGGCTGCAATAAGAGATGAATTATTAGTCCAAGATGGAAATCTCTTTTGATAAATGACTGGCCCCAAGCAAGGAAGGATTGAGCAAAACACAACAACGTCCTTGTTGTGACACAAGGAAGAGGAAGGAACAACCTCATAAGGGGCAACAAAGCCTCCGCGCTACCACCTTGACCAATTGATTAATCAAGCGCATCCCACGACGTCAATATGTTTCCCTCTTTGCATTAGTTACAGCAGCTAAACGTGGAGGACAGGGATGATGTGTTCAGTTCAGGACCCGGGTTGAAACCGCGGCTGAGGCTGCCCTGATGAACTCTGCCACGGTGGGCACCGGGAAAGAGGGGAGAGCAGAACCCAATACGTGCCAAGGAGCGGTGCCAGAAGCCAGTCGATCCACAGAGCACTCCAAAGCTAACACACACCACCACAGAGCCACAGTGGCCTGGGAACATAAAAAGGAAAGGAGAGAAAACCAGGTTTTCCCCTTTCTCCCCTTCCGCGAGGAGCCTGGCTCAGCGGGGTGAGGCGATGCCTCGCGCTCCAAGGGAAAGAACTGCCATTTAACAACACTGGCCCAATTCCTGAGAGTTGTAAAGCCTAGTTCAGAGAGGGAAAAAAAAAATAAAATTCACTGCCGTCACTGAAAATAAACCTGACAATGAGGCACTGGGCAAGGCACTGAAATCAGCAGGTTTTAACATCACAGCTTCTCCTGGGCTTTGAAGATGGGGGGCTCGGTATTTCTAACTCCAATCAAGGTACAAGAAGGCCCCCAAGACCTCTGGATTAATACCCAGCCACGAGCCGTGATGACACTATGGGAGTTTCTAAGTCCCTATAGCCTAGAATGCAGTTATCCCTGGGGACTGGTAATTAGGACCTCTGCTATCACTATTTTTAGTGACAGATTTAAGTAGAAACAGCAGAAATATATATATATATGTATGCTATGTAACACATATATACACTTTTAAAAAAGCTGACAGAAATAGCTTGAGCTGGAATTGCTAAACATATTTCCCTCTTTGTCCTCCCCCAGAAACCGCTACCAAAACATACCTCTCCATCTAATGAGATTAGCAAGGTACCATGCTAGATCTTTATTAGTTAAAGCTGACCGTAGTGCAAAAACTTGGCCTGAATCGCAAACGAGCTGACTGCCAGAATGAGGAGTGCAGCCAAAAAGCCGATTTATTCCAAATGGGTCTCTGCTCTTTGCCTTAGGGAATCTGCTTCCTTCCCTTTAACTCCCTGACAACTGGTAGCCAAAGTTCAGCTCTCCTCGGGCTCCCCAGAGCCAGCCGTACCAGCGCCTCCCGCTCACGCTGGCTGAATTCCACCGGCCGTGGTGGTTTACACAAACACAAGGTAAGAGAGAAGCAAACTTGCTTACTGTGATGGCTCACAGCAGGATTTAGCACTGAGGACATTTATATATGGCAATTCCTGCCTTCTCTACTTCACTTGAGCGGCAGCTCGAAGAGACCAAAATATCAAATCCTAATAGCGGAGCCCTGGACGGTGATATCAGCCATACTGATTTTCACAGCCATCTTCTGCCCTCAGGCGAGTTAGCGCGGCTCCCAACGTTTTTCTTTGGTAAAAATGGGGGCATGGAGGAACAAGTGAAAAAGAGAATTTCTATTATGGAAGGAATGATGCTGGCCTACCCTCACATGCAGTGGCCGATAGGAAATCTTTCACGAGATCTGCACATTGCTTTCCCAGGTCACACCCAGAACCTCCTTTTAAAGGTCTCGGGAGGACCAGCACATGCCTTGGGGGAAGGAACAGAGGCCAAAGCATGGCCATGTATGAGCGTTTCACTGCAAACAAGTTTCTTGCTTTGGAGTAGAAATGGGAAGCATACGCAGAACAGATCTGGTTTCCATCAGCCCGTTATTTATAGCACTGGTTTCACACCACGGATTATACACATTCGTGCTTGTTCTTTCAGGCTCGCTCAGTGCTCTGCCGCACTTCCTTCTCACCTGAGCAATGAATCTGTGCGTTTACCCTGCCATGATCAGGCTGTTCATGTCTCATTTAGTTGTGCGTTCACTAAATATGCTCCACAGAGCTTGGCTGCTCAAGAAATGAGAGTCTGCAAGTAGAGAGTCTCCAAAACATCTATCCGAGCCTTGGGCTATGGAGGTGAAGACAGACTAGTCTAGACAGACTATCAGCAGTGCACAAGGGAGAGATCTCCTGGAGCCTTTGATTCGCAGGCCCCAGAGGACTAACTACCTCTCTACAGTTGGATCAATTGAAAACACCTTCAGCACAAAGAAAAATATGGTTTCATGAAATAGCAGGTTACTCTGCTCAGCTGCTGCGCTCTAACGGCTGCATGGTGGCAAAGACCTGACATGAAGTCCCACCTTAGCCAACTCACCGGAGACCACACCGAAGACCTCCCATGCTGCCATCCCGTATTACATCGCAGAGCTCTCTATCTGGGCATGAAACAAGCCCCGACCCAGCACAGTTCACATGGAAATCTGCAGCCCATCCGCTTGCTGATTACTCGTAGAGAGCAGAGTGAGGGCGGTAGGTCCCATCTGGTACGCCTGGAGTCATCCGACGTTGTTCTAAGTAGTGAGGGTAAACAATGGCTGTTTGGTCTCTGCTGTCGATTGAATGAGATTTGTTGTCCATAATAAAACTCCTGGCACATGATCAGTCACTGCACACAAACCCAAATCACACTAAGAAAAGCCAGGATAGCGTCAAACAGCGTTAAAACACCATTAAAACAGAGGCCATCTTCAGTCAACACATTCTGAAGAGCCAGGAGAAAACGATGGCATTCTTCAGGTTCCCCTCAGGTAGACATGAGGGTGGAGAACACGGCTGATGGCTCTCCTTGGCAGTTCCCTGCCAATGCCTGCATCACAACACAAAGACTGAGACAATTTCTAGATACCCAGGACCAAACAACAGAAGATGACACAACACTATCCCTGAGGCCACAGTCACCAGCATCAACCACCTATCCCCGCTAGATTTAACTGGGAAAGCAGGACATGGGTCTACATCACAAACATAGCATCTTCCCTCAAACCCGCAGAAGTACAATTGAGAGTAGCCTTTGGAGACGTAAGCCCGACAAGCTGTCCTCCAGTAGGACCTCGCAGCCGTACCAGGGGCTCCACAGCTGCTGCAATGGGCAGCAGAACAGGGGTGTTATGCCAGAGTCACCTTCTGGGCAATTGCAGCTTAGGGAGCATTGACTTAGTTACCACATAAACACTTAGACTAAGCAAGATGTACTTAGGAGACAAGGTGATAGGTTGGTCTACCACTAGACCTGTAGGTGGCTCAAGTTAGGGGAGGTGGATCTCACAGCCTTCTTCTGAAATCTGAGGGCTTGGTTTGGGTGCCCTAAGGCACATACCTGCATCTCTTGCCATTGCAGGTGTGGAAGACCACATCTGCCGGTTCCACACAGACGTCTCAAATGGCACGATGAATATCGAGCAACTGAATGGTACCTGAGTAGGAATTCCAGAGGGAACGGCAATTACACTTCGAGGGCTGTGGGGTGGAGGGGAGCTGCTCACACTGAGATTCTTAAGGTGCTTAATAATTTAGTTTATCAAAAAAAAGAGGAAGAAGTACCTTATTAACAACAAAGAGCACATACTAAAGAGGAGATCTCTTACAGAACTCTCTTTAGTCTAACAGACAAAGCCGTATCAACACCCAATGGCTGGAAGCCAAAATTAGACAAATCCAAACTGCAAGGAAGGTGCCAGTTTGTAATTGAAAGAGTAATGAGCCATTGGAATTACTCACCCCGGGCTGTGATGGATTCTCCGCCATCTGAGTGGATGCTGTTCAAAAAAGTGCCACACTGCAGGCACATATTTCTGTGTTTGGGAACTATTGGTAAAGGCTTTCCAGCTTGCATGAGTTGTTTGTGCTCTAAAAAACAAACAAAAGAAGTATTATGCTGCTCAATTAAAGATGGAAAAGGGAGGCACAGTGAGTTTAAGCAGACGGTCTGTGACAGTACTAGGAAGAGGACTCAGGTCACTCAAATGTCATTGCCCAGCCACTCTTCCACTCTCCAGAACAGCTCCCAGCCCCAAAGCACCCTGCATTTCCCTGGCAGCACCCTCAGCTAGGTGACAGCTGGCTCAGAAATTAAACTCAAGAGTCACAAGGCAGGGTGCAGATGAGAGACAGGGACTGGATCGTATTAGCCAAGCACTTCTACTGGGAACACCTCCAGCAACACCTCCAAAGCTGCTCCTCACGAGAAGTCTGGGAACAGGACAGCCAGGCAGAGCACGGGTTTGCTGAGCTCTCTGCGTTTCCAGTGAGAGCCCTCCCCAGCACCAGTCTGCCAGGACTCAGCTTTCTCCATGCCTTTGTCCAACACAACCGCGCTCACAGATCAGACACCCACGTGCTATGGAGATGCAGATGACCTGCTCTCTTTCCTTTTCTTCCCAAGGACCATTCCCATCTCCTGCATACGATATAGGACAACGTAAACATAAGGGTATATTTTCCTCATATTTCCAGCAGGCAGGAAAAAGAGAAAACCACTGGGGAACCAGTCATCTGCCAAGACAGGTAGGACTAATGGTAGGACTAGAGGGAATGGATTAAAACTAGAGATGGGTTGTTTCAGAATGGACGTTGGGAAGAAGTTCTTCCCCATGAGGGTGGTGGGACACTGGAACAGGTTGCCCAGGGAAGCTGTGGCTGCCCCATCCCTGGAAGTTTTTAAGGCCAGGCTGGATGGGGCTCTGAGCAACCTGATCTAGGGGGAGGTGTCCCTGCCCAGGGCAGGGGTGTTGGAACGAGATGATCTTTAAGGTCCCTTCCAACCCTGGTGATTCCATGATTTTAAGACACCTCCATGCTGGACCCATTGTACGGGAACGGCTGCTGCCAGTCATCAGGGAAGAGCAATAAACACCCAGGCTCAGATACTCCCTCATTGAGAAACTCTGTTTTGCTGACTTCGAGAGTACGTAACCAAAATGAGCAGGAAGGGCAAACAGAGGTAAAAGCGCGTGAAGTCTAGACTGACTCACTGCTGGGCCCTGGGAGAGAGGTAAAGCCCAGGACTGGGTGAACAAATTATTTCTTTGCTTCCCTGGTAAATAATTTCAGGTTGCTCTCACAAAATGACACAGAGATCAATTCACTTGAAATAAAAACAAGTTTTAAAGATGCTCAGATACCAAATAAAATATTTCACCAACTTCGTCTAAGTTCCGTTTGAGGGCTGTGAAAAAGGCTTTTGAGAAATTAAATGTAGGAACATTTCTAAAACACCTGTTTTGAAATAACCAAGAGAAGCATGCCAGCTTGGAAATGACAAAATAAAACCTTTTGAGTTAGAACCATTACAGGTAGTCTTTCTTGGCTGAAAAGATGTAATAAATTTGCGGATAGTTTTTATAAAACTCCTGCAGATGCCTTGGTAAGATTTCACGTAGAGCATAACCAGGAAGGACTCTACCAACACACCGGCTTGGAACAGCCCAAACAGAGAAACTCTGTTCCTCCTCCTTTCCCCAGCCTTTGCCTGCAAACACATCACCACAGTTAACGCACAAAACACCATTCATTATAGTCAGAATCCAGGAGCACAAAGTTAGCTCTTACTGGGATCAAAACCTAACACAGATCTTAAAAAGCAAGGGTGAAATATCGAGCGCTCTGAAAGTTCAAACAGAAAGAAATGTTACTGTTTCTCAGGAAAATGTGAAAAGTTTATAAAAGTATCTTTAGGTTTATTCATCGGAGTTTACTCACACCCAGAAGGTGCTCCAGATTTCGGCGTGGGAGGGTGGTTCAGGGCAAAAATCAGCCCTTAGTGATGAAACTTTGGGTTCACACCACCACTGTGGACCCAACTGCCTGGGCTCAAAGAAGCCAGCACCGCTCAATATTCTGCCTCATTCTGCCTTATGTGACGGGCAGCGAGTCTTTGGTTCAAGAGCTCCGTTACCTGAGGTTTATATGTGGCTCCTGAATATCTACAGGGCTCCTAGAAGTGCTCCGTGATGCCAGTATAAGTTACCAGGAATAGTTATGGCTTCAACTATACAGCTTCTTAATGATCCAGAAGCTACGGGAAATGTTCAGACCTTTGCTGAGAAATTACATAGCTGTTGTGGACGTGGGATTGTTATCACAGTAATATCATTCTTCAGGTGGGAATCTAACCACAGACAGACTTAAACAACCCACGCAAAGGCACACGGGATGTCAACACATCCTGAGAAAGAGGAAAAAAACCATCAAACCAGATTTGGCCAATGGAAAATTTCAGCAGGTGACAGAGGGAAGAAAAATTTGGCTGGATGAACCTGAGAAGGGGAACAGAGGCCGAACCGCAGGGAGAAGCTCCCGCCTGCAAGCCTGGCTGAACAGACTCCTGAAAGAACCATCTCACTTCGGGCATTTTCCTTGGACTGAGTGAAACCCCCCCAAAATACACGCTGGGCAGCCCTTCGTACAGGGTGGCAGATGGGCCCCATCACTTCATGGGCTGAGTGGGTATTTTCCATGTCTCACTACAAGACTTTGGTGTTTCTGCAGCACAAATGCATCATTCTCAGCCAAATTAACGAAGCCTACGCTGTAGCCTTCAGCTTTTTCAGCCCCGTGGGACTGGCCCAGCTGGAGAAGCTGTGGTCTTCCATAGCAGAAGGACTGCCACAAGATCTTCTGTGCTTTTTTTTAATCCAACTTTGCAAAACCAGTTGGTTTCATGAGTACTTGCAAGAAGTCCGGGCCCCTGGATCTTTTCTGGTAAGGTTTATTTTGACTTCTCTGCTAAGAAGAGCAGTGAGACTAAGAACTGCCTCCTGAACAGGAACACTCTGGGATTCAGACAGCGAAAAAAAAAAAATCAGGAGGTAATAATCACTGGTCTGTGCATCCTTCCTGCTTCCAAACTTCCAGGCTGGCTGTTTTCCGAAATGACTGCCCAGGTTTGGATCGGCTCAGGTACCCCAGGAGGCTGAATACACATAGCTACAGATACGCCTTCCCTTCGAGCAGCCAGTATGACACTGGCCGAACCACAGGAAAAGCAGGATGGATGAGAAATTCTTCCCTCACAACGGGAAATACAGCAGCCAGGATAGCAAGAGGGTGGTCTGCCTGTTAATTCAGGAGACAGGATTCAAACTGAAAGCTCCATGTGGAGCAAATTAGCAGAAACTAATTCTAATCCGTCCCACGCTGGCACAGAGGCACGTCAGCCCTGCTTAAAATTGCACCTCCCTTCAGATCTAGGCTGCCCCTTGTCCTACGTGGAGAGAAAAAAGGACGGGGAGAGGCAGCATCGCAATCTGCATGCAGATGGTCCATATTATTGAACCTCTGTGGAGTATCAGCCACTTGCCCCTGTGCCCCGTGATAAATCACAGTCTCCTTCAATGTTCTTGGGGAAGAACAACGCTCTCCCGGACTCTGATTGGGTTGAAACCCTTGACTAGTTAAGGAGATGTAAATACTGAGCCCCTATCAGCCTGTAATTGTCATCATCATCCTGTTTAGGGAACCGCTCACATCTTTGAGCGGTTACTCCGTGTCTCCTCCACCCCAGGAGAAGGTCTGGAGCCCATTTCCGGCAGCCGGCAGAGAGCTGCTTTTCTTTCGTTGACACAAACAGAGTTTGTCGGCTTGTGCATCCTTGGTTTCTGCTTGGTTTGAAGCTGCTGCAGAGGCCTCGGGAGCAGCTTAGCAGCTGGAAACAGAGAACTCGCAACCTTCGCCACAAAGGTGCCCATTCAGCAGCCACCGTTCCCCCAGGTCCTACCCAACAAGAGCATCCTCTGTGCGGTGGCCTTCAGGATGGGGTCCTTGGTCCCCGCCCGAGAGGGGGGATGTGACACTTCCAGTGGCTCTCGTGGAAGGCAGAGCCAAAACGTGTGCATTCACTTTCTTCTGCAGACAGAAAACTGAAGAAACACCCCGCTGGGCCAAAATAAATACATTTGGCATCTTTCCTGCGTCTGCACCGGCACGTTCGTGGCGCTGAAACCGAAAACAGGCCTGAGCCTTATTTACACTTAAATCTCTTTCCATCACTTTGGCAGTAGGAATGGGCTTAGTCTTGGTACATATTATATTTTCTTTTCAACATGTGTAAATGAGGGTCAAGCTTTTACGTTGCTTAAAATAGATGTAAATGACCCTTTATGCTGTCAGAACGGTGTTGAGAGGCCTTCCTGCAATAAAAAAAATCAGCCCCATTATGCTTTCATATCATGCTCCATTCATTTAGTTCTAGTTTCCCAAACTTGGGCAATTCCCCTTGACCGTGGCAATCTGTGCTGAGATTTCACACAGCTGGGACTAAAACCAGAGGCAGAAGAAGGTGCGTGAGCTCAGACAGAAACACATTGAAACCTTCCATCTAAACTGAAGACCCACCTGGAAGACTCCCCATCCCCAAGGGGCTCTAGGCCATCTGTGATAGATTTATTCTTTCAGTTAGTTGTTTTGAAAACTTCTGAAAAAAACTTTGCATATTCCAGTCCTCTTTAGAAAACCATGAAAGGGAGAAAAAGAGAGGCAGAGAGAGAACAACAAGACATGCTGGGCTGCCATCAGGGTTTTGATGCCTCACAGATGGACTTGCCATGCCTCCTGCTCAGGCCTCAGGGAAGCCACCAACCCGTATCCCTGACCAAGCCACTGCCTTTGCTCCGTTACCAGTTTGCTCACTGCACATCGGAGGAGACCCTGACAAGAACGGAACGAGCCTTCCTTGGATCTCTACTATTAAATGCATCAATTTGCCTTGAAGGGATAGTCTCCGAGCACTGCCCACACCAGGCAGACAAACGAATGGCTGTATGAGCTACCCAAGTTTTTTGGTGGTTAAGGTCGGTGATGGGACCCCCATCCCTTCTGTCTGATTAATGCAGAGGAGATCCATTAGCCAGCAGGAGCTGCCCAAAGAGCAGGCTTAGACCAGCCAATGTGTCAGCCCAGGAGAAGGTCTCTCTGGCTTAGGTAGCCCGTGCCCTTCAGATCATTCCTGAAGAAAGTGTCTCCAGGTACCTCAGGGATGCAGAGCCCTGCCCTTCCACCTTTCTGTCGCTCTGTACGGCAAGTAAATTACTAGAGCCCTTAAAAGAAGGTGATATATTTCCACATTGTTGTCTTTTGCCAGGGAGTAAGCTCTAGAGCCAAGAGGGGGCCAGCTGTTACCCTGATTAATTACTGCCGGTGCTCCTCGCTGCCCAAACTGCCTTCTCCCCTTTCAGCTCCTACTTGTGGTGTGAACTACTGAAAGAGAAGGGCTTTCATTCCACCTTCTGGACTATTAAATCCAGACCCCATCCAGGCTACTGCAGCCCCAGCCTCTCTCGCTCCGCCAAGTAAGGTCTGCTCATAAACTGCGCCGTTCCTTTGGAGCCGCCATCGCACGCAGAGATGTCCTGACAGGTCATCAATACCATCTGCCCCGAAGAGCTGGGGAAAGTGATACTCGACCCAACTGCAAAATAACTTACTGGAACACGCTGAAGCCGTGTCAGCCCATCCCATCCCCAGAGTTACTCCGCGGGCACTGCCTGGCCCAGGCACGGCAGCCAGGCCAGGAGAACCCAGCCGAAGGGCAGGACATTTACAGGAACTATCATTTCCTTTTCCCTTCCGAAGAATGCACAAGGGATTGTCAACACTCTCCTTAACCCCACCTCCTCTTTTCCTCTGTAAAATAACCCTCTCTCCAGCTTCACCAGCTGAGCGCTGCTTCACAGCTCTTCTCCAGGAGCAGTTGCAGTTGGAAACACCCAGACAAATCTTATCCAAGAGTTTATGAGGAACAGCTCAGAGGCACCCTGAAAACTGCAGCATGCTACCTGGAGTGCTGTAGATTATTATTGCTTCTCTAATCTCGGTATAGTTCTGGGTAAGGTTTTAATGGGGCATTGTATTTCAAAGTCAGGCAGCAGGATCTATGCAAAGCACTGGATAGTTTCTGCATTAATTGACCATCAAATCCTTCCCCTTTGCATCTGCATTCTATTATTAGAGAATGTAAAGCAGTTTATAGGGCTTTTAACCTCTTCATGCAAACACTCTGTGGAAGTTACGCTGCTGCAGGGACCATATTAGCTTTATAGACTTCTTTTCTAATCCAAGGAGAGGGAAAAAATGGAGAAGAGACAGATGAAATGAATGATTTTTGATGGCATAAATTCAGCTGGTGTAAATTAGCACAACTCCATTAACTTTGGTAGAGTTATGCTGATTTATGCCAGAAAAGATCAGATATTTGATCTGCAATGAGGTCCTTGTTCTCAAAAGATCAAAACAGTACTAGACAAACCTTCACAGACCACTTATCAGCCTTCTCAATTCCATTCTTCCCTGCTGCATGGAAAAGCCCTGATCGGATGCCAGGGAGCCATCTGGCAAACTGGGTACCAATAGCATGCACGCACCCTGTCCACGCAGTCACTTGGAGGAAAGTCACCTTCCAGCAAGTCCCTTGGGTGACCTCTGTGACCACCAGCCTGTCCCCAGGGCTCCCAGGAGTGTCAGAGGAAAGGCAGAACCATGCTGTGGAGTGGAAGCATCCAGCGAGTCTTGCAGTCTCTAACTAAAACTGCTGAGTTCTGCTTTCTTTGGGGTCTCATGGTTGGGCTCCTCAGAGAGCAAACACCATTCCCAGGTCAGGAGTACCAAGACGGAGGCAGCCCAAACTGTCACAGGTTCCTGTGTGCAAGGGAGATGTGCAGGCCAGGTGTTATCACCAAGGTAGGACAACAAGCATCAGGAAGTATCGTGGTGTCCGGGTCCGATAGCCTCTCCCTTGCACAGGACACTGGTTCCAAGCAGCTCCAGACCAAGCCTGTGGGTCTCGTGGGACCTGCAGCAACTCACCCTGATGGCTGAGCCCTGCTGGGTAGCTACAGCTTCCACTCAAAGCGACATGAGTGCTCAGTACCTCATTCTGTCCCAGGATGAGAGCCAGCACCCACCATTCCCACTCAACCTAGGATCAGAAGGATGACCAACCTGTAACACCAAAGGACGACTTCGCACATTATCCCGTCTCCCACCCAAAGAAGAGTAGATGCCTAGAGAAAGCACCATCAGCATCATACATACACAGTACTTCCCCTTCCGGAGAGCTGGATTCACCTAACAAAGAAGCTTGACACCTTCAGACCTGGATAACTGTTGCAGGAAGAGCAGGAAGCAAGCCCTGGTCCCACCTTAAGAATGACAGAAGAGAAAAGGGGTAGTAGTGTGTTGTCTCCTCAGAAAAGTCACCTTCACAAGATGAAATCTCTCCTTACAAAACCAGACAAGACAAGCACTGTTTGATCTCCTAGCTCTGTGCAGCAGCGTGAGAAGGAAAACTCACTACCCCGCTTGCCACCTTTGCCTGTTTTCTTCATGCAATCGTTCCACCACCCCACAGCAGGTGGGATTCCCACTTTGCAAATCCCTACCCTATTTCTTTGTTTCACAGTAACCCCAAGTGCCACTTCACAGAACCCAGGACAGAGATTATGAGCGTGCAAACAACGGTGGCAGTGCCAGCATAATTATCTTGTTCCTAAGCACTCGACAATGCTTCCAAGTATCTTGTACTTAGTTACTTGGTGAGGTCCTGAACGTCTGGCTCTCAGGCACTATGGTTTTATTGCTACAGAATGCGCCAGAAACCATTCAAAAGCTTTAAAAGGTCTTTTAAAATAGAATGAATTTACAGTGTTGGCTGCCTGGCAAATGCAACAGGCATTTCAAGTGGAAAGGAACAGCCCTTTATTGCATCTGCTGTTGGCATTTAGGGCACCCTCATCGCTAACAATTCCTCAGCTCTAACGCTCGGCATCCTGCAGGCTGGGCAAAAGCAACGGGAGCGACAGGCTGAGAAGAAAGGGTCTAGGTGAAAGAAAAGCCTGGGTTTAGAGTTAGTTGGAAATTTTCATTACAATTCACCAGAAAATGATCATTTTTCACCAAAAGTGTCACAGAAATGCCTTGCTTTCCATCACCTGCCAGTGAAATATAAGCTGGGTTCTGCCAGTAAACCTTTCCCAGCTCTGCCTGCCTGGAATGTGTCCCACCTGCCTCTCGGTGTGCCACCTCACCTCAGGTGTCCAGGCCTGGCACCCTGGACTTTCTAGAAACCAGGGCTTTTGACAAACTGTTCTGGAGTTGACTTCTGAACAGTGCTGCTGTCCTTGAGCAATACTGCGGCTGAGACCAACCTTAAACCAAGCGCAACCCTCCCTCCACCCAAGTTCGTGGCTACTGACACCCCATCGCAGCTACTTCTTGCCACCACCATCATTAAACCAGCTGCTGGCAGGTCACTCAGCCTCAAGCAGCATGGCAGAGGGGAGGAACAGCGGCTGCTTTTCTGACGGTCTGAAAAGCCCAGAATAATTTGCCATTTCTTGTGACTGGGACAGAGTAGAGGGACGCAGGAGCAAGGCGTTCCTAAGGCCAGTTTACATCTGGGGTACAAAAGCCACTGGAGGAGCAGCTGGAACAGCCTTTGCACGTGTGGAGGGATGAATGGGCATTCATACAGCTCTGGGGACTACAGGAAAGGACTTCTCCAAATTCTCCTGCTCCATCTTGGCTAAGAATGAAGCCCATTCCCATGCTCCTACTCCCCTCCCTGGCATCCACCAGTGTTCCTCCACCCACACCTTCAGGGTCACCCATCCCAAGCCCAAAACAGGTCTCTTCCCACTCGCTTGCCTGTGCAATACCCCGGCCTTGTCACTTTGGGCTCCAAGACCCTCCTGCACAATGGAAGCACAGCAAAGTGCATTTACACAGGAAATCCTCCATTACTTTCTACTCCACTTGGCCACTTTCTCTACAAGCAAATGTGAGGCAGGGGCTGACCTACACCCCCTTCGCAGGAGCTGGCTCCAATCTCCCATCTCAGGCTAGATATTTCCTGACTTGGTCAATTACCATATTCTGGGGGCTTTATCTCTCCGTTCTGGGCACAAGAAGGCTGTCTGTCCTCTCCACCAGCTTGTGAAGGCCAACTCCCCTGTCCTTCCCTGGCATAACTTCTAGAAAACGCAAGTTTCCTCAGGACACTGAAGGAAGGCAAATAACAAAGAAAAAGATATTCAGGAAAACATTTTAGAAAGGCTGAAAAGAATAATTTAAAGGTATTATTATTAATGATGGCAATTACAGTACTAGAAAGCTCAGTGGTTTTACATACGGGACTGAGAAAGGAAAAGGAACAAACCCAAGCAATCTCTACGAGAATGCAAGAGAAGCAGTAATGGGCTGTGGAAATCAAACAAGATCCATCTCGGAACAACCAAGCCAAATCCCCTGCTTGACTAAACCAGTGCAGGTCCCCTAGAGTTCAGGGGCTGGGGGGGAACCACGGCTACCTCCCTCTGACCAGGGCAGAGGATATTAAAGCTGAGCTTTCCAAAAGACCTTTCGGGAAGTCAGCTCAAAGTCACTGCAATTAAATGAGCCAAGGAATTCCCCTGAGGCTGTGCAAGAATCTCCGCGCCCCGTTCCGCTGAGGTCTCCTCCCAAAACCAGCGTCACCCACCTACGACACCCCGATGGGCACGTGCACTCTCCTACGTGCCATCAGGCCGTCAGCTTGGGACGTCTCCTGAGGACCGTGCGAAGGCCGCCGAGCTGACCGGTCATTAATTCTCAGGAAGCACCCACTGCCTCATTGGCAATTACTTAAACAAACTTCCTTTTCATGGTGTCTGAGCCAAGGCCTTTCTTTCTGACACGTCCCAGTAAAGTTTTATTTAAGGTAAGATAACATGAGGGTTATGCACCCGAGCTGGGCTGCACCTGACTAAACACCGAGCCCATCGGCCACGGCCGGGTGGCTCGAGCAGGGTTTCACCGCTCTCCTCTCCTCCGCGGGGCCAGCACGGCCCCTTCCAGCTCGCAGCGAAACCGCCCGCGTATCATTTCCCCTTATATATGCAGCGTATATCCTTCGTGCGAATCTGTCTCATAAATCACTGCATCCCAGGTGCACCACGGAGGAATTTGCTAGGAAAATACCGTTCCAAGCGGAGGACCCAGCATACCACCGTGGTCTTTAGGAGGGGTAAGAGCCAGGATAGGGGTGACTTGGAGACTTGCCAGCCTCCGAAAATGATTCATCTTGCCTGACCTTAAATTGTGGATCCTGACTATTGCAGATGGAGCCGCCTCCGCGGGCAGGAAGGATCAGTCACAGCCGTGTTCATATCCCCTCCCTGCCCATGGCTACAGAGCCCCGGGGGCACGCGAGAGCCCCCAGCTTGAGAACCTGGGGTTTGGGTTATGAACTACCCCAAAATAAGCAAAACAAGGGTCTCCAGAAACACCAACCCAAAGCGTCATTTACCAACGTGCACAGAACCAACCCTAGCAATTTGCCTTCGGCGACTTCACCAAAAGCTGCAGCTTGTGTTTATCTCACCTGCATGATTTTGAGAAAAATCTTACTGATTTAAGTGATTTATACTTCTATCAGCTGAGATCCTGGTCCCAAAACTCCAAGAATTTCTTACATTATAAGACTTCTGGTCTTTCAAGTGATCTTTTTATCTCTGATCTTAACCAGACATCTCAGTCTGCTGCAGTTAATCCAACAATAACCCAAAAGTCTCTATTTCTCAAGTTTCCACAGTATTTGGTATTCTCCCAAACAACTTATTTGTATTTACTGAAGTCAGGGATACACTTTGCTAACCAGACCTTCGACCCATTTCCATGTAGAGGCATGAGATACTGAACAGTTGTTTGCAAGCGTAGGACTCGCTTTTCAGAGTGAGCAGCATTAGCTTACCAAAGTAAAGATCCATTTAAGTCAAAAGTTTAATAGTTTCGCTGTGGCAAGAGCAAATCTCAGCATATCAAAGAGTCACGAGAGGAATATTTTACTCAGCTGAGAAAATGGACAAGCAGTCAGACACAAAAGCCTTCCTACAGCTCTGACAAAGAAACAATAAATTCAAGCTCCTGTAGAGCTTAGCTTAAACCAAAAGGATAAAAAAAGGAGACAAAATATGGAATTTAGGTATTTCCCCTCTATTGGTATTAACTACAGTAATGGGGTAACATATAAGCCATAAGAAATCTTAAGGTTCCTAAGAAAAAATAAACTAGAAAGTTTTGGAATTTTCAGTAACACTCTAGAAACAGACATTTTAGACCATTTAGACCATATCACAGGTATTCACGACTTTATCCGCGTTCCCCACAGCCAGAACTAGCCGTCGGCTCCAGCAGCAGACGTCGGGAGCCCAGAGTAGCTCTCGGTGGGTCTCTGGCCCCACGGTGCTGGAGCCTAGCACTGCCCACAGGTATTTATAACCCTGAGGTGGCTGAAAAGGATCGATCAGGAGCAGGGACAAAGGGCAACACGGGACTGCTCAAACACAACCATCCACCTGCAGACAGGCAGTGACCTGTCTGACCATTTACCGCCTGCAGACAGCTGATGGTGACACTTCTCCTCCCAAGTAGCTCGTGGTTGGCACGTGCCACCAGCCAGGAGGATTTCTGTTCATCACTGCACTTCTCAATACCACGGGCCAGTTGATATCCACCAGACCCCACTGTTGGTGCTACCATTCCCCAGAGAGGTCCTGGTGCATTCCCGGCTTCCCTGTTAGGTCCAGACAGACACACGAATGTCTAGCCCAGAGGTAGTCCAGGAGGGAGCAGGCGTGTCCAAACACACACGAAGGACAGGGCTCCCCGCCATCCACCAAAATGCTTTGACCCCTGCCCTCCTGGAATGAAACCAGCCCCTCAAAACAACCAGCGTGCGGAACACAAAATTGCAAATGACTTAAAGTGGGATGGAAAACTCCTGAGTTTGACGATCACAAGCTGAGGCCACTAATCTTCTTGTCATGGGAGCAGACTCACCCGGCAGAAGGGAATTCCTGCCTTTGACTGGACTAATTAAAGGCATCGAACTCTGCACCCGTTATGGCTTGATGTGCCTTAATCCGATGTGACATTCGACATACGCGAGGAACGCAGACGCGCACATACGGTTCTCATTGCTCAAAGGGGTTTGGCGTCCGTGGGGGTGTCCCAGCCGCGCACACCTCCCCCGCTCGCCCCACTGGGGTGCGCTGTGTGGGGGGGCAAAGTGGGGGATAATCACCCATCCCGCCCCAGAGTCACTAACGGCCCGGGGTGGCTAGACACTCTGCAGAAGGTCCCATTTAGGGGAGAGGAGTGGGGTCCAACCCAACACTGAAAGGTCGCTTGAGAAGGTGGGGATGGGACTGGGATTGAAAGCTCAAGTGAAATGAAAGTGGAAGGTGCTGAATGAAAGTGCCCGTCACTCTCCCGTGCAGGTACAGGAACAACCAGGCACTGTGCCTTGGGAGTGCAGAATATTTCCAAGCACGATAGCACACAAGATTGTAAAGATCTGAGATTAGAGAAGATTTAAGATGCATGATGAGGGGACCGGAACACCTCTCTTAGGAAGAAAGACTGAGGGATTTGGGTCTCTGGAAAAAAGACAGCTGAGGGGGGACCTCACCAACACTTACAAATCCTGAAAGGGTGGGTGTCAGGAGGATGGGGCCAGGCTCTTTTCAGTGGTGCCCAGGGACAGGACAAGGGGGAACGGGCACAAACTTGACCATGGGAAGTTCCACCTCAACATGAGGAGGAAGTTCTTTCCCTTGAGGGCAGCAGAGCCCTGGCCCAGGCTGCCCAGGGAGGTGGGGGAGTCTCCGTCTCTGGAGACATCCCAAACCCGCCTGGAGGCGTTCCTGTGCCCCCTGCTCTGGGTCACCCTGCTCTGGCAGGGGGTGGGACGGGATGGTCTCCAGAGGGCCCTTCCAGCCCTATGATTCTATGAAGATGAACCAACTGGGTATTTTTGGATGGAGCGATGTGAATCATGGATACTGGTTGTGTTCCTTACCTCCTGTGCAGGACTGGCCTCTTGAAAGTCCAAGGATACATCGCCACACTCGACGACGCTCAGCAGAATCCTGAACCAGCCCTGGAAAGAAAATTTGCTTTAGACACTGCTGTGAAGGAGACAAACCTCTTCATACTTAAATGCCAAAAGCCCCCTTCTCCGCAGAGCATCGCAGTGTAGGAAGCAGCCACAGGGCCACCCGTGTAGCCTCGGACTAGCCAAGCACTCACACCCAGTGATCCCGCAGCGCTGGAAGCGGCACAGGAGAGCAGCCAGTGGCAGACAAGCTGGGATGGGAGCACATGGCTCTGATGATCTGGGTTGAGACGCAGGCCCTGACAAACAATACAGCTTTCTCAATGGCACTGCAAGAAATCAACTTCCCTCTTCAATTATTTGGTTTTTCTGTAAAAGAATTATTGGTTTTTCTGTAAAAGAAGAGAGTCCCATACCACTATTACTTGCACTCCAAGTGCTGGTCTGCCAGGTCATACAGCAGCAGGTGGTGTGCTTACATCCGAAGGTCCCAAGTTCATTTCCAGTTAATGATCCATAAGAGGGACTGCAGCATTCCTCTAGGATGATTGCTTGGAAGCAACTGATAGACTGCTTTGGCTGGGGTAGAAACAAAGCACTGAAATATTGTCATGAGTTATAAATCAGGTGAAGCCAGCGATGCTCTATAAGGAACAGTAACGTTTGGTGCACACTAGTACCAATAGCTGGTCAGTAAAAGTCTCTTCAGAGTGAAAAAAAAAAAAGATGGTGGTGATTTCAGTACAACTGAAATGCAGAACATGTTCAAATTCATATTTCATAAAGCAATTATTGTTTATTATTGAAGTACCAATTGATTATTAAAAACACATTTATTGAGGCTGGACCACAAGGTAACAGATACGTACCTCTGGCATAGTTGTGAAACCTCAGTAAATAGCGATTATTAGAAACAGATTTATTAAGGCCTAACGATACCGTACGATGTGTATCAGTTACAGAGCTCTAAAAACCCGATCAGTATGTTCTTAAGCCATTTTTACTGAGGGTTTATAGCTCAGCAGTAGGGCTACATGTCTTCATTTAGGGTTGTTAAGCCACATGGAATATCATCTTAATGCTCACGTGATACTTAATTAAGGTAGTGTTTGCAGGGAAAAGACTACAGCTACCAACAAGAACCAGGAAGAAAACCAACCATCTTCCTGCTGCCAAAAACACAGATCAGAGCTGCCATTTGACCTGGTGTTGAATCCTTTCATGAATCCCTGAACCTCCCTTCCGGGGGAGCGTGTGGCCCACGGGCGATCCGAGGACAGGACCGTGCGATACGCAGAGTTGTGACCGCGCCGGTGCCCAGCGCCACGAGCAGAGCGTGTCCTCCTGCCCTCGGCCACGCGGCTTCGACCCCCGCCAGGCTCTGACCAACGCGCACCCAAGGTGCTCCCCCAGGGCCTTCGCCGAGCCTCTGTGCCAGCGCTGTCGACTGTAATCAAACCCACAATGACACAGAAACTGGTCAGAGCCCAAATGCTGCCCGGGAGGAGAGAGCAGGGCAGCACGGCGAGACCGGTGAGACCGCAGGGCACGAGCGCAGCGGGCGGGGGGTACCCCAGATGTGCACTCCTTGCTTATTCATAGAGAACAAATCCCCCCCCATCCTTTCCTTCTTAAATGCTTAGAGACTCGCCCAGTAAAGCCACCCTTCCCTGCCACCTGCTTCTGCTGCCAGACCCGACGTCTCCATCCCACACACGTGGGGTACCAGACTACAGCAGAGCCACTGGAGACTCCCCAGCGCCGACTGAGCCTTTCCCATGGCTCGGGATGAACACGAGAGACCAACTCCTCAGAGACACAGCCAGCAAAACAAAGAGGCAGTGTGGAAACTGCAGCCGGAGTGAAGGCTGCGATTTTGCCCAGATCATGCAGAACGGCGGGGGTAAAGCCCGGGGGAGAAGAGAGGTCTGCTCCTTTTCTTTCGCCATGCCTTAAGACCCCCCGGCATCCCCACCGGAGGAGGAGGGGCGAAAGGAGCCCAGATTACTGAAGAACTCCCCTAGCTCCAGTCCCCTCTGTTCAAATTTATATATTCCACTACAGGTGACATCATGATTGCTGGAGTCTGACAGGTGATGCTGTAAAATGCATGAAAACATAAAAATTTCAACAGCAGCAAGCTCCATTGCCGCTCCAGCTGACAGCACTTAGCTGCCCAGCTAACACAAATATTATAAAAGCACTCGGGAAAGAAATCCAACCTGCCTGACCTCAGTTTTGGACTAATAAACAGTACAGCATGACCAGATTTCACCCACATATAATAAACAGACAGCTTTTAAAGAAACCGAAGCAGGGTGTTGGTAGGCGTAAAGGACTAAGGAAAGAGATGAGTTAAAAGTTGGCCAAGTCACTGCTGAACACAGAGGGCTCGACTCCCTGCTTTCTGCCACTCCGCCTCCCTGCCAGGAGGAGATCTGCCTCAGGAACGGCATCACTATACCTGCAGGAAGATGCTCGCTGGTGTTACACAGCCAGGCCAGCGGTGGGTTATTGCCCAAACCATGTCAGAGCACCCCATGTTCATTGCTGCCCTTTCCATGGGGAAAGAGTGAGTAACCTTGTCTCCCAAAGATGGAGAGCAAGAGAATCCAAGAGAATTATTGTCCTTTCTTTCATCACCTTCACCATTAAATTTTAAAAGGCCAAGGATCTTGGCTTTTGGATATTGCTTTCTTCTGTGAGGTCCCTCTGGCCTCCCCGGAGGAGGAAAGCCTTGGCTCCATGGAAAGCTCTCTCTGAATGAAGACACTCGAGTAGGCAACAGCCCCCCAGAACCATGGAGGTGAGTCAGGAGGACAGGGGCTGATGGCTCCAGCCAGGGAACGGATCTTTCAAACCAGACACACTGAAACGGATCTTCAGCTTCTCCAGGGACAACTGGTTTCCATGGGCTGTTTTGGGATTAGTCAGATGGGCAGAAGGAGGTTGTCACCTTTCAGCTGGTCACTGGGCTTTCCGGGCAGAAGCTGGGAACCAACGCTGGCTGTTCTTAGCCACCTCTCAGAAACCCTCTGGATAACCCACAGGATCCAACCTCCAACCCACCCTGCCCCCATGCACTGGCTACCAGCACCCCCAGTATAGCTCTGCGCAGGTACTGCCCCAGCACCAGCACCACCAGAGTCCTTGCCCAGTAAACAAACGGGCACCCAACCCCTTTGGCATCTGGGCCAAAAAGCACACCTGGAATCCGATTTGCTGTGAGATCGTAGCAACAGTCTATTGAGACAGGCAAGCAACAGAAGTTACTATAAATACACACATAGCTCCATTAAATCCTCCTTTATCAAAACGATTGGAGAGCTGCCTCCGAGCTCGCTGGCTCCTGGGGATGCCAACAGGTGAGGGGGAGGGAGCGAGCGGAGCTGCGGGCACCAAGGGGGCTGCCCAGCTCCAGGGCCGCGTTACCAGGGAAAACAGACACAACAGCAAACTCCCATTATCACCCCCACAGCTACAGTCATTGGCAACGATGGTCAGCCTTCTAAGCACAGCTTCAGATATTAAAGACAGACACATTTAAATATCATTTTTTCAACCAAAGAGAAAACTCTATTGCAAAATTCTATACAGTATTTTTAATCACAGGTTTTACCCAGCACTTCAGTGGAAAGCGTGCGATCGTTTCTTCACAAAATCATCGCTGCTTTTTCACCACTACAGATCTCCTTCTTCTACTGAACTAATGAGAGATAGATTCAGCGGATTTTTCAAACAGTTTTTAGTTACTGAAAAAATATGCATAGCAAAAAAAATGAAAAGTGCATTCACTGGACCAAGTTTAAATCTTTTGCACATAAATGGTTCCCCATTTTGCAATCGGATTTATCAGAATGGACATCAAACTGATGGCAATGTGATGGCGGTAATTAAAAGCACCTGATGCCAACCAATACGGGACAGCAATTCCTCAGCAAGGAACATCAGCCCTTTCCGTACCAGGGGACAGGACAAATTGCTGCCAAGGAGGACTTCACCCTTCCTGCTCCGGTTCTTCCCAGGCTCCAGTTCACCAGCCAGGTCCTGCTACAAAAACCCCAACTCACATATTTTTACAACTACAAGCAGACATCGAGATGAGTCAAGCGTGGTCTCCGCAGTCACCTTCAGGCAGAGCCAGAAAGATATTTAGGCACCTGATTTCAGCGAAAATGAAGTGGATGTCCTGATGCCCATGGGAAGTTTCCTGCCTAATGCCTCCCTGGATCACGTCCCACACCTCCCCGATGCTTCTCCACTGCAAAATGTGGTGGAAAATGCTAGCAGGACTTCCCAGAGTCGTACCACTTCCAACTTGGGTTGTGCAAGGGCTCAACTACTCTAATTAAAACAAAGCCACTCCCAGGAAACAAGCTCTCCCCGACTAGCACAGGAGAGCAGCTCTAGATGAAGCGCTCCCATCTCCTGCCGCTGCCAGCCCCTCTGGATAATTTCCTGGTGGAGACACCAGCCTGAAGGGAGTAGGAGCTGCCGTCCTGGGCTCCCTACGGACAGTGCAGAGCTGAGGGAATCCCAGTCAATTCGTATCAAACCAGGAGATGGCACTCCACAACATACGGAATAATGCCTGGGCTTCGCATGCCCCTAAAAACCTCCCTTTTGTGCCCGGCAAGTGGTTTCTCCCACCCATCGGCATCCCCAGGAGTTATCGGCTGTAGCGTGTCCCTGCCCGGTCCCCGGGGAGGTGACATCCAGCAGCCACCAGCCGCTGGCAGGCAGCGGGACGGCAGCGCAGCCCTACACCTTGCAGCCGTCCTACGGCACCACCTGGCTCCCAGGTTTGCAACCTTAGGGTCTCTTTAACGCAATCCCCCCTCTTTTTTATGGAATAGGCAAAAAAAAAAAAAAAAAGTAATAATAACTGATCATAAAAAATCAAAATCGTTTACCTTTCAGGAGGCAACTCAGCGCAGGCTATTACAGGGTCATTTGGTACATCATAAAGTTTCCTATTAGAACAGAAAATAGGGCTGCTTGCATGAGCTGCCAATTGGAAATAAAACAGCAGCGGGGTCGCGATCATTAGCGCCGCTTTTTCTATTAGGTTTGCTTTCCATGGAGGTGGGAAGAGGAGGGAGACTGAGATGCAGGTGAAATCAGATGAGACGGGTCTGGAAGACGGGAGAGACGAGCGGACGGGGCTCTTTATGAAGGGTCTCTTCTCGCAGCTATGGCATTTACAGCGGAGAGCCCCAGAGAGTGACGGTGGAGGCAGGATGAGTCCCCAGGGTGCCCAGTCTCCCGAGGTACACAACACCACAGGAGGAGCAGCTCGGAAGAGTGGCAGCTCATTTATGCTACTTGGGAACACGGTGTACGTTCTGCAGAAACAAAAAAAAAATGCTGAAACTGAGATAAAACCAGGCCAGAAGGAGAGCTGGCTGGCCTGGTACTGCGACCGGCCACTGCTGTAAATAAAGGCCCCCAGGCGCTGGGGTGCACACGCAATTCTCAGCACATTTCCCTGTGCTGTTGGCAATCTTCGACATCGATCCCGTGCCTCTTATGCTTCCCCAGTTACCAGTTATATGGAAGTGCACGCAAAGCACCCAGCGAAGCCCAGTCTCCTGCCAGCTGCGTTACAATTGCCAAAAACAAATTCCCCGGGCTTGCCTGTGCGTGGCACAGCGAAACACAGCCCCCCATCGCAGCGGGGAAGTGCCGTGACTGAGACCGCAGAGGAGAGCGATGGCAGAGGCAGGAATGGTGTCCACGCTCTTGAGTTTGCACCCACTAGGATATCCTGAGTAGAGATCTGCATCCAGCTCTGGAGGCCTCAGCACAAGAAGGACANCTATCACCCCAGTCCATAGGGACAGCGGCACAGAAGGAAGGCTGAAAGCAGCATAAATGATGCTTTTATTTCTGTGAAGGAGGAAAAAAGCCTCTTCCCTCTGTTAGGAGGTTCGTTACGCTGCTGCTCACGCTAACAGACTGCTTCCCCAGGCGACTGCTTGGTGAGATGGAGGCATCAGCTCACCTCCACACTGTGGCACAGCGATGGATCCCCATCGCATCAACCACAGACACCACAAAAGAAACTGGTCTGTGGCGATCAGAGGGGAGAGTCTGAGGCACGGGGCCACGAGGGGCGATGGAGCCCACGAACCAAGAGTAAGCAATAACGACATGATCCGTTTGTTAACAATCATCCCCCAGCTCCCATAAAAGCCCTCACACCCTCTCATGAGCTCTGTCCTATGGCATTATTCCTCGCAATTTATTAAGACAAATTGTTCCTGCACCACAGTTGGAAAGTAACTGAAACCAGCAGCGCTGTCTCCATCTCGCGGGGAACTGAAACCCGGCCAACACCGCGTCACTGCGCACGGAACAGACCTGTGGTTTCCCTGCCTCCCCGCTTCTTCCCTTGGCTTTTGGGTGGTTTGCCTCTCGGTTGCTTGTGACATCCAGTTCCCTCCTGTCCCGGCATTGCAATCATCCCCGCAACCATCTCCTACCTTCGTGCTCCGGTGCCGCAGCAGGTCCTCCTCTGCTCGGGGATGGCCACCCACGGCCGGGCAAGACGGCGGGCAGGGGGAAGCCACCCAAAACTGTACCTGGGAAACCTCTTTGGTCAGCAACAGCAGCATCTGCAGGAGAAGCCCTGCTACAGCCAGACCCACAGGTCTCTTCCAGCCTTGAAAACCCCTAATGGAGCTCACACAGCCATTGTGCCTCTCCAGCGAAGGTGCTTTCACAGCAGACAGAGGGAGAGGGCACGGGGCAGGGGATGCAGCACGGCTCCTGGTACTCACGGAGCCGCTGGCTGACTCGGCTCTCATTTGCCTTCACCTCTCAATGGAAAAGGAAGCAAAAATTGGGTTTCCTGCCAAAGCGTCATGTGTCTCATACAGGCATCGCCTCCTCCGGCCCCCGGCATGCTGTGAACCGGCACCTTGCAGGGGCATCCCGACACTTGGAACTGCGCAGACATGGGAGACACAAGCCGAGCTCACATCCAGGCACACCCAGTGCTTCCAGCAAGCAAAGTGCCAAGACAATAAGCAAGTGGCATGGCAAGAATTTTGGCAACTTCCTGGCAGAATAATGCAAAGATTCATTGACAAGGTCTTCTGCTGCCCCACAGCTACGCTGCTCCGACCAGGATGAGTGAAAATCCACCCCATGCCAACAATCCATGTGGCCCAAAAGGTGCAAAGCCCCAGGTTCCCACCACTTCTGCTCTCTCTTGCCTTTGCAAACCCCGTTAGATGATCACAAGAGCAACGTACTGGGAAGCGTCAGGTAAAACTGCTCGTCCTGTGGCCACCGCAGCCCAAGGGCTGAGCCAATGCGCTCCTCCTGTGGACGCACAGCCAGCTCTGCAAGCCGAAAGCGGATCCATCCCCAAATACCGGCTGGAGGTGACACTCAGATGGGCTGATCTGGTGATACTAAAGGTCAGCGCAGAGGTTGAGCGCTGAGGTGAGTACTTGATTAAACCGGGTGGGTGAGGGTTTTCAGGCATCTGCCGGGGATGGAAGTGAAAGGTTTATGGAGTGCTGGCGGGTGCTCCTGACAGCGCTGGAGACGAGGTGGATTTGGCACGGGCTGCAGCAGCGTTCTTCCCTCACCATCTGATTTCCAAGCTCCGAAAGCCTCAGGGTGATGGAAGAAACTTTGCTGCACATTTTTGGTTTTACGTTCCATTATATCACAACAAGCCTTGAATCTTGTGCCACACCAGGGGCTGTTCACATTTATTCTCAACATTTTCCTAAAGGAATTTGCTACCCATGAATTCACCCCCACCCTCACAGATCTGATAGCCCACAACACGGTTATTAGCCCAGAGCAGGTACTCCATGATGCAACTTTCAGTCACAGCCATCTTTTATGACCAGGACTCATTCCTTAAACCTTTTCTTTTCCTCCTATCTTGCTTCGATTGTGGCTTTTCTTATTAATTAAATGGCAAGTTTCAATAGCCTAAGATTGAATTATAAGGCTTGTTTCGAGCAAACAGAAAGATCAGACCAAAGGGTGGAAGCTATATATGTAATATATACATATACTTAAGATACAGAACTTTGCTTCCAGACGTTTGGAACAAATTAAATAGAGGATCAAATTAACTAGTGATTGAATTAAGTGGAAAGCATCTCATTACCTAAAAGATGGAAACATGTGTCATTTTAAAACAGCTAAAAATAAAGCAAGAATGGGTCGAAATGAAAAGCAGGAACCTTGCAAATGTCAGCCAAATCTGGGCTCTGTTGAGCCCTCCAAATGTGAAGGCTGTAAATAAGGTGGGTTTTGCTGCATAGTGGGAGCTGCTGTGAAACGATGGGCTTGGAAAACAGATGTTGCCAAAAGGAGCTGCTGCACATCGCATTCCGTACGTTTGCAATCAGTGTGCAGGACGAAAGGGGTCTTATCCGCGGACGGCAGGAAGGGTTGGCATGGCCAGGACACCGTCTTCACCCACAGACAAGACACCCTGGGCTTTGGATCTCTTACTTGTTTGAAAACCCAGGGTAACTCCGCTTGCTCTGTCACCCAGATGAACCGTTCACTCTCAGTCAATGACTTTATTTTGCTCTTGCTGCTCACTGCCCAGGGAGTTACTCAAAAGGATTGCGCTCCAAGTATTCCACAAAGAGGACCAAACCTGGTGATAAAAATGCATCTCTTCAACCCGAGATTAAGACATCTTGTTGCTGTCTTAATTCAGCACCTTTACTCAAGGGCTCATTCTTCTGTTTTCCAGACACCTAATTTCCCTTGAAATAGATGGGAATACCAGAGAGATCATTCAGATCCAGGCTTTTGTTTCACCATGAAACAACCGAGATCATCTCACACGTTTCTCCCCTCCTGTGATACTGATGCTCCTCTTCCTTCCTGCTCATCTGGACCTTAAAAATTCCAGTCACTTCTCTTCCTGACACAACATTTCACTTAGCGATGCATCAGATGGAAATTGTACTGAGCTGCCACGGAGCGCAGGAAATCAGTTTTTCACTCCACCAAACTCCAGTCCCACATTCAGGATGAGGAATAAGGCCTTAGCCCTTTGCTACCTAATGTTGTATTTTTTCCTTTTGTTCCTTTATATATCACATTTTGACAAATGGAAGTGGAACTTTTCCAAGATAAATAACGTTATCTTTGCAGAACCCTACGGCACCCCATGGCAACTCATTATTTTTCAATTAAATTTACTGTTCATTGGCAGTTGCTCTGCTTTAATTTTCTGCCATTTGTTTACTGAAGAAGGAAATGCATAACACAAAGCCCTATAAAAGTCAGACTAAGTTAATTAAATGTGAAACTGGGAAACCCTAACTTTGCCTCCAGAGCAATTTTATCATGAGATCTCCTTAAAAATGTCACTTTTTGCAGGAATTTATTTAGACATATGCAACCACTATTAATTAAATGTGCGGTCCCTTCACGACTCCCTCCAAAAGACACTTAGCAGTATTTTGTAACCACTGATCATAGAAATGAGAGTTCACCAGATTCACAAAGCCAGATGAAGAAAATATATTTAGATTCCTTACGTGTTTCTGAGTGATTTTGGCTGAACGCAGGATACCCAAGTACCAGTTTGGAAGCAACGCACCATGTTATTTTCCTTCTGTTGTCAAAAAGACATGATTTTATTCCTTAATAGGACCATCTTTGATCAATGGCAACACTGTCAAGTACACAGGCTTTTATCAGTCATTTTACATACAAACAAAAATACTCCAATTAGGGTCCGCCACTAGCTGCACACTGCACAACACATGGATCAAGAAATGACTGCAGAATGGACATCAAAAATGAATCAAGACACAAACCTTGGCTGCTGACATTCATAGACTATGTCAGAAATAATTTTAAGCAACAGTATTCAGTATTTGTGTGCCCCTCTCCATCTGAGCTAGACAGCCCAGATAAATCACACCTTACACGTACCTAGTTCTTGGCTTGGGTGATGGAGACCTTGGTATCTCCTCAGATACAGATGTCTACACCGCAAATCACTGTATCTCGTCAGATGAAGTCTATCCTCAGAGCCTCAGAGGGGGTTATCTAGCACAAAGCCACCACCCAGACACTTCTGCCAACCATGGGAACACGCGCCCTCATCCAACCCTAAAAGGTACGTAAAATAGGTGACATGACTCGTCACTTAGAAGTGGCGGTTTCCCACCATCACTTGTAGCAACAGCCTATACAATTTCCTGAGGTAAGTCACCAAATTTTAGGTTGAAAGTTGGAGGCAACTTCTCCCAATCTAAGAGCAGAATTTGACAGAACTTGACATGTCAGAAATAGCTTTCCAGTGCTAAAAGATTCCCAGCTTGGAATTTGAAACTCCAGATTTATTTCTAAAACCACCAGTCGTTCCGACGAGGAAAGAAAAAGAGCAGTCTTTTCTGAGAGGCACAAATTAGAAACAACATGAATAATTAGCAGAGGACTATGAAGCTGGATCCAAGTCTCCGTTTAGGTACCCAAAAGCTAGTCTGAACCAGACTGAAGCCAAGGCTTCAGTATTTTTTTGGGACAAATTAACTTCAAAAGAGAGATGTACTAATTGCACCTATAGAGGTTTGGCCTAAGTTCTTACTGCAGGAATTAGCGACCCAAACTCCAGCTCCATGGGAAGGGGGTTTGTCCCGGTTGGAGCAACACACAGAGGTCTGGCCATGGGAGTGCGCGCTTGATCTCTCCGCTGCCGATCTCCCGGGAGGCGGAGAGTGGCGCCTGAGATGGCAGCACCTCGAGGCAGGCGCAAGTGAAAGGCAGTGTGACGGTGTTGAGGTGAGCTTTACATCTTGGGCAAGGTGAGAGAAGCACAGTGTCAGCAGCTAATAAGTTTATAGCGGGGTTTCTTCCTCAAGCCAAATTCAGCCCAGATTTATAACTCCCCCATACCACTCTGAACTTTCCGACACTCCTCCCGAAACATTTCATTAATGCTCAATTACTGTCATGTTCTCTTAAAGACCTAGAGGGGGGAGAAGGTCTCCATTTGGAGACCAGATGCCATTTCCATAGATACTCACAAACCTGTGCTGCGCAATAAATAACCCATTCACCCTTCAGAAGCAGGCTTTGAGGATATGATAAGTTAAAAAAAAAAAAAAGTGAAAACTGTGACATGTTCTACGTGTAATGGAAACTAAGCAGAAACTACGATGTTAAATTGGTGGCAGGGCACCTTTGGCTCGTAGCGGGGCCAGACTGTCTGTCTGACTTGGAGGTAAGAGAAGTAGAAATTCTCCACAGCACTAATGCTGGTCACACTGAGAGACAGCAAACATCGGGGCTGTCAATCCACCAGCAGCAGACGTGCCCCAAACAGGCTTATAGCAAGGATTCGCAGGCGCTTGTCCCAGGCACTCAGGGTGGGCTGGCCCCACAACGGTAATGACACACCACGCAGGAGGTTAACGGGGAAGAAGCATGAACCTGAGCCCACTCTCCAGGACACACCATCCACACACAAGCAGGCGCTCGGCACCCACCTAAGCTGAGCTCTGGAAATTGGGAAATCAAGTATTTTCCAGATCTAAAATCAGGTTTGACCGCTTGTTCATCAGGTCTGGGTAGACCGGATTTCAGGCGCTACAGCCCACTCCAGCACTGCCGGTCTTAAATTCAGGATCCTTCACCAGAAGACACGGGGTTCATAGATCCCACAGGGATTGAAGCCCACCCTTGAGCTAGGTCTCTGTCTTTGGATTTGTGAATCAACTGATGGCACTTCCACAGCGCATTATCATCCAAAACGTTCCTTCTGCTTTGATACTTGTAACCAGTCTCTGTTTGTACATATGGAAACCACATTATATATTCCAGATGGAAATTCATACTCTAGTTCAGAGAAGGAAACGAGAGCTATTTCATACGAGATGCATAATTTGTTGTGTGAATATGAAATACGTGACTGCCTCACATGTTATGTTGTGAGCTGATCATAAAAAAATATAATGAAAAAGGTCCCATCTGTCTCTAAATCCTATAATCCAACTGTTCTCAGCTAACTCCACCTCTGCCAGTCCCTGGTATACATACAGCAAGGAGAGTTTTCTGTGCCAGGGAAATACTAAGAACCAGAAGAACAAGTACAAAGCCGCAGCTGAAGTTTCATCCAAGGGAATGAGAAAACATTGTGGAGAGAATAGAGACCTTATGACACCTCTTCAGCTGACTCAAGTCATTCCCCAACTCTTCAAATTGTTCTTGACCTGCCTTTTTAGCCGGGCTACCCTCTAATTACCTTCTTAACGTAATTTCCCCGCAGTTCCCTGAAGAGTCTTAATGGGATCACTGGGAAAGATCCAGCTGCACATTAGAAAGCGCGGGGGCAAAGTGCTGTCCCCGCAAGACGATGGGAATATTGCCACTCACATCGGAGAGGCTGTGACCTCAAACCAGAGCTTGCTGGCTGCAGAAGCAGCTCTGCCATGCTAAGTCAGAAGACGTGTGCCAAAATGGCAGTAGGTAGGTCTGACATCCTCTGCCTCTTCTGCTGCGGTCTCATTCATCTGCAACCAAATTCCTGAGCCTGACCTCACAGTCCTATCGCAGTAGCACCAAAGGAGCTTCTCCCCTGACATCTAAGGGACCATTTATGGAGAACCACCCCACAGGAAACTGCAGTGTTTGTCCGTTCCTTGTATTTAGCTTTCAGTGTGTTACTGCAACTGCTTCAGCTTGCTCACCTCACTAAATGAAACAGATAACGAACGGCAGCAGGAGGTGGTACCAAGTTCCCAGGACATTTTCATCTAAAGGCACCGAAAAGAAGCCCCAGCTCTCAGCTGGCAGCTCACTGCAATTTTTCATGTTTTCAGCCTCCATTATTAACAATTTCAGTTTGTTAGATGGTTTGGGTCTGGTTTGGACCTCACGACAGGCAGGGAACATAAATGGGATGGCTACAGGCTCTCCTACGCTTGATGTCTAGCACATGGTTGCCTGGAGTTAGGGGGTGCCAGACCTTCTGAAAAACACAGTGGTTTCCAATCCTTTCCATTAACTCCTTCCCTTCTCCTCCTCATGGGGACCATTGCTATCCCTTTGTCACTTTCTGCACCACCTGAGATGCTGTGCTCAACCACTCATGGAGGACTTGCATCCCTCTTGGTGCCTGACGGGGACAGTGGCAAGGTGAAGGAGATGTCACTCATGAAGGATGGTGGCACTCCAGAGCTGCATCACTGGATCTCCATGCCCAGGACCCCTAGACTTCAATGCCAGATGGTGCAGCTCACTTTAAAGGGCTCTTTTTTAACCTCAAAGAAACTATTTTCAAACAAGAGCCCTTTTATTGCTATGCCAGTTTCAAGCCATGCTGAAGCTCTTAAACATCTGGGCCTGGGCCGTTGCCTTTTAAATTTAACCGGTCCATCAGCAATTGCATTCCAGTAGTATGAGTTGTGTCTGTCTCTCCCCAGGCCTGCACTCCATTTCCCCTTCTAAATAGGCCTTATTTACCATCACCCCCTTACGTCTCTTTTCCTATCTTGCACGTGAAGTCTGGCAGGAATGGTGTGGCAGAGGCTCTCTCCCCCGAGGGCTGCTCCTCAGACCGAGGAAACACACGGAGGGCATTAGCAGGAAATGTGTTAAACATGGCTCTCAGGGGAACATGGGAAGCAGATCTTATTATTTAGGTGGGCAAAATAAACATGACTAAAAAAAAGAAAGAAAAAAAATGCCGTAACTACCAAGCAATCCCCTGCAGCCCTTACCAAATGAACTGGGATGGAAAATTCCCTCTTGACCCCAGGTTTGGAGACTCAGTGCAACAGTCAGACATCGAAGAGAACATGACGCCATCAGAAGGTCCAAAGCGAGATGCTTACCCCCTGCCATGCTGCAGGCTCCAGAGACCTGGAAGAGCTCCCCCAGTCCACAAGAAACCAAATTATGCATCAAGGGAGAAAACCATTCCTTCCTGATCCCAAAGGATCCCCAGTCAGGGAACACCAAATAAATATGGTACAAATAAAGAGTGATCTGATCTCTTTTGAAACCCATGGGAGACACCAACAGATAAGGTATGCTTTTCCAGCCCTAGGAATTCGCTGCTTTGTCATACAATCCCTTCTGTAAATTTATCAGACTTCATCTTAAAACAATCCCCCAAACCAACCCAAGGATACCTCAGCCCTTTTAATCACAGAAATTCACTAGAATTCCTACTGACAGGGATGTCCACAATATTTCTCAGGTTCTTTCCTATTTCCATGCCTCCAAGTTGTAGAACCAGACTGTCTCCACCAAAACACAGGCACTTCCCTCAGCTCTCTCTTCATCCAAAGAGGAAAGGCAGCTACTAAACCAGTGAGACCACTAAAATCCAGATCATCCTCTGGTCATTCCTCTCTCTCTCCACTGTTGAGGGTGAGGACATTCTACCTTAGATGCCACAATTAAGCTCCCAAGTTTAATGGGATGAATCTTTGCCATCCTACAAGTTTAACCCACTTACAGGATTACACAAAAGTAATTGCCTGGATTGAGATAATTTTGCTGGCTTGAATCCATTTAACTAAGCAATGCAGATCACTGTAACCTAATGTCTTCTCCTTGGGATTTATCACCCCATCACCTTTGTCCAATCTGTATTTCACCAGGACTCACACCATCCCTTTAGAGGGTTCCAAATTAACAGTTACTTCACAGCTTGATTCAGAGCCGACTGCAGTCAATTAGAGACTTATGTACACTTCAACAGGTTTCAGATCTGATCCCTTAGAACTCTTTTTAGTTACAAACCATGTAAATGTTTTAATCAAGAGGTCATGCACTAATGAATTAAAAATTACCCTGTAAGTGTCTTGGCCAACCACATGGATGTTTCTGACAGGATCCATCTTCTGACATCCATGAATTTTGCCGTCTCTGTTGAGAGAAAGGTAAATCAGCAATGATGTTAATTTACATCTCTCACAGCTCCCAGGATCTCGCCAAGCCCATTGCCTTGTGCTTCTTGTGCCTCCTCACCTGGAAATCTCCCCACATTGGGATGCACCTCCTTACTGCCGACAACAAAAATGATGTAAGAAAATACCCAGAACAACACGTAACACGGAAAGGCAGGGGAACGGGGCGGTGGTGAAGGCACAGGACTGGCCTAATGTGTCACACACCTCTGTGAAACTGGTTAACTCGGGTCTTCAGCTTGCTTTAGTTCAGGTTTTGAGATCCACACAAGGAGAGCTGCTGCCTTCTACGTGTTTTCCAAGTTTCACCCCAATCGCACCAATGCCCAGCTACAGCCCAGGCTGCTTTCACCAACAAAGTGAAAGCAGCAACAGCAGCGTTTGCTCAGGTGGGCTTTACTGCTGGCTCTGTCACCTCTTCTCTTGACTTGGTTGTAAACCCCTCCCGGATCCTTTTTAACACAGGAGGTAGGGACCCCTCCAGCTAACAGACTTGGATTAAAACAAAACATCTCATTCAAGAGCAGTTGTTTGCCTTGGGAGGCAAACACTGAGTTTCACAAACAACAGACAACCTCCTGGGGATTTTGGGAGACTGCTGCAATGTTTTCTAGCTGGATGGTAAACAGCCAGGTAACCACTGACACCGTCTTGATGTGGGGTTTGAGGTTCCTCCCCTTTTCCCTGAGGACAATAAGCCAAGATCCTACTAGAGAAACAAATGCTTTATCATAGCAGGGGTGCCTCATTAAGATTTATTACAAACTCTTATGATAGCTCAGGAAAACTGCTTCCAGGAGTTATCCAATATACCTGAATTAAGAAGACAGCCCCTCAGATGGAAGCATGCTTTCCAAATCCCTTTACGCTGACCTGCAGCCCAGAAACACTACCACAGCCACAGCAGCTGCCCGACATTAACAGATATCTGCAACTTTTAACAAGAATCAGGCATAGAGCCCTTCCGAGCCCCAGCTATAAAACTGATGAACTGAGAGGAATATCGCAAAGAGAAAGAGGAAAAAACACAGCATCATACCAGAGCTATTTGATTGTGATTTATGTCCCACTCCACCTCGCCTTATCATAGCTAAGCCTTTCAGGAAAAAAAACACGACACACACTGTATAGAAACGGCTTTTGGTCCTGGATGTGTAGCTCTGCTGCCTCGTATGTCTGGAATGGGGGTTGTAGACAAAACCAACGCTGGCTCCCACCAAGAAAGCGTTGTGCGTCACTGCCGGATACACTGATGGCACCTGCTTGGCCACACAGCCCTCCCCACGCTGCTGAAGTCTCACTGCAGCCTTGAAATGCGTGCAACCATCCATTCCCTTGGGGACATCGCTGCCTCGGCTGTGCCGAGGTCTCCATCAGCAGTCACAAGCAGACTTCAACGCACAGACCGCTGGGAGAGAGAGAAGGCGATACCTGGCACAGAGCTGCCAACCAGATCATTTTGCCAGTTTCCAGAACCCGACTTTTCACTGCTTTGTTTCAAAGTCACATTTTTGTTTGCTTGTCTAAAAGCCAGCCGTGTTTTAAAGAAAAATGGTGGAACATACAAGTCAGAAATAACCCCAAATGAAGCAAAATATTGGGGTAAAATGAAATAATTCAGTTGTCCAAGTATTATTTTGTTTTCCAGGACAACAACCACAACCAAATGATAACTTGTCCTTTATTTCAGGATTTCCGAGTTGGCCAGACACTCCACATAGCTGTATTTCCCACACCTATCCCCTAACGGTGTTGGAGAGAGGCCAAATGTGGCTACTTATAGCATCAAATGGAAATGCTCTGAACTGTCCTTGAGACAGGCAACCAGCTCTCCCCATTTGAGGACCGCAGACCCAGCCCTCCGCATTGCAATTAAAGGAACTTTAAGAAGGTGCGGAGCCCAGAGCAGCTCCTGCCCTTCAGCGGTGAAATCACTGTTTTTGCAGTGAGCTCAGTAACACAAGGGAAAGCTGCCCAGTGTGTGAAAAGATCCAGGACACCATTTTTCAGCCTGTTTTTCCATCAGTGTGTAATGTTACCCAGCTCACACACATCTGACCTAGAGCATCCCTTCCATGGAGGTATCCGGGTTCAAGGTGAAGCATCCAAGCCAGAATGAATTTCCTCCTTGCCTTGGTCAGCTGCTCCACTGGGCAATTACAGTGTTGCTCCACAGTTGTTTTATTTCCAACCTAACTTCAACTTCCATGCCCTGGATCTTTTTATATCCATTACACATCAGAAATCTTCTCCTGGTGCAGGGAATTACCTACCACGACCACGTTGCCTCCAAACTTTCAGCTCAGCAAGCCAAGCGGACTGAGCTCTTTCTGCCTGCCTCTCATTCCAGACCTTGGCTCACCCTGTTACAGTTGAGGCATCTTCCAACACGCATCTAAGAAGAGAATAAAAGCCATCAGGCCATTTGTAGGGTCATAAACCTTGTGCTTTGCCAATGAGCGTTACACAGAGAAACTGTCCCAGCTGCAAACACTGACCTACTAGAAATGAGGTTTGTCAGAAGGGAGGGAATCACGGGCTCTGGAGCTCCTCAAAGGCTTTCATGAGCAGCCAGTTGCAACGTTTCCTGATGTCAATTATCCATCAGCTCACAAGTATCTAACAATCTCCACTCGTTTGTGAACTTCAAGGCCTGTTCCTTGCCATGGTGCTGTGCAACATCCGTGAGAGTTGTGTGCCGTGTTTGAGATGGTTTCACTCAAAACGGCACCTGTCCATGGGGAAGACGAGAATTCTCCAAACAACCGGCTCATTCTTTCAGCACTTGCACGGGAGGGGTCCAAAGAACGGTTTTGATCAACAAATCTCTCTCTGGGTACCACTGACAGCCAGAGCTTCCAGTCAAGGCATGCTGAGGTGAAAGACCAAGGAATGCCATTCCTCCTAGGAGCCGATTCCTCCACTGTGAAATCGCCATCCAAAGAAAACACATTAAAATCAAGGCCCTTAAGAATGACAAGCCCTGAGAAAAATAACACAAACGCACTCTGCAAACAGAGATGGTCAATGCAAAGCTGCTCAGGAGCCAACCTCCAGCTGCCAGGCTGCCCTCTCACAACACTCACCCACAGTTTTTCCCCCGTGAAATACTGCTCACCTTGCTGGAACCAGCGGGCTGCCGCTCGTTTGCTCCGGCAGCGCTACAGAAGCGCGGAGCAGGCTGCGCCTCGCCGTATTTTTTCATCCCGAAGAAACTCAAATCTATCCATCGACCCCCACAGTCGCTCTGCAGAAAGCGCATCCCGAGGCGGAGGGGGCTCGGTGTTTCCCCGCGGGCTGTGCTGGTGGTCTCCTGAACCCGGCTTTGCTGCCTCAGCAGCAGCTGTAATTATGGAGCCCAAGGAAGCAGATAAACAAGGAGTTGAACGATTTTGTGAGTGAATTTAGGGCTTGTGATAACAAAGACAGAAAAGCACCGCAGCCAGGGTGTAGCTTTTCATCGAGGTTGACTAAGGTGCCCCAGCAGGAACGCACTGAATCAGCCCTGACGCCGTGCAGAGCTGAAGCAGCGAGCAGCCGTCCTCTGCACAGCTCCAGCGATTCCCCCAGGACCCCGTCCAGCTCTGCCCACACCCCAGCAATCCCCCCCGGATGCCAGCACTGGTTCTGGCCTCAGCCCTCACGGAGCCACCCCAGTGCTAAGGGCTACCACTCAAAGTACGGTCACGCTCCTGAGACCTGAACCTTACACCTTGTTGCAGATGGAGCGATGCACTTCACTCGTAGAGAGAAGCAGCGATACATTTATTGATATAAATCAGGGATTTAACAAAGTTTGATAGTAAATGGGACTGTTTTAACAATATTTGAGATGGCAAGGCACAGTGGGTTATTTACTGCATAGAGGACAGGGTCAGACAGAGCTGTCAGGGAGACCCTCTTGTTAAGTCATGAGGTTCAGAAAGAACGGCCTTGCTTTCTGAACTCCTTCTCAGAGAGGAGGATAGATGTGGCTGGATCCAACCCTAGCCCCAGACTTGGTCAAGGGTTTATATCTAAAGCATTACATATGTGCAGTCAATCCCTTATATTACTTACCCAAGATTTCAAAGTTTAGCGTGCTATTAGTCACTTACCGAGGATCTGCTGCAGGAAGGAATCATTGAATCTCAAGAAGTAACCTTGAGAGGCGCCCCTAACTCAAGGGGAGATCCTGGTATGCATCCCATTGCCGTGCAGGAACGCTCAAAGGGCTCTTGGGCTGTTCACTATTTATGGAAGTAAGATGATCGACTATAAATCATATTTGCATATTGACCACAGTACCAATATTGCCCAAGTTAGCCCTTGGCTATTGTGTTGTTATCTGTCTCCCTGAAACCACGTTGAGCCCCAGATGCCGCCATCACGACTACATGCACCACTGTGACCACCACGGGTGGTTATCGCTTGGGCAGGGTTATGGGAGATAAAGGTCGGGCTGGCGCCCGGGGAGGGGGAGCACACCATCACACATCTCAGGCTACAGACACACCATCCCCTCTACCCAAACCATCTCCTCACCCACAGCAACTTTCCAACCTAGTCCCGACCTTCTTGCGCGCAGACTGCAAACTACGGTGAAGCACGACAGGAGAAGCAGGGATCATTGCTGCTTTAAATGGAGAGACAGTCTAGCCGTTAAGAAAAAACTATTAAGGGAAATGGTGGATTATCCACCACATGGTCTCTTCAGTCCACGAGTGGGAGAGGTGTTTCAGCCAGAAATGAGTTAGTGGGCTCAGTGGTGAGGTTAACGGACAACATTTTATAGCCTGCTATTCCAAAGGTCAGGCTAGATAAGGCCTTAGATGTTTCCAGCACTCATGCGTCAGTATCTCTGAACAAATGGATGAGGGATTAATAAAGAGTCTCTTGCAGGCCACTCTACTCCTAAGTTCAATTATGGGGAAGTTGGGGAAAGTTTATACAACAATAGCATTGTCTCTCCTGTTTGCCACGGAGGGAAGCCAGTACTGATCTCTATATTCAACACCCCGTAACACATTTCAGCGCTTTCTGGATCCGGTTACCAGCACTGACCTTCCAGGCTCATTCATGCCGCTTCACAGAACAAAACTGTCCATCAAGTGCATCTTCACTCGGGAGCAATGGCTTGAGCCCAGGATATCCTCAGACAGCCCAAGCTGTCCTCAGAAGTCCCAGCATGACCGAAGGAAATACTGACAGTGGAGAGGGGTTATGTTGGGGTGAGCAAATATCTGCTCCTTGAGCCAAGGAGGTCCCTTGGGGCCCACACTCAGGGCAGCAGCTTCACCCACTCTCTTTGTGCTCACTCGATCACTGTCAGAAGCAGTTTCTGCAGCAGAAACCAAAAGCACACGATGCTGCGGCTGGTGACTTGAGAAGAATCAACATCTTCCTACACCATCTTCCAGGCACCGAGAGCCCCTGTTTCAGCAACATTTCTCCAATGCCTGTGAAGCAATTAGCAACAGCTCTTACCACTGTCCTCTAATGGAAGATGACCTCATTAATTACATTACACTGAGTCAGCTTAGCATGCTCAGAGATAATAAAAACACTGTTAGCTCTTCTCCCAAAATAAGCTGCAAACCCACATTTTACAGACACTTAAACAAAGGTCTCGTGATAAAAATATGACACCTTGTGTTTAAGTATTTTCCATCGTGCCCTAGACTATCTGAATCTTTAAATATTTCCTACAAGAAGCAGTTCACCCTCTCCTGAACTGCCTGCACCAGGCAAAACACTATGTGGTATTTTAGGGTACCCAGCAGAAATAGCAAAACACATCTCGTTAGGAGGATGGAACAACCCTGCTCAGACTTTAATGAAGCATCGGTATTAATATGTACCTGCATCACCTTAAAAGCATCAAGAGCCCTTCACAGTATCACCACCTTCCCCAGTACGACCTCTCCTGCTCCCACCCAAGGTCGCTGGTTCCGTGGAGGAACCTCCTCTGCTGGCTCATCAGCTTCATCTAAATGAATGTGGTTGTTAATAGAGACTAATCTGCATATTGTTCATGATGTTAATGCCTTTCACTTACAAACCCCACTGTTTCCCAGTGCCTCTGCTGTATAACGCAAAACATTTACCCCCTAAACATACAAGTGAGGCTGTTTAAGCCCTTCACAATACATGGGGCACTTAACACAGTGCATCCACAGGCCCAGCTTCGTCCCCTCTGACCTTAAATATATGAAAGAACATCATGTAGGAGAGTTAACCCTATGGCTATTAGAGAAAGGCAGAAGGGTTGAATCACGGTCTAGATGGATCTCTTTTTCATCACTGATTTTTTAGGGCACCTACAGTAACTAGGGGTGGTTCCCATCTCATGGTAACCACTACATGGTAAGAAAGAGACCGTAACTTCTTTAAGGGAGAAAAAACTGGTAAGTTTGGGAAAAGAAAAAGTATTTCTACTTAGGATTTTGAAGATGTTTTGTCATGCTTGAAGTTCTCCTTCCCAAGTCCATTTGTTTCAAAAACTTACCAGCATTTAATTTTTAAAGAGAGAGCTAAATGATTTCAGAGCGTGCAGATGAAGCAAAATGAATCAAACTGAACATTTCGGGTATTCTATTTATTTTGCTGAATAATCTTCCTCTTAGTGCAATCAGAAAGAAACTAAGAAACATTTTTTAGTTTAACAAACAAAAGTTTAAAAAAAAATCAATTTTTCAGAGTTCTAGTTCTGAGCTCTTTTGAAAAATCCACCTTTTTGATATGCTTGAGATCACTTAAAGATATTAAGAAATACAGCTATGTGCACCAAATTAAAGAGAATATTAGAAGCAAAATAAAGGCTTTAAACCAAATCTCCATAAAAATCAGTGAAAACACTTGACAATTATTTATATTTCCAATAAAACAGGTGATTTTTCAATTAAAATGGAGATACAATATTTCTTCAAAGTAATGAAAATGCAAATACTCAGTACTAGATAAATTAGGCTGGGAAACCACATATATACAGAAAATAGGTCACGTTGCACTGAGTGAAAGAGGGAGGGAAAAGTGGAAAATTAAAGGCAAAGTGCAAACTGCACTCAAGTTCTTACTTCTCAACAGCATCTTTTTTAAAAAACCACCCTTTAAGTTTTCTCTCCAAACACTGAATCAACAAGGAAACGGGCACTGGGCTCTGACCTTCCTTTAATAATACATTGGCAGTTTTTCCTTTGGAGGGAAAAACATTTTGTAAGAGGAAAGACAAATAATCCCAACTAGATGAATAAATTTTTTAACAGAGAGAGCTGAAAAAGGAAGTACCACAAATCAGGACAGACCCTCTGTTTATATTTTAGCACCTTTTCTTTCTTTCTTTCTTTCCTTTTTTTTTTAATTATTTAAAATAATATTTGGAATACCACGGGGTGTTAGGGAAAACAGAGCCTACCCTGAGCTGCCGGGAGGAGCTCAGCCTGGCTGGGCAGCTGAAGAACGACACACTGGAGAGGCAGAGACGCGGTGGGGAGAAAGCCCACTCTCCTCTTTCCGTTCTTGTTTTCACTCCCATCTCAGAGGTCACTGTTTTGTTTAATTAACCAAGTGGTGTCTCCTAGGACTGCAAGGCTGATCCTGCTCTCAGTTATCCCACCAGAGAAGAGGTTCAACGACGTTTCCATGATGTTGAAACCATGGTGTGTTGGTCCAAGTCTTGGATTTCTGGCAGGGATGGGACCAAGCTAAAGCAGCTCATCAAGGTTTCAGGTAACCTAGACGGAAGGAGCAAAAATATTAGGAAGAGAAGAGTACAGGTCAAAAACAGGCATCACGGTCAGGTACGTTAGATATCCCCAACACAGGGACCAGGCCTTGGGGTAACACATACCAGTGCCCCCAGCCACACACAGTTTCTCCACGTGAATAGGGTACATTACTGCTCTGCACCTTGCGAGATCAATCCAGCAACGGTTTGAATGAGGTGACAGTCAAGGCTTCCCTTGACTGTCTACAAGGTTAAAAATTCCCACTACCCAGGAGGAACCAGACTATCCTTCAGTAACAGATTCCCTTCTCAGAGAAGGCTTTTGCCTCCAGCAAAGTCCATCCTGCAATGTGCCAGAGGAGATTCAAACCCGCCACGTTCAAGGAAAAAGATGTAGTCCCTGACACGAAAGTGTTATTCTCTCTGAACCAGGCACAAAACTGCAAGGGACAAAGTTACAGCCTGGCCCCAGAAGAGCTGATCTTGCCCCGAGCCAGAGACAGGATCACCCTTGCCTTGACATCCTCTTTCCCTAATCTCATTTATTTTGTACCCTTGTTCATCTCATGCTTTAAAAATACAAAACCATCCCCAAACAACCAAAATGCAGAAACGAATTCTTGCTAAAATTCTTTTCATGATTACTGTGTAAATAATAATCCAGTAAAATGAGTGATACAAATCTCCTTTAATGACTCATTCACCAGATTTCTGCCCTTGCCTTTCAGTCCTCAGCATCAGCAGTGTAGTGTTTCGTCTTCTACCCATCAATTGATACTTAAATAATGCATAAAACTGTCTTATTAAATGCATGTTGAATATTTATTTGGAAGCTCATCACAAGTTGAAAGATAACCTTCATTTTCAATTCCCTTTGGGATAATCAGCTAATTGGGTATCAGCAGCAGCTCAGCCTCTTCAGTCTGCTGCTAGACAGCGTTAGAGCCCCTTCCAACAATGCCTTCGACGTGCACTGAGAGGCTCAGGCCCTCGTGCTGCATTGTCCAACTCCAGCTAATCCACAAGATGGACTCAAAAGGAAAGATAATAAAAGCGGTCGCAGTCACCCACTTATTCTTCGGTCTCGTTTGTGCTTTTGGATTTGGGCCAGACCCAGGCAGGAAAGAGCCAACCGCTTCCTTGAGATAACTGCTGAAACCAAGTCCTGGCAGCTGCGGTTTTCGCACAAACTCAAGAGCAATGTGGGACCTCCTGGCAGCAGCGCAGCGAGGTCTTGCTTGTTCCTAATGTACACTGCATTAAAGCATCTTGCGATAAATTCACTTCTTAGAATTACAAGGTCTGTGATACAGTCTGGACCTTATCTGACTCCAACCGGCAGGGCTGTTTCCCGTTTTTGACGGTCAGGTAGCCATTAATTAAATCAGTTAAGTAATCATGCTGCAAAGGCAGAAACCAGCTCTACTCTCTGGTGAAGAATCCTCTTCTCTCCTCGTTGAAGAGCACACTGGCTCAGTTTCGAGGGCTGCTCCAGACCCCCGCCATGGAACTGCTCAACATTGGAAGATTGTTGGTAAAACGTAATCTATTATGCGCTGCCGGTTATTTTCTTTTATTTTCTTTACAAAAGCAGGAAGTGGTATCAATGAACTAGGGAGAGGGAGGTTTATTATATCAACCTGGTAAAAAAAAAAAAAAGCAGGACTGGATGAATGAGGGGCCAGCCCAGACACACCTCGTTTCTGCGAGCATTACATTAAAAGCCCGCTGACGGCGCAGGGGCCACCAGACCCTTTGGCAGACGGGCAGTTGCCCGCGTCTGACATGTTCTGCAGTACAAGACCTGACAAATCAGCCCACGGAAGAAATTCACCCATGCCCAGAGAGCTCGTGGGGTCTTTGGCAGCTGCTGCAAATAGCTGCACGGGGAGAAAACAGAAGCACTTACGCGTGATACTGTCTTCCAGGCTTGTCAAATTCACTTCAAGAGGAAATTCAGCCAAACGCTTGTACGGCAAACGCCTACTAATTTTCATACACTTGATTACTGCAAGCCGATGTAGTTTCCCTACTCTTTCTGCCATCGCTGTTCACAATGAGGAGTGCTCCACCAGCACACGGCAAGGCATCCCGCGGGATACAGGAATCGTGCTGCAGAACCTCTTCTACCTTTGCGCTTGGGAAGTATTTTCAATCGCGTTCCTTTTCTCCCTGAACACCTGCATGAGTTTCAGCTGGATACTTCTTACCTGGGATCAGCAAGGAAATGCAGAAAGAGCTCCAGAACCTCCTAAGAAATGTAGCCTCAGATTTTCACCAGTTCTGTGTAAAAAGCAATAGCTAGCGTGAAAAAACCAACGCATGTTCCCCAGACTTACCAAGTTGTAAAGCAGAGCATGGATTTTCTAAGAATCTACAGTAAAGTGACAAAATGGTTTGCGATTTAAAACTATTTGACAACCAGGTCCCGTAAGAAAGATCTAATCTGTGGCATTTTTGTCCAAACTAAGTCTAATAATGACATATGAGAGGCTTTACACGCCTCTGGAATGAGACCCAAGCAGCCTGCAGAGAGCAGCCAAAGGCTCAGCCTGCCCCAAAACCAAACCTCGTGATGTGACGTGTGGAGGAGAAAATCGACACACAGGGTAAGTGAGCACAGACACAGCCTGGAAGTAAAAAGGAGACCTGAAACAGAGAAAAATCGCCACTTTCAGGGCTAATATCTGCTTGATTTAGGCAGCTTGCTTAGGAGTCGAGGCACCACGCGGAGGGCTGGTGTCTCCACAGGGAGCTGAAGCCCATTCGTTCATCTGCTGGCATCTATGTTTAGGCGTAAAAGTCCTGCCCTGGTGAATGAGGAAAGATCCTTTCAGCCCTCATCAGCTAACTCTTACTCCCTTTCTCCACGTTTCATTTCACAGCAGGATTCCCCCATCCCAAATTAACAGGCAGTTCCTTTGCCAATCCGCAGGTGCCCGGCAGAGGCAGGGCTGCCCTGTGATGAGGTGGAGGGCCCGCGCGTGTCCGGCCGCTGGGACCCAAACCAGAGCCATTCCCACAACGGGAGAGGAGCTGCCTCTCCCCCCACAGCAGCTCTTCCCTCCTCCTCCCGACAAGGACACAGGAATCCAGCGAGATGGATAAACCGTGCCACGGAGCCAAAGGTCCCTTCTTACCTCTCTGTAAGGATGAATAAAGGCTCTCACTGGAACCTTAAATATTTTCACAATCAATCATCTAAATATTAACTTCCGACGCATGCGGGCACCAGACCAACTATGTTTTTTCTGAGAAAGCCGACACTACATCTGGCTGCCTCCCATCAAAAAGCGATGAAGAAACGCAAGCGTCTCCAAGGTGCATCCGATAGCCGAGCCGGGCTCCATCCTGTTCATCAGGTCTCTCTGCCGCATCCACTGCCGGGAAAGCACAGGTTCTCTGGGTTTGCTGGGATTTGGACTGGAAACGCTGCACACAAAGAAGCCCTTCGTTTCCAGATGTTTTGAATTTTCTGTATATTTGGAAAAAATAAAGTGACTCTTTAATACAGAGACTAGTTAGCGATATTGGATTTGGAGAGTGCGTGGGGGGAGCGAGCCAGACCGAAATGTGTGGTGGATCTTTCTCCGGTGTTTTACACACGCAGAGAGAGAATTAAAAAAAATGTACCAATTGTTATTTTGTGGGATATTTAATTCCTCCAACTAATTTTGCACGAAACTGGCTTTAGTTTTCATTCTCCCTTTCTTTACAGTTTTGTTTTATTTTTTCAAGTCTCCCCCACCTTCCCTTCCTTCTTGGAAACAGGAGGGAAAATGAGAAATTAAAAATTCACCCTTCCCCATACTTTAACTTTTTTCAGACTGCTCTGTCATTTTATAATCAACCTTTTCTCCACGTAGACCCCAGGTAGCCTTTGACACATTTTAAAACCTCAGTGCCTACAGTAAGGTTCCTAATTCCATACTTCCAGCAACAAAAGCATGAGCCGGTTTAAAAAAAATGCTGAGCGTGCAGCAGCTCCCAATAAATTTCACACCCCTGCAAAAGTCCCGCTGTCGGGAACTGTTTTCATCCTTTCATTTGCAGGTTGCCTTCATTACTTCCTTCCCTTGGGTCACGGAAAGGCTGTTAGTGACATCTTCCATTTACCAGGCGCAGGAGTATAAACTCAGAGTAACTCCACTGAACTTAATGTGCTTAATGTAGATACTCTGGATTTGCCTTGCTGCAAACGAGATCAGAATTTGTCCCAGCCACAGGAGCCAGAAGGAGGTCAAACGCTTTACATACATTACCTCCTCTTCAACACGCTAATGATGTGCAATTTTCAAATGCTTTTCCCCAGCCGCTGCAGTTCCGGGAACAGCACTAAAAGGATACAAGGCAGATTTCACCACCGGAGCAGGTGTATGACCAGCGAAGGTACCAGTCTGACGGTGGCAAACCTTATTTTTGTGAGTTTAGAGAGAAAAAGATTTGGAGAGAAAAAGATATCAACAAAGCCACCTTTGCTAATGCCACTATCATGGAATGGTTTGGGTTGGAAGGGACCTCTAAAGGTCATCTAGTCCAATCCCTCGGCAATGAGGAGGGACATCTGCAAGTAGATCAGGTTGCTCAGAGCCCCATCCAGCCTGGCCTTGGACGCCTCCAGTGATGGAGCATCTACCACCTCTCTGGGCTATCCCACCTACTGCCCACTGTAATGCCTTTCCCCATTCCCAGAAAAATCAGTTCTGGCCACTCCAGCAGTTGGAAGCCACATTGGTCATGAGTACCTTCCTCCACTAGCCGAGGACTCGAGGGTGCCAGAGGTCTGCAACAGCACACGCACCTCGTGGGACACACTGCCCTCCCCGGAGCATTGGGACGCAGCCCGTCCAGCAGCCTGAAATCCCAGCTGGCTTCTGCTTTCCCTAAAGTGGACAAATGCCTCTCCTGATTTTCGGTTCAGCCATGTCCTGCCATCTGGTCTTGGTTTTCCCGAGGTTACCTGTGCAGCTCCAGCGTTTGAACGTGGGCTGAAGCACATGTGGTTTTAAGCTGGATGTTAATTAGAAACATTTAGTGCGTCGAACCTATGATTAATGCACAGAGTTTCGATTGAAACAACCCAGAGTCCCACAGATCCGTGCTCCTTCCCTACTGAAATACTTCAGGGGGGAAAAGAGCTTTTTTAAAGCAAAACAAGGTCAGAGGCTTGGTAGCCTATTTGTATTGGAGGCAATAAAGGTTGGGCCGTTTAAAATCTGGCCTGAAAACTGTACACTACATTAAAAATAATATGAAAAATGTCACAATACTACCCTGCTTTCTTATTAACAAACGCAGCTGCAAGGCATGATTAAGGGTGCTCATCATTCCCATTGTAATTATGAGGTATTATTTGTAATACCATTTTTAAATTTGCCTCTCAGTAATCCACTGAAGAAAATCTGATTTCCGTTCCCTTCACTATTGTTTTTGGTGTCAAAATAATACAGAACTGCTTTGTTTTGACTGGTGGAACAGACCCAGTTTTCATGGGGCAAAAAAAGATTGTAATGACTACAAATATAAAAAAAAAAAAAGAAAAAAGAGCAAGAGACAATTTGGGAATTCATCAGGTTCAATATTAATTTCACAGTTTGCTTTTTTTAAAAAAGCACAGACCATTTAGCAGATGAAAGATGCCTCTCACCTCTGCTATTCTGAACTCCCAGGACCTCCCCAAAACGCGCAAGAAGTTTCTTCAGGTCAATTTTGGGACAGCTCGGCTTTGGCAGGGAATCGCAGAGCTCCCGATCTCAGAGGTCCAAATCAAATATGTTTTGAATTTTGCCATATATCTGGCTTATTACATTCCTGATAAAAAGTCCCAAGATACTACTGTCAGTGAACTATGGAGTGTTTCTCAGGAGCAGCATAAACATCCGATAGCACATCCTTTACCCAGGCTATTCACCTCTTCCCATTGAACGCCTGACAATACTCTGATACGGTATCTGAAAAAAATAGTGGGTGAGCATGAAATGAAAGGCCATCCTATCTACATTTACACAAGGCAGCAACTTCAGTTCTGGCCTATTCTAATCATAAATTTTCTTAATATTCTTTAAAACTTGTTATTTTGATGTAATCGCTTACGAATATTAGCAATACACTTTCAAGTTTTAGAGCTGCTGACTGCTTCTCACCCTCACTTGTTTACACAACTTTGCCAAACTTTAATGATCTGAGATGAGATTTTACAGGTGAACAATCTGCCTCCAGCAATATTTTCTCTTTAATTTATATCTAAAATGACCTGCCCCTTTCTGGGATGAGGATAGAAGCAAAAATAACATTCTTCACCTAAGTTAAACAGTTCAAGCAACTTTTTCCTTAAAAATTCCTCACCGCTTTTCCCACTTTGGAGCAGGTATTTTATTGGGGGGTACCCTCGTGGTTGTCCTTGAGAAAATGTAGGCAATTTACAAGCTTTTGTAAAGTCAGAGTTAGCACAAGCTCAGAAAAACTTACATTTGAAGAAACCTCAACCCATGTGGGGCACGTTCCAGCCCGGAGCAGAGCGGAGCTGGCCTTTCCCCAGCTGCAGCTCCAGCCACCGCTACAGACTCGAACAGGTCGGGGGGCTGGAGGAGGGTGGATGGGGGCTCCTGTTCACAGAATCACAGACTGGCCGGGGTTGGCAGAGACCTCTGGAGATCACCCCGTCCCACCCCCTGCCAGAGCAGGGTCACCCAGAGCAGGGGGCACAGGAACGCCTCCAGGCGGGTTTGGGATGTCCCCAGAGACGGAGACTCCCCCACCTCCCTGGGCAGCCTGGGCCAGGGCTCTGCCACCCTCAAGGGAAAGAAGTTCCTCCTCATGTTGAGATTGAACTTGCTATGGTGAAGGTTGTGCCCGTTACAGAATCACAAAATGGATCGTGTTGGAAGGGACCTTAAAGATCATCTGGTTCCCACCCCCCCTGCCCTGGGCAGGGACACCTCCCACCAGCCCAGGTTGCTCCAAGCCCCGTCCAACCTGGCCTTGAACCCCTCCAGGGATGGGGCAGCCACAGCTTCTCTGGGCAACCTGGGCCAGGGGCTCACCACCCTCAGGGCCAAGAATCTCCTCCTGATATTCAATCTAAATCTTCCCTCTTTCAGTTTGAGGCTGTTGCCCTGTGTCCTATCATTACACTCCCTGATCCAGAGTCCCTCTCCATCCTTCCTGTAGGCCCCTTTTAGGGACTGGAAGGCCGCTATAAGGTCTCCTCGGAGCCTTCTCTTCTCCAGGCTGAAGCCCCCCAACTCTTTCAGCCTGTCACTTGTCCTGTCTCTCAGCCTTACCTCTTGTCCTGTCCCTGGGCACCACTGAGAAGAGCCTGGCCCCATCCTCCTGACACCCACCCTTAAAGGATGTACAAGCTTTGATAAGATCCCCCATCAGTCGTCTTTTTTCCAGACTAAAAAGACCTAAATCCCTCAGCCTTTCTCCATAAGGGAGGTGTTCCTGTTACGAAGCCTTTGTTCTCAACTCACTGTCCCTCAGTAGAGCATTAAAAAATATCTTTGTATCCTGCTCCCATAGGAGCGCTGAGCGGGAGACCCCAGAGAGGGTTTGTAACTACTCTGAAGGGCACCAAAATCAAGCCAATGCTGCACATCACCGCTGGGATACACGGAGGAAAGGTGCTTAGTTCTTACGAATAAAGCCGTATCAAACGCCTCGTCCTTGCTGATGCTAAGGAGAGAGCCCAGGGCAGGATCGCGGCTGAACTGGCAGGAGCTTCCAGGCGGATCAGGCAGAAGCACCCAGGCACAGCACGGCCGGGCGCGGGGTTGCAACAGGGATTTGCCGCGTCCCCGTTTTGAGTGACCCACCTGAAAGGTTTCAGAGGGAGGATCAATAGCTTCGAGCCAGGCAAGGCCAGGCACTTCCCAAGAGTCAGCCCCGCTGAGCGTATCGGGAGCTCGGCACTAAAAAAGTCAGAGCACCTGGCTCGGAAACACGCGGTTCAGCACAGCCAAAAGGAACAGACTGACCCATTAAATCTCCTACAAACTGCGCTGCAAGAGCCTTTATATTCCCCGAACCTTCGGCAACCCTGAGCAAGCATTCAATTCCGGCTGGTTTCTAGAAGCTGGCAAAACTGCGGGGCCTCTTTTCTGCTTTAAGCCGGCTTGTCTCCTCCAACCGTGCGCACACTTTAAAGGACTTTTCATGGTATCTGAGACGATGGTCACTAAAAATAAAGCAGGTAACAGGAGCTAACGGACTGCAAACACAAGCTGTTTCTAGGTTGGCAAGTGAAGGTACTGAAGCGTTTTTCCTTTCTTCCTCTGCCTTCCTTCTGCTTTTTCCTTTCCCAGTTCCCTCTTTATTTAACCCAAATCCCTTAATCTCAGTGCTGATAATTGTAATCACTCTAATATGTAGCCATCTGAGCAGCTCAGAAATGTCCACCTTGGGCCAGTCCCTCTCGTGGTGGGGAAGAATAAATATGAAAAGCACATGGACTCCTCCAGAATTTTAATTTAAAACAAATATAGAGTGAGGATTAATCACATTTCCACTGAAGGCTGGCTTTTGTTGGGGGCTTCTGAACCCACGGTGCTCTTTAATCAAAGGAAGAAAACGATGATGGAGGGTGTCAGTTGGAAGAGCTGATGGAGACGGGCTGGATTTTCTCCAGATTCTACTGTTCTGACCCACGACCAGAGCTGTGGTTAACGTATCAGCGAGATGATTCCCTCCTTCAGCTGCTGGTTTTTGGCAAACAATCCAAGGATTGTAGGGGGTCAGCACAGAAAGAGGCTGTGGGGCGAGTGCCTGTTCCAGGGAGAAATGGCACAGGAAGGGGCAGGCTGACCGTGCCGCAGGGCAAAAAGGGACAGTGGGAGCAGGGGCTGTGGAGCGCGAACCTCTTCCCCAGCGCAGGAGAAAGCTGTTTTACAAGCAGCAGAGCGCTGACGGGCCTTGGGGAGAGCTGATGAGCTCATTAACACCTGCAGTGGGTCAAAACTTTGGAGTCTTGGAGGGGGAGGTCGGGACGGGAATTAGAAAGCAGTGATTGCAATCTGAATTTGTACGACTCAGGTACACAGGACGTTGGCTTTCCAGTCATGTACCCAATTACAGATTATAATTTTTAATTAACCTCCTTAGCAGTTCTTGAAGGACCGCAAATTTCTCTGACAAGACAACCTACTTATTATACAGGCAGGGATGCTTTCAACATTGGAAATGCTCAGGGCTGACTGCCTCCACAGTGGCGGCTCTTAGTCCACCAACCATAGAACAGGTGAGAAAAGTGTGACCAGAAATGTCAAACCGGCAAGTGAATCTGCTCACGATATAGCTGATTTTCTTTCAGGTGAGCATACCAAGCCAGGAAAGCAGGCATCAGTGATATCTCTCTGTATCCAGGAGCAGGAGCGGGCTGCCGGACATCAGAGCACACTTGTCTGCGCGTACCCTGCCAACAGCAGTGGGGACATCCAGCCCTGAGTGACAGCACGTGTGAAAGCAAGAAACAGGCCTGGGTACAAAAAAAACAACTCTAATCTGAAAATCCAAAGCCTAAGAAAATCTCCAGCCTCAGATGAGAACACGGTGACCCACTCCAAGTACAAGGTGACCCGTTTTTTCCCCATTTCTGACGGTTCTGATCCTCCCAGGCCCCATGCAGCCACACTGTGAAATCCGTTTGAAACATCAGAGGGAGATTGGGCATCAAACTAAAATAAATTCTTCTACCCACCCAGCCCCCTTATAGGCCATCAAAAGGCTCCCCCTTCCTCTGCTACACCCATTCACCACCTTTGGCTCGGCAGCTCAAGTACTTCATGGAAATCAAGCATGTATTTAATTCCCTTGAAAATCCAAATAGAGATGCTTGAGTTTATTTTATTCTACTTTCTTAAGCCCAAAAAGAAAAAATAGGTTTATACATATAAATAAAAAAATAATAACCTGCCATTTAAATCCTGTTCAGGCAATTACCTCAGCGCCTAGCTCTGTGCTAATGCGATCGCCTTCCTTTGTTTGTTCCTATTTATACTGCTCTTTAAAGTTCATTAAAATCACTGCTGCTATCTCACACAGAACAACTGTTCAAAACATCAGTGTCACGCAGTCGGGAAATTTATGCTTTGAAGTTCCCTCCTTTATTCATTTTTATCAGGGTTTTGGGTTTTTTTATCCTTTTCTTTTTTTCCTTTCTTTTTCTATTTTCTTTTTTTTTTTTTTCTTAATGACTAAACCAGTTTTATGCTCTTCACAGTTATTCCAAAATCTGTTCCTCCTGACACGGAGCTGATACATCATTCCGCGCTCATAACCCTTTTCCTCATTTTCATCATTTCTCTCCCCGCTTGCTTTGGCTCTCTGCTAAGTCCATCACAGCTTTGTTTTTATATCCTCATCGCTGTATTTTATAGCCCAGTAAAACCTAGAAAGCTGCTTCAGAAAACACACATGCCAGCCCTTTGATGTTTGTGTTTGTGTGGCAGCTTGCTGAAACGCGTCAGCACTCACACGGAGACAAAGCCCTGCCAACCCGCCAGCCACAGGGCTGCCAGCAGCCCGGGAAAAGCAGGGATGATAAAAGGGGAACAGGTGAACGCTCTCCTCTTCAACCCCAATCGAGATACATCGCCTTTTATTCCAGCAGCTTTTCCAAAGAGGTTTTCCCCCAGTCCCCCACCCTACCGTGAACTGCCACTGCTTTTCCAGTATCAGAAGCTCCGTGGGACAGAAGAGGCGTCTCCCTCCCAGGGGATCCCTGTGAGAATGCTTCTTTCACACAATCACAGCGTGGTCGGGGTTGGAAGATGGCTGGAGATGATCATCTAGTCCAACCCCCCTGCCAAACCGAGTTCACCTGAAGCAGGTTGGACACAATTGCATCCAGGCGGGTTTTGAATATCTCCAGAGACGGAGACTCCACACCTTGTCTGGGCAGCCTCTTCCAGTGCTCTGCCGCCCTCAAAGTGAAGAAGCTCTTCCTCACGTTGAGATGGAATTTCCTGTGTTCCAGTTTGTGCCCGCTGCCCCTCGTCCCGTGGCTGGGCACCACTGAGCTTTTCCTTTGAGCTCGCTGCCCCCTGCACACTGATAAAGAGTAAAAGGCAAGATCTCTGGATGGGCACCATTATGGAGCGATGGCGGGCAGCCAGCGCAGATCCTTGGCAAGGACACAGCCAGGCCCCGGAGCAGGTGGAGGATGTTTGTAAAAATAATGAGGATTTGGCTGTGAGCTGGCTGGAGAAGGAAGAGAGGACAGCTTCATGTTTCTGCATCCTAAGAACTGTGTTTGACAGCTCTGCAGTAAAAACACCTTTCTTGTCCAGGGGACAACGTCCTGTCCCTCTCCACATCTGCAGAGAACCATGGGACAATGTCCTGTCCCTCTCCACCACATCTGCAGGGAGCCATGGGACAATGTCCTGTCCCTCTCCACCACATCTGCAGGGAGCCATGGGACAATGTCCTGTCCCTCTCCACCACATCTGCAGGGAGCCATGGGACAATATCTCCAATGGCACCTACAGATTGTCTCCGCTGTGGCCAAGGACAATATATTCAGCTGCCATAAATCCATGCTAAGGGAGCCCAGCCCAACTACCAACCTCGCCTGAGCTTGCGGCAGGGTCCCCCATGGGACAGAGAGGGGCCTGGGACCCTTTGGAGGTGCATCCCAAACGTTTTGTTGTCTAAGCAGACAACTCAGAAGGTACAAGCAGGAACAGCACTGCAGGGGAGTGACTGACCTAGGGTCCAAAAATAGACTAATTTTAACAAACATTAAAAAAAAAGAGTTATTTTCAGAGCCGTCTGTATCTGGCAGGTAACACTGCCTGGGTACCTGCACAAAGTCCAGCCTGCACAGGACTGGGAGGAGAAATGTGGATTGATTCTGGATGTGTCCATCAGTAAAGTCCAGATCACTGACTATCACCTGCTTTAACCAGCAGCCTGCTCTCTTCTGCTGGTCTTCAGCAGATTTTGGATTAGACATGGAGGCTCATAAAGACCAAATTACCTGTACGATTATTCCCAAACAGATTTCTAGATCATTTTAGTTGCATAGGTTAAAATTTCACTTTTTAAATAAAACAGTCAAAAACACTGTTCAAGCCAAATACAGGTTACATCACTGCATAATTTTCTCCCAACGCCCTTTAGAAAGTGATATTTCCCTTTTACCCAGAAGAACTGGAGAAACTTATACGCTGAGAATGAGCAGAAGACCTCTGTCAGGAGCCAGAATTGTTCTGCAGCCTGCAGTAATTAACGAGTGCTGTAGACCATCACTTAATATGATACAAAGAGCACTGCCAAATCTCAGGATTATATCTGGAGCTTTACTCTCAAGTCCCCTGCGTCTGAAAACATGTGATTTTAAGAAAATCTCAGCTTTAATTTTTTTAAATGCTCTTCTAAATTCTACAGCTTCAGAGGAAAGCTTGAAACATGAATAGTAAAGGCTATCAAAAGCAGAACAAAGAGTTCACTATTAATGTTTGTTTTTTTTTTTTAACTTTTTCTTCTGTCTCTTGAGTTAAGGGCCTGATTCATGGTATTTTGGCTACCAGCAGTTGGTGGTGCTCAATCTGTCACAGTAAATAATGGACGCTGTGAGCCATCCTTTAGCAGTTTTAAAAATAAGTCTGGCTCCCAGACAAGAAGGGCCAGTCGATGGCTGGGACATGCTACCACCACCATGGTAGCACCTTGCACCCAGGAGACACCACACCACCTCTTCCAGCATTTCTGAAAGTGGGAAACATTTTTTTTTTTCTCCACTAAAACATGAGTAATACTAGCTGTGAGGTTATCTCATTTGGCTTAGCTGAATGCAGCAGAGTTAAATGGTTCCTAGCTCCTAGTCTGCCGCTCTTTCGGCTTGTCCATCACAAATCAAATGAGAATTTGAAGGGCAAATCTCCCTTTGTGGCAAGCCAAGGAGACCCTGCCCAGCACCTGCACGGGCAGACACGTAACAGCGATGCCACGCTCAGCTCTCCCCATGGATCGCTGTCATCTTACTCTTCTGATGACAGCTCAGGAGCAGGAGAGAAATCTAATTTCTCAGCATCAGATTTATGGATGAATTGGGCCTATCTGACAAGGGAAGGCATTGTGCTTATTGGAGCTGATCAAGAACCTGAGAGCAATTTCTATGGAAAAAAGGTCTGCTTTAACAGGCAGATATTGAAAGCGAGCTCACAAATTGCTCAGTGTTTCATATGAACAAAACACAAGGAGGACTTGATTTTCAGCTGCTTTCCTTTCTTTTTTCCCTGAACCCGTACTGATCTCAACAGCGATGCGGTACCTAAGCAGTCCCTAAGCACCCAACGAGGCTCTGCCCGGACCTCTGTGCCCCTCATTTTCACACAACAGCGAAAGCTGACAACAACCATCTGCAGTTTGATCCAGTTTGTGTGCCCTCCAGGGAATGCCAAGGGCCTCCAACACAAACAATGCCCAATACAAACGTCAATGTCATCTGCTGCTACTACAGCACATCCCCAGAGCGAGAAGGCAGCAGGAGCCTGCACGGGCCAGCACAATTGGTAGCACCCATCTTACCAGCGGCAGAGGCCGAGGGGTTCAGAAGACCCTACAGCATGTGCTGTGTTAAGCTCAGAGCTTGCCCCCAGTACAGCACACCAAGGGTTAACATCAGAGCGCAATAAATGCACTATCAATTTAGTTTGGTTTTTACAAGGCTAATTTGTCTGCCTTTTCGACATATTCTCCACCAGGGTCTTGAACATGAGCCTGAAGTAGGGGTTGGATGGAGACCGAGTGTGTTCGCAGGGTTTTATGGGGCGAAGTGAAGGCCCATGAGCAGCCACCACCCCCCTAATAATCCTGGAGAGAAATTCCTGGTTGACATGTCTAAACCAGGCTTGACCTGCAATGCAATGGGATGGAAAAGTTTCAGCTCTGGTTATTGTCATTCTGGGTTTGGGTCCTAAATGTTTACCTCTCTGGTTGGAAGCCCGAGGTTCAGACTCCCCAACGGGGCAGGTGCTGATGGACATACGGAGAATTTCCAGACGGCACTGGAATACTGGCCGCAGCACAGCCCTCCTCTGATTTACTGAGCTGTGCAATGGGCAGGGGCAGATCCCATCCCTCCTCTGCTCGCGGCAGCACCCCTTGCTAGTGTCTGCTAAGGCTGCATCTCGTCCAGAGGTGCTGCCCTCCAAACACATGGACAAAACCCAAACTAACAGCAATGCCAGAGCTCTCCAGATGCCAAAGTTGATCCCAGTTCCCTGCCTCCTCCTACACACCATTCACCAGTCATTAGGAATGTAACAAGCTGCAACACGAGGTGTCCCTTGGTGGACACTCATAGGCTCTCCCATGTCCTTCAAACTCTTCTGAAGGACTCCTGCAGCAGCACTGCTCTCATGCAAGCCCATACTCTGGGACACTGAGGGTTGCATCCAACAGCAACACTCTACAAATCAGGATTTTGGGGTGCCCCATCACACAGAATGGACACAGACAGGCCACCAGCCCAGGAGTCTTTGCTAAGGAGCCTGCACGTGAGGTGTGGGATGGAAAACGAGTAACTGGAGCTAACACTGCGATAATATCTCTGAGAATAATCACGCACTGAACTCCTACCATGTTGTTTATAAAGCCAAAGTAGGCAGCAATCCAGACGGAGCCACACGGGAACAGCGCAGGAATGAGAGGACGAGGCCCCTCGCTTGCACAGACAGGACATAAAACAGAAACATGGAATTTATTCCGCTCTATACTGGGCTGGACTGGAGCTTCTCCTCCCTCCGCTTGCTGGATTAGCAGCCACTAATAATGCCTCTCACGGCAGCTCTCAGTTTTGTTTCCAAAAAATTGATTCTGTTTGTAATTTCTCATACCTGCTAATCTCTCCCGCATGTCCTCAGCTGCTCCAGAGCAAGGGTCAGGCTGAGCCACGTGCCGCAAGGCTCGCCGAGTCTTTTTTCACCTTGTCGTCTGGCTGTCATCCCTGCTGCTGTTCACAGAGGCAATGCGAAGGCACCGGAGGGGTTTTGGATGCTCAGCTCCAGCGCTGCTTTCTGTGGGAAGGAAAATCAGCGGGAGTTTTAAGAGCATGTTGAATGCAAGTTCAGATGGTAAGTCAGTGTCGGCTTGTCCACAGGACTCGCATGTGGCTGCAGCCCTGCCCCAGGCATTTCCAAAGGCCCAACTGCTTGCCTTTGCAGCTTGAAAGACTTTTCAAAGTCACTTTTGCAATCTCATGCATGCTTCCAGAGTCCATACGCTCCTTTCTTCCCAGCATAAAACTCCAATGACCCTGTTAAACAACACAGCCAGCAAGGCAGCGCTCTGAAGCGACCCGACAAAACCCAACCAGCCCTTGCACTCGGCAGAGGCCACTTTCTGGGAAGAAGGCAGGGTATGGACACAAGGGATGGGATCACACCGCAGTTGCAGCAAAGAAAGAGGCTCCTGTTTCCAGCATAGAAGGGTTTCCTATGCGCATAAATAAACCCCGTGGCCACTGATAACAATTTCCTCGGCTCTTGAGCCCTCTTTCAGCAGACGTGGTACCTCTTCCACAAGAAACTCATCCCATCTCGCACTTCAGGCTGCTCCTTGGCCACGGACCCGAAGTGACAGAAATGCTGAAGCCACACGGCCGTGTGGTTTCCGACAGCAAAACCCCACACTCTGACGCAGAGCATGGATCTAGACTTCTTATGGCAGTCTGGAGTATAAGAGCCTCCAAAAGCTACTTATAAAAGGAACATGATGAACTGCTTTTCAACGTGTTTCTCCTATTTTTTCCCCCTTTCTCTTTTTACACTCCAGAGGGTGAATGACTTCAGCTCAGGAGGAAAAAGGGAGAGAAGTACACCAGGAATTATTTAATTACTGCTGCCCTTTTTTCATCCTGTTTTCCTCCCTTTAGGACTTGGCCCTGGCTGGTTTCCCAAGCAAGAACTGAGAGAGCCGACGGTTCATCCATCTCTATTTAAATTACTTTCGTACTACATTGAATAATTGCGCCTCCATTTTACTCCAGGGCTAAAGGTGACTGACTTAAAAGTGATTATCTTTTGTTAATAGCCTGCATTACCGAGCAAGATCTCGGAATTACCTTTGTAATCCTTCCCCACACTTTAATGTTGCTATTATTATTAATATTGCTCTTTTAAAACATACTTTCTCCTGTCATGTGGAGGCAGCGACTGCTGCTCCTCACAGGGATGGTGAAAAAACCACCTGATATTCTCAAGCAGGAAGAATCCCATGTGTCACACCACTTTTTGCCTTAGAGGTGGTGGAGGTTGAAGTCCAGCCATGAACAAGAGGCTTTTGATTAAATCAGACGCCTGCAGCCAGGCTTCCACAGTCACAGAATCACAGAATCGGTGAGGATGGAAGGGACCTTTAAGATCATCAAGTCCAACCATTAACCCCCCCTGACAAAAACCCCTTCTAANCCTTCTTGCCCCCCTGGGCACACTGCTGGCTCATATCCAGCCCGCTGGACACCAACACCCCCAGGTCCCTTTCTGCCAGGTAGCTTTCGAGCCACAATACGGACACCACAAATTTGGGAGGATATTCAGCCATTTTGTAGGATTTAGACAGTAAGTTTTATCTTTTAAATAAACCCATTTCTACCCCACCTTCCACCGCAAGCCTTGGGGCTTGGTGGGCAGAGCTGCCTTGCACTGGTAGCCTTTCCTTCCCCAGATCTGGGCTGGGATACCATCCCAAATCCAGTAGACACGAGCCCACCTTCAGAGGCAGCATCAGCGACTTCAGATTTTTTTCATCATCTCAGGATTTAGCGGAGCTCATCAATGCCGCTTCAGGAAGGTCTCTAACCAAGCCCGCTCACACCAGCCTTCCAGGAATACTCCATCAGGAAATCCCAGCACTCCATAAATAATCAGTATTAGGCTTATATTTCTCATGGCCCAGATTTTCTGCACTTTGTGCTCTAACAAATCACGTTTGTCAAGCTTTCCCTGCATTGTCTGCTGAACACTGAGCACGGGTATTGTCTGCTGAGCGCTCAAAGGACAGGCTCTGGAAGGACTCTATCGCTTGAGTATACAATATTTCACACATACTTGCACACCGTGTGTTGCATCTGATGCCTTCTATCTGTTCTTTCTTCTCTTCCTCCTGTATTTATATTACCATTTGCCACCTCTGATACAAACTACCTGAAGGTTTGTGGAGAAGTGTATAATTTGGTTCAAGCCAGGCCAGCATTTTCTAACACCATCAGCGTTGCGCGCAGGCACCTAATGTGCCAATTTAGCAATGTATTGCAGGTAGGAGGTAAATGTCTTACTATTAAAGATAAAATGTCATGAACTTTAATGCTAACTATTATTATTAAATACTTAAACATCCAGAAGTGGAGAGAAGAAATATCTTTCCCATCCTGAACTTTAGGCAGTGAGGTGCATAAACAAATTACATATTTCTTTCCCATAAAATGCACATTAGAATGCCATTATTAAGCTCAAAACATCGGCTATCCAGAGGTAAGGAAACAGCCATGCCAACTCATCAATTAATCACATACTGTTTGTTCCTGCCACATTTGATGCCAACTGCTGCCTATGTGACCCTAAAAGTTTAAGGCAGCCTTGGAGCCTGCGCTACTCTCGCCGGTGGATAGCCCCACAGGTCACCTCTTCTGCCAGAATCCCTGCCACATTTCCTGGCCCAGCGAGGTGAGCAAGATCTGCTTTGTCAAAGACATCAAAATAGCATGATCAATAGAAATTTGAGGCTGCATCTTCACACCCACATCAGATGCAGTGCGTACGGATGGAATATGATGGTAGGGAGAACCGAGCCAGGAACCATCACCCACCAAACCCCACGGCAAGGTCCTCAGACCAAGCCCTTTCTGTGGAGACCAGTGTAATTAAACCAAGCCCTCCTGCAGAGACGGCGGGCTCTCCATGGGCAGGCAGCAGAGGATGAAATGCAGGAGAGGCAGGAGGGACTGTATCCCCCTGCCCTCCGGGTGCTCGCGCTGCCAATGCCATTCAGAGGAGGATGGGGCTGATCCTGACCCAGCTTCCAGTGCAAGCAGCAACCTGCCGCTTTGTCCAGGGCAGGCTGGGAGATGAGATTGTGTGAGGCTACTGAAGTCACCTGGAAATTTAGTTTCACTCCCTGCTCTGACCTGGATCTGGGTTGGAAGCTGAACTCGCGTGTGAGAAATACAAGAGGCCAGACGCAGGGTGCAAATCCCCCACACAGGTGTGCGGTCTGGTTCCGACATCTCCCCTCCGGCCTTTCTTTCGGAGCACAAGACGCCAGCCGGAGTTTCTGCCAAAATAAAAAAGACCCCGTAAGCAGCAGCTGTAAAGGGAAAGGAGCCGAAAGCCGGAGGGAAAGACACCTAGCCTGCAGAGAGCAAACACAGCAGCACTTTGTGGATTAAAAATCGCACAGTTTCTGGAGAGCCGCACATGTCCCCAGCCCACTGTGGCTCTGCAGGGAAGGGAAAGCCATGCTTCAGGCTGGAAGCACCTTCCCGCGCCTGACGAGTTATGCCTTTATTTAACAACTCATCATCCGTCATTACTTAGAGCTCTACACGTAACCAGAACTTCCTAACTGGCTGCCCACATCTCGGCCACCAGCAAAGAAACGCCCATGGCTGATGGCCTTATTCCTATGCAGAAATTCCACCCTGGGACTGAATACAAAATATTTCAGGTTAATCACTGCCTTTGTCAGGTGATTAAATCCACTCAGCATTTGGTCTCTCATCTTGTCATGCCCGTTTAGATTAAAACCATCCAGGCTTGCCCTGCCCATAGCACCTTATCATTCAGCGGAGCCTAGGCTCAGGTGGATAAAGTGCTGGTATATATCTCAGGCCTGAAAATAACCTTTCAAATAGTTTCCGCTGCGAAACCTGCATTTTGTTGTGGCTGCAATCAGGCCAGAGCATGATCCAGGATGGTTGTTTAAGTTGGCCCAAACCAGCAAGCCGTGCGACAGAGTCTGTAACACAAAGTCCCATTTCTTATAGTGGTTTTCAAGTAGAGTTAAGCAGGTCAAAGGAAAGGGTCTGAGCAGCAAAAGGCAAGAAAAAGATACCAGAAAAAAAAAAAGTAGAAACGTCTGTTAGAGAAAATAGTACTTGGCTTTCGAGAATAAAAAGCTTACTAGTCAGAGCAGTCCTTCCCCAAAGCAGAAATTTTCCAGTGTTCCCATAAAAATCAAAGCCATAAAAAAGGATTTTCAATTCCAAAACATACACGTTTTCAACTGAAACGCTTTCAAATGTAAATAGTTTTGTTCAGCCATGATGTTCTGGCTTTGAGTTACCGATAAAGCATGGGCGCTTTTAGAAAACAGCAGATACATTCCACAGAAATTTGTATTTCATTAAAATTCTTCTTTTTCTTTTTTTTTTTTCTTAAATCAAAGAAAAGGTTTGGCAGGAAAGTTACAACAGGCTTAGCTGTGATTAGGACTTTTAAATGTGCCCAGGACTGACCTAACTTTGCCTCTGAATGACATCTGCCCTCCGGCTTCAACAGGACATTGCCCTGCTCCAGAGCCGAGACAGGGGTTCTCTGACCCACAAAATACCCTAGCAGCCCCGAGTTTGATGCCCAAATACATTATTAGTGACAGGTAATCTTCAACAAAGTTCACTATTTCAGTTCAGCACCTACATTTGGATAACTTATCTAAAGCTACAGATCTGGAAAATAAGACTGAAAAAGCCCCCAAAGCCAGGCCCTCCAGAAATATTCTGTAAGTCTTTCTGGGAGAAACCACAAGAATAGCCTTCCCTCAAGGTATTGAAACCTCAGCTCCTACTTGGATTGGAGAAGGGCAGGGGCAAGTGGAAATGAAAATCACCTGGGGAAACGTTCACAAGGCTGCTTAAGACCTTGCAGAAGCCCCTGTCTGGGTTTGGATAAAAGATGGAGACAAAGGCAGCTTCAGGGAACAAAGGAGATTAGGGGCAAAAGGGACTGTTTGCGTTTTAGCAGGAAACTTCTGCAACCTTGAATTTGAAAATGGCTGAGAAAGGTGAAATTAGACCAGCCATTGTCCCACCAGCAGCTGTGATAGTCTGAACTGGGAAAAGCTCTAACAGTACCTGAACTCAGAGGTGGATGAAGAACGAGACCCTGCTCTAGCCTTCAGTCTCACGCCTCGTCTTCAGCCCTCAGCACCACGAACATGTTCTTGCCCACCTACTTTCAAACTGAACAACTGAGCAAAATTCACTCTGAACGGGGTGAAAAAGTAGATTTGAGGCTTTTTGCTTTTAAAAAAACCTGTCAAACAACTGCACGCATGCAAATTACATGTAAAGGAGGCCTGAGTTACCCAATCAAGCCTTTCCCTGGTAGCAAGAAGCTGGTTGCCCAACATCCACATGGTGTTTCTGGTGTCTCTGGCAGCTCCTCTCTACGCCGCTGTTGGCTACCAACACCACCCCCCAAGCTTCTAGGGCCTTGTACTTGGCTTTTGAGCAGCCAGTTGGCTGAAGATAACATGAACTATGGGCCAAACGCACAGCAAACACTTTGATTTGAGCGGTGGCAAAAGTGCCTGTGCAGGTGGGGAGGAAGTAGCCTGAAAGGGGAGGTTTCCTTCCTCAGCTCCTTCCATCTGGCAAAAGGCTGTGGAAGCCACTCGAAGCCGGGCAGAGTGGGCTGGGAAGGACCCCATGTCACCAGGAACAGCCGTGGCTTTGTGTGGCTCGCCGTGTTTTTCTCCACAGCCGAACCATGAACTCACAAGAGGAACCTCTGCGACTTTGGCTCTTACTCACAGTCAGTCAGCAGCAAGAACAGCTCTGGATCTGGCCAAATACTTCAAAATACACATCCCCATTGCAGGAAGGACAGAGGACCAGCATCATGACTCCTGTCTCCCAACAACAAGAGGCAACGCGTTGCCCTCAGGAAGGCTGATAGACCGTGAGCTCCCATGGAACTACGCCAATTTACATTGGGGCAGACCTTATTTTGCTCCTACGCAAGACAGAGTAGAAAAATATTAAAGCCTTGTTCATAAATCACTGTCAGTCTCTAACGAGGGTTGTCTGAGCTACGCCGAGATGAATTGCTCAATCCATGATTCCTTCTCCATTTCCCTCCCTGCCCGCTCCAGAAACTGGAGGATCTGGAAACCATAATCCAACAAACGTGGCTTTTCTTTTCCTTTAACCTGATGGGATTTCAGATGGATCAGCTGCAAAAACACTTCAAACCCATACACAATCTTTCAGAAAATCAGGAAAGGGCCGTGGGGCTCCTTGGGCAAACGAGCGCCTAATTATGCAGGCAAAGATGTCATGCAATGCTATCAGCAACTAACTGTTAGGTGGCAGATGCCCCTCACAAATCACTCCTGCTGCTTATTTTTGTATTTTTCTCTGTCTAGTCACCATGTGCAGCCTAAAAGAGATCAGTGTGTAAAAAACTCACTGCTCTGGAGCAGCGCTGAGAAAGACTTCTCATCAGGGTGGGAACTCACACTGAAAACGGAGAAAATGCCGGAGAGCAAAATCACCCCGCTGTGATGATTTGGCTTTAAATTACTTAAAATCTTAACGTTCTAAAAGCACATCCCGTTGTTGCAGTAAGAAGGGAAGGGGTAAGTTTTCACCTGTGTATAACACCACAGCTCCTTTTATAGCTCTCCAGAAGATGGACAACATGCACCGAATTGCATCTGAGACTACCTCAAAACAAGGGCAGGGCAGATGGTGTCCCTCACTACCTGCAGGTACAGCACAAAGCACAACAGCTCACTCCTCCTGCCTGGAAACATTGCACAGGTGATGCCACAGCAGAATTTATTACCAGCACTGCTCCCGCTTCCTCATTCTCAGATGTCACGGCTTTTTCGAAGCTTTCAGCTTTTCCCGAGACAGGAGGTGGCAGCCGGTCAGTGTGGTTCGGCGCTTTCCTTACTATTGACCTCCTCATCCCTTCTGAAGACAAAACCTCGCCTCCTCCCACCTCCACGCTTACCAGAGCCCCCGTCAGCCTCATGCTCTGCAACCCGAGCACCTTCTGCAGGCCCTCAGCTCAGCCTTTACCGCTCTCAGTAGGAACCAGATAGGTTCCATTAATCATCTTTTCCCCAAGTCTCCCGTTTTCCGCCCAGCGCTCGAGCATCCTGTCCTCCAGGCCGCTCCTGGGATGCAGCCAGGCCACTCGCACTCACATCCTGACTTCTTCGCGCCACGCACACCTGACACCACTTATTAAGCAACACCATTTCCTAAGCCATACCACGCTGGGCTGCACCGTATCTCTTTTCCTATTCAGGAACAATATAATTCTAGGAACAATCTGGATGAGATCATGCAGAGAGGAAATGACACTTCTTGCCTGTACTGAGGACCAAATGGCAGCGTTGCACGGTGAAGTGCCACAGACAGTTGATATGGTTGTATTCTGAGCCGTTCCCTATCTTCCCAAATCGAAACAACAGGAGGGGGGTTTCTCAGTGAATTTTGCGATGTTTCTGCTGGGCTGCAGGTAGAAACATCTTCTCAAGAAACCAAATGTTTGGAAAGCCCAGGTACAGACCGGTACGATGGGCTCGAATGCTCGTATCAGCTGCATTGGCATCATCCATGGTCCTTCTGGCAAACAGAGGAGACGGCAACAACTTCCCTCCATTTGAGAATGAGACTTCAGCTCCTCCCAGGCCCCAGGTTTGCGAATGGTGCCTTCACAGCTCCCCTGTGTTTTCCACAGCCACGCAAAACTGCAGCAGGCCGGCAGACAAAACACTAAACCCAACAGAAAATGTGATCCTCTCTGGGGAAAATTTCAACTTTTCAGCCAGAAAGAACAAACTGTGTCCCAGAGTGCTTTGAACTTAATGAAGCATGTTATTTTTAGCTTTTATAGGTGAAAATGTCATTAAAAGCAAACATATTTGAGGGGGAAAAGAAGCTAAATTCCCTGCAGTTCGGCCTCTTTTGAAGGCCACCTCTCCTTTAACACCAGATGATGGGTTATAATGATAATATAGATAAAAACACTGGGCACCTTTTTCCTTCCCACACAGGGCACTGCAGTGTTGCTTCCAAACAGATAACAATATAATTTCCTTCCATTTAAAAATCCATGTGTTACTACCATGTAACTGAGAACCTGGCCTTCTCCTGCCAGAATAGCCATCTGAAGTCTGGCTGAAGAGGCAGCTCATGGAAACCTAACAGAGGGCAGATGGCTCCGTACCCAGTCAGGCACAGTAACAATCATTCAAAAGCCATACTCATAAATTGAGCGAAACGGAAAGCTCTGTAAGGGCAGGGAAGCTTGTTCATTTTGGGGTTAGTTTTATTTGTCTTAAGGGCTACTGGCAGGGAGGAAAAGCAGGGGGGTAACTTGAAATCAATCTTGCTAGAAAGCTTTCACCCCAATGAAAACATCCACGAGCAAAGCAGTCTGCAGCAAACCATCACCTGGTGCCTGGGTTTGAATTGTAAGAGCCCAAAGTTAGGCTCTGAGACTGTCTCTGGGATCTCAGGCGCTCTGCACCAGAACCCCTCCCAATTCCAAGATGCGTTTTTTCAGTGCCAGTAGAAATCAGCCTTCTTTTAGTACAGGACCTAAAGCTGGATTTAGGAACCATTCTGGGAATCACGTTGTGAACATTTTTGCTCAGATCCTCTGTCCATCTCATAATCTTCCACCCCTCTTCAAGAAGTACCTGCCAAAGTAGCAAATTAATGACTTTATCCACGTGGATCTTGCCACCTCCCCGCTCTCCCCAGCCCCTCGCGCTGGTAAATGGGGCTCCTCAGAACTCGCAGCGTGAGGAATGCGGAACTTTATCCAGGAAAAACACATCCGTCTTCCAGGTCAGGGAAATCTGACTCAGTTGTAACATTAACAAAGCCTCTCTTGGACAGATGTGAAGAAGAGGGACATAATCAACATTCTTCCCTAGGTCTAATCCGCTGCTGCACCGGTGCCAATCCCAGAATCCACCCGAGCACCATCATTACAGTGTCTCCAAAGAGGTGTAGCTAGAGGAGGGTGGGAGGCTCTAACTCTGCTCTACAAACCTTTCACTCCAGAGGCAAATGCCCAGGACGAAACTCTACTCCTCCAAAAGCTTCCAGCTATTGCTTCCCCTCCACCCTGCCATCAGTGGGGTCACAGGGGTATCATTCAGGGTTTGATTTACAGAAGGATGAAAAACATCACTGGGAAATGTTTAAACCAAGCACACATTGCATTCGCAGATGTTTACAGGGAGGACTCCATGACCTGCTTTCTGTTTGCACCCTTTCTCGAAGAGCAATCTGTAACCACCCTGGAGCTGGAGGACACAGCAGAAGCCAGAGCATAGGTGGGAAAAGAGCAAAGGACTGGGGAAGACCCTGGACGTTCTCTTATCCAAGTCATAGAATCACATTTTATGGTTCTGTGATTTGGGTAAGAGAACATCCACAGTCTGGCAGCCTCTTCCACCTGCACGTGGGGCAGTGAGGACCATCCTGCAGAAAGGAGGTGCCTCTGGGACACTTGGCCACCACTCAACCAGTAACCGGAACAAGATTCTCGGTTCCTGGACTCTCCAGGATCCAAACAGGATAAGACAAAGGGGAGGCCTGGAGGGATCAGCAATTCCAAAATTGTGTATTAATCACAGCACCTGTACCTACATGTGCTTAAGGAGCATGGAAGGCCTCAGGACGTTTTTGGCTTTCTTCTGAAAAAGACACACACTGAAGTCTTGCTCAATAGTACTTCAGGAAAATATAATTTCTGACATGGGTGGGCTCCAAACCAGAGCTTTAACCCTATTGACTTTAATCTCTGCCTCTCAGGACTAAGTATTGATGGATTTATTCTAAGAACCAGGTTAGATTCCCAAATGGTGCCAATCAGCTTTTTACGGAGGCCAGTGGAGCTCTGCCAATCTACACTAACTCTGTACTTACAAGGATTTTCTATAGGTAGAATTCAGAGATTTTGAGAGGTCCAGATTATGAGAAGTAGCACTAAATCAGGAGGGTGAAAACGGGGGCAATGGGCAGACAGATTTCAAGAGACCATTCATGAGCCTTTGCTTTAGAGGAACAAGAGCCACAGCCAGAACAAAACCCACCCATACGGCCCCACAGCCTAATTCCAGGAACCAGAGAGTGAAGTGATATCTACTTTATCACTGTCATACATAGATGAAAATCCAGCGAACGCTTCAAGAGACAAACCCCCCTGATGTTAAGAGGGAAACTGCCCTCAACTTCTACCCACTTTGGGTCAGGCTTAAAAAAAAGGTCATTGTTTTTAAAACACTGAGGTAAGGAGCAAACTGGTCACCAGTTCAAGCAGCTTGGTGTCTGTAGGTTAGGTGGGCAGCTGTGAATACCCCTTCCCTCCCCAGTATGCTACCAGGCGGCAGCCAGTTCAACCAGTGAAGAGCCCCAGAGCACCCAGCTATGCTCCTGCTGCAATTCAAGCCCCTTACAAACCACCGCCTCCGCCGCAGCAAAGGGAAAGCCAGCTCTGCTCCCGGGCAGCCTTTTTTGGCCCTACAAACAGTACATGAGAAATTTCAGTCCAAAACTACCACCCTAATCACATGTAATAGGTAGAAACAGCTCAACACACTTTTCAGTCAACTCACAAATTCTGTCTCTGAGCATCCCAGCAGGTATCAAGCCTTACTCCAGGCAGAAATGAGATCAGCACTTGCTCTATGTGTTTTTCCAGAAGGAAGGGGAAAGAGGAAAAAAAAAAAAAAAAAGACATTTGAAGGGTGGTATTCTTTTTAAAAAGGGGTCAACAATACAAGAAAATAGGTCAGGGTCATCTTAATCGGGAAATCATGAATTTGGGGCTGTCCCCATCCCGGTAACACAGCAAGGACCTTTGTTCCAAGCGTTAGGCAAAAGCCAGCACCGTGAGCCAAAATAACTTTTCAAGCAAACTCTCATTGAATAAATCTTTTACACTGAAGGGAACATTTTTCAGTACTCTGGTTTTTAACACCATTAACTTTAACTGTCAAGCCTGACAAGTATGGAAAACTGTTTTCTTACAAAAGTTAACATAAAAAACATTTTCCACTAGTTTTGCTAACTACACTTTAACTCTCCATTTTGCCATTTAACTCTAAGTGCTATTTTTCTCCATACCGAATCTTTTTTCCTCTCCAAGATCTGGACTTTAAAGAGTCTGAGCAGAGAGACATTAACGCTTGTTTACAGAAGTTCTGTAACACGGATGTATCGTAATGAACTAATTATATTTGAGATGGATCTGGGAATAACCACGACCCGTTAATCATATTCATTCACATGCTCCTGTTCTTTTTCCCTACTGTTTCCAAGTGTCTAGGTGAATTCTTGAAAATATTCAGGAGTCTAAAAACATGCTGGAACATTCAGAGCCAAATCACAGCGTGAATTAACAGCCACATGGGGTGGAAAGGGAAAAGGAATGCCGGTCCATTAGGACATCAGCTTACCAGTGGGGATGTGCTGGCTCGGCAACCTGCGGGCACGTGTGCTGGGAGGGGTTCATCCTCCTGACTTTACCTTCTGAACATCGCATCTAGTCTCGGCTGTCTCTTTAGTCAGAGGAAAGCATCGGTACCTCCAGTGTGGGTGGACAAGGGACCAACCTGCGCAGCACAGGCTGACGTTAACTGCCCGGGTGGATGCGCCTGGGGAGTCCCTGCTGCTCCCAGCGCGCCGCGGCAAAGGGCTAGGTTACGAAAGGATAAAGCCTGAAGTGATTTAAGACACGTAACTTGATTTTAAAATGTCCACGTTAGTGGGATTTGTGTTGATTTACCTCTGCACGGTTCTAAAGCGAGTTAAGTGGCTGCACAAATGGTCCGGAGATGTCCCCTAAAAGGGGGTCCCAGGAGATGCAGCGACGCGAAGAGCCTGTCGAGCCACTTGTCTGCGTGGATGCACTTCTCATCTCCGAGCAGGTGAAGGAATCGATATGAAGCTAAGTGAATTAATCTGTATCTGAAACATTTTAATAAATAACAAGGTTTTCAGAAAATTCAGTCCTCGGTTCATTGGTTCTTCTGGAAATCCTCATCTAAGCTGGTAAGAAACAAAAAAAAACCCCTCCTAATTCACTCCTAGATCAGGAGATTCACTCCTTTTTTTTGTGAAACTACCTCTAGTGGTGTGACATGCAGGCAGCCGAGCTGGTAGCATACACAGAGCCAGGGGCTGTTGGATTAATTGATAACAAAACCAGACAAGACGACTGTGATTTTCACTTCTGACCCCCTGGCTAACCCCAGCCATAAGACTTCCCAGAACCGATTCCTTCTAAAACTAGAGCAGATATTTTAGGAAAAGAAAAACATGTAAAAATTTCCAATGAAACAGAAGGCTTCATGTTTCCTGGTGCACTGTTGTGAGTGGTTAATTGCTCTCACTGCTGAAAATGTGCTTTATGGCTAGTCTGAGTTTGCCTACCTTCAGTATCTTACCACTGGTTTTTATTACATGTTTGTTTGCTGGACTGAAGTCAGCCTTTTTATTGTATTTATGTTTCTCTCCACTGGAGTGTTCAAGTCGCCCCGCCACCCTCCTCTTTGTTAGACGATGCAAACTGTCTCCTTCGGTCTCCTGTGGGTAGGTATGCTTTCCAGTCATTTAACAATTATTAAAACCTTTTCCTCAATTCCGCTCAATTGTTGATAACAACATCTTTCTTGAGCTACCAAAGTCACAACTGGAAACTGCAGGAGAAGCACTTTCCTCCTTGTCTTTCTGTTCCTCCTTGTATTATATTCCTATTTTTATACACCCAAAGACGACGTTTCCCTGCCTGGCCACACTCCCGTGTAGGGGTCTGTACTTGCCTGACGGTCCCCACAGCTTCATACATGTTTTTGAGTGTCACAAGTTTCCAGGACGGGGCCCAGCTCTATATGGGTCCTATTTAAACACGTTGCTTGTTTTCCTACAGGTTACTAATGGGTTCTAAATCATTCTGCACTGATGATCTGTCTTTTATTTCAGTTACCTCTTCTTCAGAGTTTGACCTCATCTCAAAGATAGCTCCGTGATAACCTCAGGACTCCATTAGAAGCATGTCTACTCGCTGACGAATTCCCATTTAAAACTGAAGCCTACAGAAGCTTCTTATCCATTTCAGGGGTGCCTAATTGGTTTTTAGCATTCTAGTCTTTCATAAGAAGTTATTCATAGCCTAGGCAATACTTCCAGAGGACCAGAGGGTGATTCAGGTTGGAAAGGGCCTCGGGAGGTCCCCTAGTCCAACCTGCTCCTCAAAGCAGGGTGAGCCATGAGATCGGACCAGGATCCTCAGGCCTTTCCAGAAGTTTATCACATCAGTACTATTACATTTATCAACACAACTTGTAATCTTCCTGAAAAAAAAAAAAATCTAATTAGACAAAAACCATATTCTATAAGCCCATGTTGATTGACACTACTTACATTAATCCCTTTAATTCTTTACTAATTACATGCCCTATCAGCAATTCCATTATTTTGTCTAGGATTAATGTCAGAAAAAAAATCCGTAGTTATGTGAGCCACCTTGTTTATCCCTTAAAAAATAATGGCACAAAACTAAACTTCTTCCACATAGCTGTAACTTGCTGGCATTTATTATCTCTAATTAAGAGCTGCTATACAAAGTTCTTTCAATATAAGAGGTGGTTTTTTGTTACGTGACATGATCACACGGTCTTCCCTCCTCCCCGTAAGAAACAGAAATATTTATTGAGCTCCTCAAAACTCCATACAATATTACTAACAACGCTATCGTTTTCATGTAGCACTGATCTATTGTAAACATAATTATATCACTCAAGAAAGAGAGCTGCATTTCTACAGGGATTTCATTTTGAAAGCCATATGTTGGAGCCGTGTGCTGGAAATACTAAAAATGTGCTCGGAATTCCTAAAATTATACTTGAAAATATCCAGACACAAAAACAATCGCATCTAACATAGAAGAAATTCTATATTAGGCCTCATTTTTACAGATCAAGGGGAACTGATGACAGAATGTAAAAATATAGTAGCAGCTTAGGTACAAGAGACTGATTTGATTACATTTGTTATGTGCAAATAGAATAAAGTCCAAACGAGTAATGTATCTACTTGATGATTTAAAATGCCAGCTTAACAAAGCTGAAAATAATTACAAAGCAAAACAACGGGGAGAAAGAATTTCAGCAAGAATCTGTGAATGATAACTGGGAACTGTTCAAGCCCATTTTACTGCCTACGCAGAGGAACCACAATCCCATGGAAAAGAATGAAGGCTGAGCCGGCTAAAAGCTGCCCTGATTTGGAGGGAAGTGAAAGCCAAATCACAAAGTGATAAATAAATGGCAAATTCTTCCCTGTGGAAGACAAGAAACATTAATGGTAGTAAACTGTAAGTCAGCAGCAAGGAATTCCACAAAACTGGTAAGGGATGTCACGCACGGACTGAAGGAAAATAAAGGTTCTGGGGACACAAGAGGAAATGAAGGGTTTGTCTTCTGGGTGCAGAAGGTCGAAGATTCGGATCAGTAAGCAGCAACCACGCTGCACCAGGCAACACAAGTGGGACCTTCTGCTGGCACGCTCAGCTCTGCTGCTGGACCAGGTAGCCCCAGCAATCCTCTCGCTTGCTGGAGTCATTCTGTCTGTCACACAGACATTACCCAAAACCACAAAAGGAGTGACAAGTTGCCCCAAATGGGGTTGAAGATCACGCATTTCCTCAGATGGCCACTCTCCTGGGCTACAGGGGCATGGAGAAGGCGACAAGCTGGCAGGAGCAGGACCATAAGCAGAGGCAGAACTGAAGGAGGAATGAGCCATCGCAGGATGCTCTCTCAGACGGGTGTTTGTGGTGGCTGTGGCACACACTGGGTGCCTCTCTACTGACAGCAGCAGGACACTGGGGTAGGGTTTTGCCCAAAGACTGCTAAGCATCTTCTACAGTTAAAAAACATGGCTGTCTTCAGCTCCTTCCAGCTAACCTTTGACCTATGTCTGCCCAAGTTCTGGATAATAACACACAAGTTACCGCACCAGCACTGTGCTGTGCTATGTTTGTCCATCCAACGCCTCTCCAGAAAAAAAAAAAAAAAAAAAAAGGGGCCAAGAACAAGTGCCCTGGAGCTAGTCCAAGGCTTCAGAACAACAGCATACGGAGCCGGCAGGGCCATTCCCAAAACAACCATTCCAGGCAGCAAACACTGCACAGCCGGCAGCATGTGAATGCTCCAAAGCCTCCCCGACCGCCAGGTTTCCCCTACCCAAATACCAAAGTCCACGACGAGAAGGAGACCTCAGTATTGAGTATGGCGGGTGGCAGGGAAGCGGCAAAGATCTCTCAAACTAAAGGCAGTAACGAATGCCAGGAGTCAGCAGACAGTCCTGGAGAGCCCCAGAATGTCCAAAGTCCAACACAAAACTCTTAAGTGCGTTTCTGCCTTCAGTGAGGATCTCCTGGGATCACATATGGAGTCTGAGCCAGCTCCCAGCTAGTCAGGTCAGGAGCATACTTTCTGGGGCAGGTTGGCCCACTACTGCTGCTCCGAGCTCCCTTCTGCCTTGCTCAGGGAACAGGAGACAAATGGCTTAACCAAACCCTAAAGGCTTGTCCAACAAAGCTGCCATCAAAAAAAAAACGAGGACCCATGGTCCTAGTGAAGCAAACCCAAATGCTATGTTAATCTTGGGTCAGATGCTCCCCGGAAGGTGAGGGGCCTTCTGAGCAGAGTGATAAGCAGACGACACGCAACAGAAGCGCCATCGGGCTGCTCAGGTTTGTAGGACTGGGTCTAGAGAGGTCATGCAAAGACTTCCCTGTGCATTCTCCCTCCAATCCAGAATACACAGGATGATCTGCTTTAACACGGTGAAAGAGGAGAGACACGAACAGCTCTTCCATAAAAGCCTGCCAGCTGCGCTCCACAGACACAGCAAATAACTCGCTCATGGCTGAGGCGATGATGCCGTGGCAATGACTCCTTTGCAAAGCAAGGTTTTCAAGGGAAGGCCCCAAAGGGTTAAATTCCCTCCCTGTCTCCTCCTCTTCTCCACCCGCCTCCTCCTCCCCACTCCAGCAAAGGATCCTTGTGAAAGAATCCGTATTCGATATGCACCGAGAGAGACTCTGGTCTGGGCTTTTTAATAAAGAGCAATTCCTTTGCATTCTCAGGTGTCCCTTAAAACCAAGCTCTGATATTTCTGCTGCATTATTACCATGGTCTGTAGATGTCTTCAGGCTCAGAAAAGCCGTTTGCTCTGCAGGTATGCTTTGCCCCTGCAGTGTCGAACAGTTTCTCTCTGTTAAGAAAAGCCCCTCCAGAGAAATTGGTACTTGGAGCCAATTAATGGACCTCTTCCACCTTCTGTCTTGCCAGTTTTTCTTGGCAACAGCATCCAATCCCTGTGGTTGAGACACCGGTCGTTACAACGTGCCATTAAAAACTGGGGAAACAGCGTGTGTAACCTCAGCAAAAAGGAGGTGCCTGAACCATTGCCGGCTCACTTTTATCTAACCTGTGCGCCATCCTTAATTATGCACTTCATGATTCAGCTTTTGCAGCACCACTAATTAACTCTGAAGAGCGTAAGAGCTGCATGGCACAGAGATAAATTTAACTCTAAAGATGAGCAAAGTCCCCGTAATTACAAGCAGGGGAGAAAGGTGTTCCTGGCACCATGAGAAATGGGAGCGAATACCTGGCTCCAAAATGTCCAACTGCTCAGGAACACCCCTGACCGCGGGGGCAGCTCTCCACGGCCACATAAAACTCTGACTTTAACAACCACCTGGGATCTGGGCTGAGAAAAAAACATTCTGTACAGCCTGGAGTGGAGGTTCATCCTCTTCATCGTCTCAGCCAAAATCCCCATAGTCCTTCCTGGGCTGAGAAGAAAAAACTGCGTTAAACTCTCCAATTTACTGACTTAGAAAATCCTCTCCATTTCTGCGGGCAGACGGAATGAAAGGGGGTGGAGTTTAGGTCTGGATTAAGTTTAAATGTAGGGTTTGGAATCAAGAGATCATGTTTGGGTTCAGATTCACAGATTCTTATCTCTTCAGATATGATAGCTTGACCTCCGGCATCGTCCAGGTCACGCAATTGCAATTAAAAGAGAATAAAATATCTGCATCGAGCCCCTTCTGTTTGAGCTACAGAGTATTTCTGAGGAAGACACGCATTCTTGATTTGAAGAGATCAAACCATGGAGAATCCATCACATACCCCGGTAAACTGTTCCAGAGGTTAATTACTCTCACTGTTAAAAATTTGTACCTTATTTCCAATTTGAATTCTTCTGGCTTCATTTTCCAGCCATTGGACCTTGTCATGCCTTTGAGTGCTCAATTAAAGAACGCTAAAGCATCAGATACCGATTCCATCTGTCAGTGTTTCAACACGGAAATCTCGGTAGCTGGTTCTCACGAGGGTTTTGGCAGGATCTGAACTCAAACAGTAACTTTTCTGTCTGTCTTCAGATCTGACTTGGAACCTAAGTCAAAAGGGTGAATGTAATTAATTTGTAATAATTAGTGATTCTTGAGAGAGCCAGACCGGGAAAACTCTAATGAATCATGGTTTTATCAGAATTCACCATTTTCTCCACCAAGAAATGTTTCACTGGAAGAGTTCAGGTTCAAACCCCGCGAGCTGAGCAGGTTCTGCCCCTGAGCGTGTCCTGGAGCCGGCACCGCCGTGGCGCTGGCACTCACCGTCCTGCAGTAAGGCGGCCACGCAGCGCGGCTGTGACAGTACAGGGTCACGGCAAAATGGAGCTGCAGTTCCCCTGGGAGCTGCATCGCAACCGAAACAACCATCCCTACCCTGACAGCCGTGGAAATGAACCTCCGCACATCCCAAACAGCTCTGGAAACTAACCCATCCCATGAGAGCGTCGGGGGGTTTTCCTCCTCATCCCTTCCTCCTTTCTCTCCCATGGAGCAACTCAAGTTTTTGACAAGCAACTGGCAAAAATAATCTACGTGTTCAAATGAGTATCAAGTGATATTGCACCCCAATCCTATGGGACAGGCACCCTCCTTGGTAACTGTCCCATACCTGATCAGCATCTGCCTGGATGAAGATACAGTAATGCTTCCACTAAGGACATTTTCTCTCTCTAAAAAGCCACAAGCAGCTTTTAGACAACAAAAACCAGTGTCGAAGGAGACCTGGACAAGGCTTACGAATTCAGACTGGCTGAATCTGAACATATGGAGCAGTCGCTGACTGCTTCCGAGTGAACTTTAGATGGATGGGTGGGAAAATGGGAACCTGTGATGGAACCGGACTCGCAATCTCATTTCTGGAGCTACTGCCGTGTCTCCTGCATGCGAGACGTGACCTCATTGCTACTCTGAGAGGCTGCTCACGAGCCAGCCATTAGGATGAACTATGTTTCCTGCAGAATGGCACTTGCCTGCTTGAGGCAACGGTGCCATATTCCGCCATTGAATTAATTTGCCATATGACAGGCAGACAGAGTACTCGAATACACCCGGAGCCCAGTGATTTTGGCTCGCTTTCACAAGGGATATTTTCTCTATGCATGAAACCTCCATTATGATCAGGGGAAAAAGGAACCAAGTTTACCTCCTAGACAAATATTTATTTGCTGGCCTATCAGCAAAGGGTCGCTTTGGGTTTTTATTTCGTCAGCTTGAACTATTACTTTCCCCATTGCTTTTCTTATTCAGACCAAAAGTACAAGATACTGCCACAAAGATCTGAACTCACGGGTGAGACTATATGCAAGACCTTACAGCCAAGAGCCATACGGACTTGGATAAACACTGCAGCAAATCCCCAAAGTCTGTCCAGTTCAGCTACAGATACTTTTTGTCACAGTAAGCATTCAGCAAACGAGAACAGGTTACAAAGGTCTATTCTCTCCTATAAAACACTAAATGCTCACCTGAGGGAGGCTGATTCCCACACCTGCCATCTGCTTCTATAAAGCCAGATCCAAAATGTCGCAGGGAAGAGGCACTTGGGCAGGAACTGAGAAGCATTTCGGTGGACGACACTAGGCACTAAGGGTCCTGATGCAAAACCAGAGACACACAGAAAAGAAAAGACCTCATAGGTCCCTCCGCCTTTCCTCTGGCCACCACAGGATTGTTCCCAAACCTTCAGCTGTCCGCAAGAGCTTAAAATGCCCTCAAGCAGGGAAACCCACCCTACAAAAGAACCATGGGAATCCAAACACCCCCCTTCCCTGGCTAATCCCTGAGACAGCCCAGACCACCTTTGCCTACTGCACACTGGAACCTCTCCCAAAGCCAGATTTTCCAAGCCTGTGGGCAAGAAATCCGGCAGCAGGAGGTGGGGCTCATTTCTCACATTCTTCAGGTCATCTTTCCCAAAGATTCCTGTTATTGAGCCTACTTTCGACCCCATAACCTTCGCCAACTTAATCTTCCTATTATCAGGAGGAAATAGAGATAGTTTTTATTGTATCTACCTGCCTCAGATTTATTGTACCCAGATGGATGACTCTGGGCTGTGTTTTCTATTAAGAAGTATCTTTATTTTATCACATCAGTACGAGAGGTATGCAGGTCCTGAAGGCCGTTCAGCCCAACCATCAGACACATAATATTTTTCTTTGCTAACTCTAAGCAGGAGTAACTAAGGCCCTAAATGAGCAAAACTTTTAAGTATAAACATAGCTTAAAAACGCGTGCTTAATTCCTATTTAGATCACGGGAAATTACGGCTCAATTCCAGCAGGCTCCTAGAGTTTTATATATATACATCTATAAATATATAATGACACGTTAGCTGAGTAAGGATACCTCAAAAGCACGTGCCTGAATATATTGCTGAATCAAAACTCAAACACCCTCCACACCAATCCTGGAGCAAAACACAATACCGGTATTGGAAATACTATTAGCAGTGACCATGTCTTAAGAAAACGCAGTTTTAATGCTAGGAAACGTCCCGTGCTATCTGACCTAACCAAAACACCAGTGGCCGCTAAATGACAAGACCTGCATTTGATCTCGCCTTTTCACAGCAAATGCGGGACCGCGAGCTCATAAACAAGTTGAGGAAACACATTTAACCAACAACCCACAACTTACTTTCAACAAGCTTACCGATGTCAGCACATGCGATAAAATTAGCCTGTTGGAGTCTGCGATTTTGGCATGATTATCTGCTAATTACATGCTGTAAGCTGAGAGGGGTGGGCTTAGCAGCTCGCCGGGGGGGCTGCTGGCTGCTTGTCTTCCCACAAAACTTGCTCAGAAGGCATCTAAAAATAACTTTATAGGCAAATCTTCTTCTGAAGGGAGAGGCAGGGCAAAGCAAGAGTGTAGACAGATAACCTCTTTGTGCCCAAATATCCACACACACAGCAAGGTATCCAACATCCACACCACCAGATCAAATCCTTTGGCTCCTTTTCATCAAAGAGCCAAGGCCTAGACCATTTTTGTTTTTCTCATTTCCTCCAAATTCAGCTTTCTACATCTTCACCTCTGCCCTATCCCTTTAGTACCTAGCACATCACCATTGTCTCTGTTCCACAAGTCGGATGCTTTCAATCCCACATCGAGCTTTTGGGCTCTGCTACCACATACCTGCTAACTGAGAATAACCTGGTTTGAGGCACGGGGACGACAAGATTTCCAGCCTCTTCAAGCCCTGCAACTGATGGGTTACACGCTTGTGCAAAGCATACGAGTGGAGATTTACCCCGCAGCTTTCCTGCGTTGGATCTTCTCTGCCCCGCTTCCATTTCCCCAGCGGCTGCTGCTGATTTCCACTCAGCTTTGATTTTATGCAGAGGACATATTCATCCCAGTCCTTTCCAAAGGATGCGAGTTACTCCTGTCCTGGAGTACGCGTGGGAAAATCTGACGATGTTCATTGTCACAGGCACGTTGACAACCACCTGATCGTTTTCAGTAGTTATTTTGATGAAGCAAAGCTATCAAAAGAGCAAAATTTTATCCATTAAGCAATTCTATTAGGTTACAGACCAAAGGGGGTTATTGATTGAAGGAGCACAGCGTGAGGGACTAAATACTTACGAGCATCAAAGAGGCTCTGCGGGCAATTACTGCTCACAGTCAGCGACTGGAGCTTCACGTTAGGAAAGGATGTGCTTTTCCAACATCAGTGATTTGGTGAAAAACCGTGTTGTTGGGGCTAAATATGATAGAGCATATATAAGGGCTACAGACAAGTGATCACACGGAATATTTAAGCTTCTCCACAAACTAATTATGCTGCTAATGATAAGCAAACCAGGAAGAAGCACAGAAACTCAAATACAGACTGCACACAAGACTGGCTCTTACGTGAAGGTCGAACTCATACTTTTTAATACAAAATTCAAAAAGAAACCAACCTTCTTGGATAATCAGTCATGGTTTTCGTTACAAGTTCATCTCCATATTCAATCTGATGAGTTAGACTAAAAGCAACCAACAACATTAGCAACCGTTACGGCTGAAGTCTCCCCGAGACAGCAGATGGGCAGGTGAGTGACATCTAAAACAATACACAGGTAAAAGCATAATTACAGGGAGTAACAAAATGGCAACTTCCAAAAAATAAAGGCAAACTCCTATGTGCAGCAGCAGAGAAACAGTGTTAGAGGCAAATGCTATAGTTAAACCTCATTAATGAGCCTTTCTAAATGGCCTCATACTACCACGCAGACAAGATGCGTTTTTTTTAATGGCTTAATTTTTAGAGGCTGCTGAAAAGGAGAGGAAGATACACATCTCCTACATCTCTTCTGTCTTGCAGCCAGAACGAAGACATGAGCCAGGCCTATTATGTATTGAACTGAAAAACAACCACGCTTGCAAGTCTCCTGATGCCTGCCCATCACGATGACTCCACTTGTAGAAGAGGCCAAGCTTGTTTCCCCAGACAAAACTCAGTATCTGCTGAGGGAAATACACAATATTGCTGGCAGAAGGGAGGCATTTTGCATGACCATTTCCCTTTTTCTGTATTAATCCCTCTTCCCTGTATAGCTCCTATGTGGATAGAACTAAATTATTTTTAAAGCTAGTTTTTCTTCCAATAGCAGCACCGCTGTTTTTCACTAGAAGCAAATGCACATAAACACGAGTTCCACAAGTTCAAGCTGATTTACCAAATCCCCCCGTTCTCTGATCCTATTGTTCCTTGGCGGGGCTGGCTCACGTCAGCTTTGGCAAGTCAGAAGAAGCTGCCCCCTCCCCACAGGGTGGGATCCACTGGGAGCTTTGGCTTGAAAGCGTGTGTTTTGTATTCTTTTTAATTCTCAAATGCTAAAAATGAATCGGGGAACGAGGACAGCTGCTGGAGGCTGTTGCGAGGTGGTAATTTAGCAGGGTTTATGAAGCCAGGCACCCTGCCTTTTACAGAAAGCACTGTATTCCCCAGAGACATTTTAAAATAATAGGATAGGATATAGTTCTAGCATTTGCCCATGTAAATTGTTTTTCTTCACCCTTTTTTTACTCTGTTGGCTGATGCAAGGGATTAAAAGTATCAGCATGTGGGAATGATGTAGACAAACCCCTCCATAATCCATTTTTACCCAACCTGCATATCATCAGGCCTTCAGTCTGAGAGCTCAGAGGCCAAAACCGATGGGTGCGCTCTGGGACCTGACCTGATTGCAACATAAAACGTCCCAAAAAAGGAGACATTCTACATTTTATTCTCTGATTGATACTGGGATTGATATCTGGATTACTGATACTGGGCTCTTTCCCAGCCAGCTGGTTTGGGGTGGGGGTTATGGTGTGGTTTGTGTGGCCACTCCAATGTGGATGTGTGTGTGCGCCTCCATACATCACTCTGGCTGAAAGACAGAAGAGACATAAGGAGATGTGTGTCTTCCTCTCCTTTCCAGCAACCTCTAAAAATTCAACCTTTAAAAAAAAAGGAACTTGTCTGCATGGCAATATGAAGTCATTTGGAAAGTTCAGCATCATTAATGAGCGGCAGTCTGCGTCCTCCTGGACACCTTCACGCACAGCGCCGGGCTGTGGGTACACACACGCAGCTCCATGTGTGTTTTGGCACAGGGGAGCAGGGACCCGACTCATGCTACCGCTCACCCACCTCCCGCATGGCTACACGTACCACAGGTCTGCTGCAGGAGGCTGAACGGGAGTTCATCTTCTGTGCAAACATCTTCCTGCAAAAAGGAAAAGCCCTGGTGAATACAGTCGAGCTGCACTTTCAACTTGACCTCCCCCAGCCCTCCCGAGCTGCCTGCGGGGTCCCCGCAGCCTTCCAGCAGCCACAATTTCTGCTCCATACCCCAGAGAGGGCAGGGGGGCTCCAGCAGCACCACCTCACTGCTGGGTGTTTTGCTGCTAGCTGTAGCAGCCATCATCTAGCAACTCTCCTGATATATATTTAAAAAAAAAAAAATAAAAAAGGTTTAAAAGCCCTGAGGTGGAAAGGCTCTGGCTTCTCCTAGGGCACAAAAAACCACGAGATCACGGGGATTTTGATACAACCCCTTTTCTGCCCAGTGGAGAGGCGTGGGAGCGCTGAATCACAGACACAGCAGATTAGAAGAAACATATTTTGTTGAGACCAAAATGTTTAATCTGAATGCTTGATCTGAAACAGCCTGGGTTTAACTGAAGATATGCCACAGTCTAGGCAGGATTTCCGCATTGCTCCAGAGGTACCAGGTTTGGAGCAAAGCTCTCAGCAGCATACCACGTGCTGAATGCTTTCCATGCCCTTCGCTCTGAGTAAGGCCCACAAAAGCACTGCTGGAGAGGGTGCAGCAAAGGGCTACCGAGGTGATGAGGGGACTGGAACATCTCTCTGATGGAGAAAGGCTGAGGGATTTGGGTCTCTTTAGTCTAGAAAAAAGACGGCTGAGGGGAGACTTTATCAATGCTTATAAATCCTTAAAGGGTGGGTGTCAGGAGGATGGGGCCAGGCTCTTCTCAGTGGTGCCCAGTGATAGGACAAGGGGGAACGGGCACAAACTTGACCATGGGAAGTTCCACCTCAACATGAAGAGGAACTTCTTTCCCTTGAGGGTGGCAGAGCCCTGGCCCAGGCTGCCCAGGGAGGTGGTGGAGTCTCCGTCTCTGGGGACATCCCAAACCCGCCTGGAGGCGTTCCTGTGCCCCCTGCTCTGGGTGACCCTGCTCTGGCAGGGGGTGGGATGGGATGATCTCCAGAGGGCCCTGCCAACCCTGCGATTCTATGAAAAGCAGCAGGCCAAGGACTCCTCTGAGCCCAGAACACCACCCGTCATGCTCTGGGGCTTTCAAGGCTGCCCAGGAAGCAGGCAGCCCTGTAGCTGTGCCTCTGGAAGCGCAGCTCAAGAGGTCAGACTGCCAGACAAAGAGTGACATAAACTGAATTTGTCACAGACACTGCTACTACTATTGAAAAGGTCGCTGTCCCCAAGAACCTCCAAGATTAATTTTGAGTCATAAATGCTTTGTCCGTATGTCCAGAATAGATCAAATTTGGATTGAAACCAAGTGTTTAAGAATTCCACACACTCTTCCTACAGGATCTGGGTGATCATCAAGGAGGTAACTTGTACCATCCTTCATTAACCTCCTAACATTGTTGGTACCAAGGGGTTTGATACTACCCCTTTTCAGGAAAGCACATGCTTTCCTGTCACAACCTGGTGTACAATGTGCATGACACATCCCATCATCACCAAAGCATTCCTCATCTGCATGGCGTTTCAGAAGTCTGCAACATGCCAAATCAATTGTCCATCTGTTGGCAATTTCACAACATATAGAGCATGGACTGCATCTTATTTTCTTCACTACATCACTCACCTATCAATATCCCAAGTACCTCTTCCCTCAAAACAAGCGTTTCATTTTATTAAAAAAGACTGAGCCAACCTATTGATGGTTCGGCACCAATTCCACAGAACAATTCAATACATGTACAAATTTATACTTCCATTAATCAATACTTACTCACGGATGAAATGAAGGAGCCGCCTTCTGGGCACACATGTTTAATGTCAATTCAGGACTACAAGCTGAATATACCTCCCATGGCTCCAAAACCCTCAAACAAAGAGCTCCTGTTCACTTGAGATGCACAGCCAGGGTCAGGTAAAGGTTATGAGTTATCCCTATCTCAAGGTTACTTACACAGTACATAAACTCCAGGATCAAGTTGCAGAGTCTGCAGCAATTGCTCACTCAAAGTCAATCACCTTCAGCGGAGACCAAGCAGAAGCAGAAGCCTTTGGGTCTGCCTAGCTTCCAGGAGTGAGTTTGGCTGGTTTATCAGCTTTCTTTCTCCAAGGAGCCTCCTTAGATGTCGGGGCTTCTACAGCCGGCCCTGTGAACCAGATTTGAAACAATACGACTGTTAAAATTTCTTGATATATTTCTGGAGTGAATTCAAATTCAACAGAGCAGGAGAAGTGAGGGGAGGTCAGCAAGAGAGGTGTGAGAGGGCCCAGTGAAGGGCTGACTGCCTGGACACAAAACAAGCTGTTATTTCACCTTGAGACGCGTCTCTACCCAAAGGTGCTGTAGGGCACCAGGACCACAGTTCACGGGACTTCTCTGGGGTGGGCTGTCAGCTTATTTAAAAATCAGCAAGGAATGAAGTCTGCTCAGCTCATGCTTCACCCCAAAGGCTCAGTGGGAGAAGAACATTGTCTGACAGAAGAACAGCCAGGAAAACCAAGAGCCCAAATTCTCCATGATTTTCACCTGTATTTAAAAAAGAAAACAAAACAAAACAAAAACCCCACATGTATTTACCCTAAAAAAATACGAAGCTTAATAATCAGGAAAGGTAAAGGACCTGAACCATTGCTATATCTTAAATCTGTGCACTCAGTGAGGCAAATACCGGGACTTCAACTTACAAGTACATTTTTCAAACAAAAGGGTTCCCTCTTAGGAGCGTCCACCAAGATCTCAGTTGTTTTAAAGGGATTTCTTCCAAAGAATGGGCACAATTGCCCTGCCCAGATTCACCATCCGAGCATCCGAAGGGCTGATCAATATTTTGAAGATGACGATCACTCTTCACATTGAAAAAAAATTAACTGCTCACCCGCCTGCCAGAGAGCAAAGCGCACATTTAGAACGAGCGGACTCCTCTTCGCAGCACTAAGTCCTGAGGAATTTCTAGCCTGTCTCACAGGGGAATTGCAAGGCTCCATATTACTTACAAAGCACCTTGAAACCATTCTATGTAAGCTTTATACAAATGCAAAGTATTACTGTTGTATTACTTTTCCTAAGCTTTCACCCAGCGTGCAGGGCTCTCTGCTTCTCACCTGCACGTGTCGGAGGGAAAAATCTTTTCTCCCTTACTAAATTGCTTTAACTTTCTTGCTTGAACAAACACTCAAGAGCTTTCACGTGGTTGTAGGAACTGCCCAACAATATCCCTGCCGCTACAGGCAGCCTGAAGCCCCCCTGGCTGCCCCTCAGCCCACTCTCGATGCCGGGCAGCAGAGCAGGCAAAGAGTTCCTGATAACATGGCGTTTTGTCCCATGGCAGAAGACAAAAGCACCAAGACCCCACACACCAAACTCTCCACCTGCCAAAAGGCTTTGTGCCCCTGGCCTGAGTGATGTGTCCCCAGCAAAGGAGGTATCGCAGGGCAGGGATGAGCTGGGGCTTTCGCCTGCCCCATGTAATGCATTTCTCTTTATTCTTTCCTTTTACAGTGGTAGGTGGGAAAACAGAAAAGCAATCTCGCATCGACATCAGAAGCCATCAATCATCCTCTGAAAACAGCTGAATAATAGAACAAAAAAGAGAAAGAGAGAGAGAAAAGGGTCGGGGCAGGTCCTTGGGTATGGAAATGCCTGTCCTGGTGAAATATACTGTAAATTAGTCTGAGACAGGGGAATTTGGAGCCAGCAGGGTCCCCAAAGCTCACTTAATATCAACTCCAGAAACATTACACTAATGTATTTTTAAATATGATTTACAGGACATTCTATCTGAGAGCATCGAGTGGACGGAGGAAAATGAAGAGCTGGCCTGGCATGAGTAATGTGCTTCAGGGAGGCGGCCGCTGCCTCCCTGCCGCAGGATTCAGTGCTGGGGGGCAAAGAAATAAAAGCACTTCAAGGGCAGCACAGCCTGAAGGTGGGCAGCAAGCCCTGGCACTTTGGAAAGGCCTCTTCAAGCACCCAATTTCCTTTGCAAATCAGAGCAGTGGGGATTTAGGGACATGCTTCGCATCACCAAACGCAATTTGAACATTCAGAAACCTGTACCCCATGGAGTTTAAATGGCTTGGATCCCCTCGCACAGCCCAACCTGAAGGGACAAAGTCCCAAACCTCTTTTGGGCTGCATGAGGCTGAACCACGGCCACCTCTACGTAAGGATGCAATCGCCCACGTGTCTCTGTGCTCCCTGTAGAAAATGGCCTCTCTGCAGGACAAGTTTTCCTAAATACATTAAAGAAGTCTATTAAGATGAATCTCAGGTGGTTCAAATGGGGAAGATGAAGCCCATCCACAGGGACATTCGGCTTTACAGACTCCTTTGAAAAGGCCTCTGTGACAGGCTGAGCGCCACTCGTCGGGATGGAGGAGAAATCCCCTCCCAGCAGCAAAAGGCATTCCTTCCATCAGCATCTCCAGAGATTTTGGCACGGAGAGCAAACAAACTGCTCCCTACGATAAGAGTCCAGCCAACCGCGATACAGGACTTGTCATCAGTGCGGAGTGAGGGCGTCCAGCCCGCTGTCCCTCCACGCTAAGGACAAACAGATGGCTCCGACCGCAGAGGGGCAGGGTCAACAAAGCACTTCAACATACACTTAAGTTTCAGCATGTTAGGGACTGTCCCCTGGCCAACAAAGCACTGGGAAGCAAAGGAGACTCTGGCAAGGGATTGGAATTAAGCATGGTTTGGTGAACTTGGCCATGACGCTGTCATTGCAGTAATTTTTACCTGCTTAGACTTCTTTTTTTAATAGCTCATTTTTAATTAAAATGTCCTTCAAGAAAGAAAATAAATACTTGCTCAGCTTAATGCTCTGCTTCTGATCTTGGTCGATTAGAGGATAACTGAATAAAACAAACACAAATAACTCCACTGTAACAATCTCCTACAGCATCATCATGTGATTCTGACATTGTATTTCAAATTATTAACACTCGTTGCAGCTCTATTCATCATCATCTTCAGTGTCAAGATACTTCAAGAGGCAAGTGAGCTTTTAATGAGCTCTCAGACCGAAACAGGAAAGGAAAAATATATCCAGTGCATAGTACTTTAATGATCACCTAATTCATTTTATTGTACCTGCTGTTATGATTTATGAATTAGGCAGAAAAATCAGAGACATTCGAAAAACACTCATGTACACAATATCCACAATAAGACGAATATGCGTTTGTATATATAGACTATATATACCTGGGTTTTATAGAGAACATTGCATCTTCACACTGGCATTCGTTTTTCCTTATAAGCCCATGATGTTCTCACTGCACAAGTCGCCATGTAATTATGGATTTGTCATATTGATTTAAACTCCTCCAGCCCGTGGGTCCGCCTGCCCGCCTTTGTGCTTTACACCAACACAAAGAAAGCAGCTCGGGAAGGTGGTTCTTTGGCCCCAGGGTATTAATGAGTTGCTCCTTACGGGCTCTGCCTCTCTCCCTCCCTGACCCCGGCTCACACCCCGGAGCTGGAATGATTTCCATCTGTCACCTGCGCAGGGCACAAGAGGTGCTGGACGTTTCACAAATGCAAGTGATCCCTCTAACCCTCCCGGCGTAAGCACTTAAAACTTGCTCTCACTTTTTATTTATCCTGCAGTCATATCCCATGAATAAAGGGGAACAATTTCCTTTCCATGGCAATGACTACCTTTAGTTAGGCGGATATTCCCTGCAGATGCCTGTTGAGGGGTTTAAGAAGTGACTGGTGTGTGATCAGTGTCCTCCTGGAGACCCTGCAAAGAGCCTGGATCTGCAGTGCGGCACCGCCCCAGGCTCCTTGTACCACCGCAGCTCAGGGATCCATCACAGGGAATAAAACAAAGCACCAAAGTCTTACCTCAACACACATCTGAAATACAATCTTCCCTTTTAAGAAAAAAAATAAATAGACAGAATCTTCCTGGAGATGCTGGAATATAGAGGATGGAAGCGTGTTGTACCTTGTATGTGTGCAGGGCAGGACCTGGGTGGAAGGCAGGGAGCAAACCGGGGGCACACGCTGCAGGCAGCACCAGCCCAAAAAGCTGATCCCCCGTGCTGGGAAATCTGCCCCTGCGTCATCCCAATTCACGGAGAGCAAAAGCAGAGGAACGGACACCCTGGAGCTCCCTCTGGAGAGACCTTCCTCAACAAATGACTTCCTGTGACTCCTGAAAGCCTACAGTCAAATTTATCGTGCCAAATACCCACCCGGGCTCCCTGCACCTTCAGCCACTCACGCTCGGCATCACCTGGCCGTCCCGAGGGGATGGGTGTGTAATCTCTTTCCAGGCATCAGCGGGGGTAACACGAAACATCTGTGGCTTGTTTTGAAGCTCTCCCTCTCCCGGCTGCGTGCAGTGGTTAGTGCTCACAGGGCGATGGGATGGGGGGAGAGGGACCCCGCACCCACCACCACCTTGCAAAGTCTCAGAAGCAGCTACCGAGGGAGAGAGCCTCTCCGGAGAGAAGCACGGCCATGTGCACACACAGTGATTTGTAGCCCCGGGCTGCCCGAGCTTATCCTTTCAGCTCTAACATTAATTTCGCAATTAGAAAAACTGCTGGACAATTTCATTAACAAATACCTCTTCATGTCACTGAAGGACTTGGTGACCACCTGCCATCAGCTGCTATCAGAGAGGCACAAAACCTCTACGATCACCACAGGGACTGGAGTCCCCCCACGGCAGATTGCGGCGATTCTCCCACAGACTGGATTCTCCCCAGTCTGCTGATGATAAATGACATTTTCCAAGTATCCAGCTCCTGCCACCACAAATTGAACCCAATTCTTCCATTCCTAGTAAGCCACATGTATCTGTGATATGCTTCTCCAATGGTCTGGACATAACAGCAAGTATTCCTTCATGTTTACTTTCCAAATGCCAGCTCCAACCATCTCCTTAGAAAGCTTCAAATGGCTCGTTCCTTTCCCACCAAGCACTACAATTCCCCCAAAATTCAGCCCAGCACCATCATAAATGCAATTATACTCTTCCTACCAGGAAGGACCTGCCCACCACTATACTCTGTCAAACCTCCAGGCATAAAAGCCCACTTCAAAGTGCTTTATGTGGGTCATTTTTATCTGTGCCCTGCTGCAGCACTTTGCAAGGAGCCACAGCCAGAGAAGTTCCCCACTGCTCTCCGTTTGTTCTGTTTTACTAGGTGTTTTTTCGCAGCTCTCAGATTCCTCGCTGCAAATACTCTCCTCCAACTGAAAGCAGAAAAAGATCAATAAAAACAGGAACTTTGCTGAGGGTGCAGGAATCAAACACCACCCGAAATACCTCTGAAATAACAGTGTTCCGGTTTCAGCTGGGGATAGAGTTAATTTTCACACTAGCAGCCGGTTTAGCGCTGTGTTTTGGATTTAGGATGAGAATAACATTGATAACACAATGATGTTTTAATTGTTGCTAAGCAGGCGAGGGCTTTTCAGCTTCTCATACTGGCCTGCCAACAAGAAGTTGGCCGGCTGGGGTTAGAGGACAACAAATAGGTACATCCACCAGTCCCAACCCAAAGTGGAGATCTCCGAGACAGATACAGCAGCTGGATGGAGGAAATTGCGTACGCCAGTTTGAACAGGAACTCTGGGAAAGCACCAAGGCAAATCAGCAGAACTGTTCAAAGTGATCGGTGCTCATGGTATTGCTCTCAGGTGAAAAATTCGTAAAGATATATTGATGCCTGGAAATGGGCCAGCCAATTCAACGACAGGAATGTGTTCAAGAGAAGGGACAGGTGAAGTATTGTGACTATCATCGCACCCCTCTGATGGTCAAGCGTGGCACGGCATAATTCAAGACACGTGAAGTAAATGATAGAAGCAGAACTAATGCCACCATCAGCTGGTTCCCGAGATGGAAAAGGCACCTATAGGGAAATTAAAAACATCCTTCATGTCACTGAAAAAATAGAGTTTCAGCAGCCATTGGTAGTGCATTTCGCAGGCTGCTCAAGATATCCACTACATCCCTCTCTGCCATCAGATAAAGGAACTCCAGAGCATCTCACCGAATTCACTGTGATTTTCTTACAGTAAACAGAAACCACCACCACGAACAGCAGCGGTGAACAAGCGGCTTTGCACCAGGTAGAAGAGACACACATATCCTGCTACCGAGCCTCTGCAGCACGTACACTGAATTTATCCTACAACAACCCTGGATGAAGTGGAAGCAGCTGGGAATTGCACCAACAGAGACCTATTAACCTCCATCACGCATGACAGTGACAGACACAGCTCATTGCTACAACCCCCAGAAATACCAGAGTTAGTGTCGTGAATAAATAAATAAATAAGGCTATCGACGAGTATGGGTTACCCTCAAGCATGCTAAAAGCAGTGTGTGTGTGTGCACGGGGGTGCAAGCTGTCAATATATTGAAGAAACTGATGACTGATGATATGAGACCACAGACACCAGAGCAGAGAGGCAGTTCCCAAAGAACCCAGAGATCACTAGGAACAGCTTCCTTGGCCGCGGCCTCCCTCCTGAAAGCGTGGAAGAACCGTGGAGTCTCAAAATATTTAAGGGTTTGATGAAAAGCTTAATTTTTCCCACAGCAATTTATGGATATGAATCATGGGGAAAGAATGCTGCTGACAGGGAGAAAAAACTGAAGTCTTACTGATGTGGTACTGACATATCTTTTAGATTGAAAGGAAGATGAACGCTGATGCTAGAAATATTATTGGAGAACAAGCAGACTCTGCTGTCAGAAATCAATATATACAGACTTATGTGCTTTGGTCACATCAGGCACCGAGATGAAAATAAACCTCAAGAAAGTAATTATGGAAAGGAAAGTGGAGGATCATTGCAGAAGAAAACGAGCGGCGTGGAGATGGAGAGGACAGTCGCTGCGAGATGGGCTGTCGACCACTCGGAGGTGGTGGGAGCTCACGGCGGCAGGTAAACGCCACCGCCACAATGTCACCCAGGGGAAAAAGGATCGTGCTTTGCTCAGGTACCATAGCACAGCGATGAGACAGCCTGGAAAAAAGGCAGCAGGGGCTGGGCAGGGAGGAAGGGAGAGCAGGGAGAGCATGCAAGAAGGTGAAAAGAGGAAAGGTTTGCGGTATGCTCTGTATCCACTCAGAGCAAGATTTTTGGGATTGATCTCAGGCGAATTTGTTCTTTCACCCTTTTTCAGAGGTCAGTCACAACCCCTTCTTTTCTACAGCTTTCCAAGAGGTAAGGGGGGGACAATCAGATTTTATTTGGTAAGAGTGGCTCTTCCCCACACCTCCCCTATCCTCCCATCAGCACCATCCGCTGATGCCACACACACAAGGTGACACTAGCACAAGCTCCACTGACCTGACTATGTAGGATACCCAAACCTGGGCTGGCCTTCAAAGAAAGTCTTCAAGAGTCTTTACCCAAAGCACAGGAAGAGCACCAACAACACCCCCAGTCATCCTCGGGGAGCTTTGCACTCCAGAAGTTGAAAAGAAAAAGCTAAGTCTTCATCTGAAGTTTTATATGCACATATGTGTCTATATGCATATGCTTGTCTGTGTGTGTGTGCAGACACACCTGAGATGTTTGACCAGTGTGTGCACACCCTTAAGTACAAATCATAGCACGGTTTGGGTTGGAAGGGACCTTAAAGCCCCCCCAGTGGCCCCCCCTGCCCTGGGCAGGGACACCTCCCACCAGCCCAGGTTGCTCCAAGCCCCATCCAGCCTGGCCTTGAACCCCTCCAGGGATGGGACAGCCACAGCTTCTCTGGGCAACCTGGGCCAGGGACTCACCCCCCTCACAGCAAAGGATATCTTCCTGATATCCAATCTAAATCTCCCCTCTTTCAGTTTAAAACCACTGCCCCTCGTCCCATGGCTCCCCACCCTGATCCAGAGTCCTTCCCCAGCTTTCATGGAGCCCCTTGAGGGACTGGAAGGGGCTCCAAGGTCTCCCTGGAGCCTTCTCTTCTTCAGGCTGAACCCCCCCAACTCTCTCAGCCTGCCTTCCTAGGAGAGGTGCTCCTACAGAGTGACATATGGCACCCAAAGGTCTCCCCACTGTGAAAAAATGCCACCTGCTTTTCTTCCCCATCCCTTCCCCTGCCCCTTGGTCTCACAGGGCTCTTCACCTTCGTTTGAGCCCCTCCCTGCCCTTTTCCAGTTCAGCAGCCACTGCTCTCCTCCCGCGTGGTCGGTGGCCGTGGGGACAGAGCCTGACACTGCGCAGGGCTGCCCCGGGGATGGTGCCCCGCAGTGGGGCTGTCGCAAAACTACGCCTGCATAAGAGGTGGCAGCTCCTCATAAATTTCCACAGAGACGAAACCTCTGACACAAGCTCTTAAAACTGTGATTTAAAAGCACGGTCAAAAGCAGAAGTGGCAGAGATAGGAACCTAATTCATCCAAGTCAACTGCCCCTACCAGGAGTTGCTGCTTGGAAAGGAAAAGGAGACCCGAGACCCTGCTAGGACCAGCTTTCTGGGAAGCACCAAGTACCCACTTGCCTAAAATCCACCCTCTTTGGGAGCTCTCAAGCACCAAAGTATTTTGATAAGAATCCAAATCCATTTCATGACAATGGAAAATAAGAAGCAATTTGCAAGACTGAGAGCGTCTAATTAGGCAGACGAACACACCGCAGACTGTTTGAGCCGGTCCCTGAGCTGATGCATCTCCAGCAGAGGGTGATTTCTGCAGCTCCCGTCATCTGCCCGTGGGAAGCTGAAGATTACTGATAAGAGACTGTATCTGAAATAAATATTTTTACATCACACTCATACCAGACAAGTCTGAAGAAGTTAACTGTAAAATTCACATAGACAAGGTCTATCTCGCTCTTTCCAAAGACTGAAGGATCACCTTAGCGAGCACCAAGAATAGATCTAACCACTGATGATTTCTCAAAGGTATGAGCTGAGCCTTAACATTCCTCTTCTGCACCAAAACCCAGACAAAATTGTCTCTCTGGGCTGCTGTTCGGTTCTGCACGCTGTTTCACCCATGAAAACCACCCTAAAACAGTATTATTCAAAATCTAATCAAATGGGAGACAATGCCTTGGATTTCACTGGGATTAATTCTGATTTCCTCTGGCTAGAGAGCGCGCAAATAATACCAGTTTCTTAAATTAAGAAAATCATTCAAGGTAAGACTGATCCCTCTCCCAAGTCAGCAGGTCAAGGAGGGGACGCCTCTTTCCACTGGGCCTTTGATCTTTGCTGCTTGACCTTGCTTTTGGTGACCTTGGGAGGTCAGGGAAATTGTTTTCGGAGCCCCACAGCCTATTGATTTCTTCACAAGGGGAAGGACATTAGCATTGTCATGGTAATGGCAGACCCCTGAAGGCTTGTTAGGTGTACCACCCCTCCAAGAGGTGCACCCTCCAGGGCATGCCTGGCTTCTTCAGAGGCCAACAACCTGCCAATCAGTTCCACCCCATGAAAGCTAAGGTGAACGTGAGGAGACCTCACCACCTGTATTATAATCTGCAGCTGTATTGAAATTTTCCTGGCCGAGATGAAATTTTAATGTTTAATTTACTTGAACTAACGCATCGCAAAATTCCCATCTACGCTGAAAATTCTAATGAACCTTCGGGTGGACAGAGAGACCTCCAAGCTTTGATCCTTTTCACGGCTGTATTTTAAAACAAGCAGTTCCTTAAGAAGGTTAAGGAAGCAATAATAAAGAATTTTTAGTGTGTGTACATGATCATTCCATACTGATGCACTTCAGCTTTAATAATATTGTATTAAATTTTATTGTAACCTTGCTGACATTTACTGCAAGGGAAAGTGCGTAAGCTTAACAGCCTTATAAAATACAGCCCAGTAATGTACCTATAAAGCATAATATTTCTATACCGATGATGAGCTACTGCAATTGCATCCAATTTAGTGGCTCATTATTAACGAGTGCAATCACCTTCTCAGTCACCTGCTCTGAAACGCGGCATAGTATATCGATGCCATTTCACATTTTACAAGGCAGCTGCTCCAATTTTGCTCAGCGGTACAATGATTTGACAGTGGAAATTCTCTTCTCGTTATGAATTAGCTGTAAAACGCACCTGATGATAAAGAGGTAAGTCCTTATGCACATTGCCACGGCTCCAGTATATTCAAAGGAGGGAAATTAGTTTACACTAGCTGAGATCAGGCCCATTACAGCTGACTTGCCTCCCTCAACTCCTGAAGACAGCCTTTCACTAAGAAGTGATACTGTTTAGTAAAATTTTGAGAGGAGAGACAATTATTGAAGGCCTTTTACAGCAACTGATGGCTCAACAAAATTGAGTCTCTCTATAACCTGTGCAAGCGTCCACGGGCTGCTCCAAAAGCCCTTGGCCACTCTTGGAGTCCAGCTTCCCATGAGACTTTTAGGAATCCCAGCGGGTACCCAGCTCCACTGTTAAGTCTCTAAATATCTTGGTAAAACTGAGTTCAGTGGTGTGTGTGGGAAAAGCTCATTTGGTACCAAAAATTGGACTTTGGTGGAATTTAAGCACCTCCTTTCAGAAAAGCACATCTTGAAGTCCCTGCATCCACAACAACTTATTCCTAGAGGACCTTAAAACTCTCAAGTGACCACTCTGCAGCCAGTCCATTTGCTAACAGAAGTTCTCAGGCTTTCCCAGACCATGCTGGTGGGACAAAGACCTGCTAGAAACAAGAGACCTGGTAAAGAAATAGCTAAACTGTCCTTCTAACCCTAAAAGATGTCTCCTAAGCAAGTCCTCTGGATCCTTCTCAAAGGCACCAAGGACAAGGTGACACTTGAAGTAACAACAGCCTTTCTTATTAAAGAAGGACAAGGATACAAGTTTCAGCACAAACAACAGGCTCAGCTGCCACCTCCAATAAACCTAACGTGTCTCTTCCTCAACCCTTACCCAACACCACTTTCAAAGCTTAGCTCGCACAATGCTTTCACTGCCACAGCTGCAGACTAGCAACATTCAAAGACCAAATCCTGGTGTTTCTTGAAGGGTACAACTTGAAAAAAGGCAGAAGGGGAACTCACCCCCACTTGAAAACACCTACGAGCTTTACGACCACGGATTCCACATCTCCTTCAGCTGCACTGAGACAAAGCACAACAAAAAGACGATGGGGCAAGACTCTACAAGATGAGAGGGGTGCCCCTGGCACGAACCAAAGTTCAGGACGTCTGAGGACCTCTACCACATGAAAAAAACCCCAGCGCAATGAGGTCCTCAAGAGCTGCTGGGGATTTTCTGAGCTGTCAAGGTGACACAGCCTCAAAGCGATCGGTGCTGCTCAGCGGGATGAGACAAACACAGCTGGTACCTGGAGGAGATTAATTCAAAGAGTCATCTTGGCTGGAAGACAGGGAAAGATTTTTGAGACACTGTGTATGTGGGGTAAAGAAAATAAGTAGTTCATTTTCTTAGAGCATTAAGCTGTAATGGCTGTCAAGGGGGATTACTGATATTGTTATGCCAGTGTCAGCACATGTTGTAGAACAGCTATATTTTGAATTTCCATACTTGCTTAATTTAATGTTCGGATAATCTGGCAAATGAAACAGGAGCCTCAAAGACTCTTTTTTCCCCTCTTTCTTTTTTAAAAAAATCATTCTATTAAGAACGTTAAATTCTTGGGAGCAAGAGCTGGCATACATGGAGGGCACATACTAATCTCATTTATGCTGAGATTTGCTTTCTGTTAAGCAACAGAAAAACAGCTAATCAAGCATAATTCAATAATACATCATCTGCAGATGCAAAGACTCAGAAGATTGGTATGGAGCTTTGCCTATTTACATGAACTGATGATCTAGGCCAGGTGCATTTAATTGCACATGGGGTGTGGGCGCACACCTAAATAACTCCTCTGATGGCTCCTCCCCAGCTTTGGGCGAGCTGAGATCTGGGAGAGCTTCCAGCACACAACTGAGCAGCCTCCTTGCTCCTCCATGTCCTCGGTCTGTGGCAGCCAAGACAGCCCACTTCCCTGGGCAGAGAGCACTGGCCTAGCGGCACCCGTTCTTGCTGCCCAGTGTGGCCAGAGGCACAGCCCGCTGCCTAACGACAGTATCAGGTGTAAGCTTAGATCAGTTTTTGTCCAGTTCTGGGCTCCCCGGGTCAAGAAGGACAGGGAACTGCTGGAGAGGGGACAGCAAAGGGCTACCAAGATGATGAGGGGACTGGAACAGCTCTCTGATGGAGAAAGGCTGAGGGATTTGGGTCTCTTTAGTCTGGAAAAAAGGCAGCTGAGGAGGGACCTCACCAACACTTACAAATCCTTAAAGGGTGGGTGTCAGGAGGATGGGGCCAGGCTCTTCTCAGTGATGCCCAGGGACAGGACAAGNTGCAAACGGAGCACCACGTCTGGCTCCCACATGCCCTGTAGCTGCTACCGACACTGACCAAGACAGAGCAGAGACTTCCTCTGCGGCCGGTGATGCAAGGGCAGCATTTCACACCGACGGCACATCTTGCATCATGTTACACTCATCAGGGCTGTCTGGAGGAAAGCAACTTCATTTTGTAGAGGATTTCAATGCTCCTTTTCTTTATTTCATTCAGATTCAAGCCAAAAATTTAAGGTGTTTGAAATTCCCTACCTAAGAGAACAGAGACATGGCCCAGGGAGAGCTGCTGGGAGCTGGAGCCATGGTCCCAACAGCTCTGGGCTCCTCGTCAGAGACACTGTGCCAAGGACCGACAGAGAGGCTCCTTCAAACCTCTGAAATCAAAAAACATCCTACTAAACAGTCTATTTGGCAAACTGGCAAATTCTATTCCCTAAATATTTTTTCAGTATTACTATTATGCAACTTCACAGATCAAAATGTCACAGAGAAGGGTAAAAACCTCATGTTTCAGACTAACTTAAAAGAAGCCGAATACCACCTTTTGCCAACGCTTCCTCTGGCTATTATCTGATACATAAGAAAAAAGCCATTTGGGGAGGGTTTGGAGTACAAAATTGTCACTAACAATAGACGGACTAGCAGAGAGATAGCACTGTGCATGAGGACACACAGACAGACACTTGGACCGACACATATATGAACAGGAGAGAGGTCAAGAGACACCTCTCTTTGTTCTCCATCCCCTGTTTTGTTGTTAAGGCTCTATGCTAATTTCCGTGGAATTACTACAGCACATTTGTAAACACACATGAAATGCAGACAGCTCTCTGCAATCACTGCTGTCTTGGGCTATTAAGTATAATATTTAGCTCAGCCAGATGCTGCCAGAAGTTCGCCAAGCCCATAAAACAAGCTCAATCACATTATTTTCGAAAACGAGAACACAAAGCCATTTTGGAAGAGTTTACGTACATGTTTGTGTATTTGTTTCCTTCCATCTGGCAAATTCCCTCCCAAGACAAAGAGATGAAGCCCAAGGGAGGAAGTTTTTGCATTCAGTCTCCTCTTAGGGACGCCCTCCTGAAATAGGATTGCCATCAGTCCCCCTTAGCTCGAGCTCGCTGCTTCGAACCACCACAAGATTAGGGAAGATGCTGCCACTTTTGATGGCGCACAAGGGAAAACAGGACCCTCTGCTGGGTGCAAACCTCCAGGGTGGCTGGTTCCAGCATACTGTGGAGGCATCTCTGCAGGTTTGGATGGTGCTAAAACCCCAACATCCAGCCACATCATGTTTCAAGCCTTTCTCTCACCTTAAGGCCATCTGAAGTAGCTCCACGGAGGGAGGGTTCCACCCACAGGCTCCAGACCCACAAATACACCTGCACACAGCAGAGCTTGGGGCTGAGGATGTCAGAAAGGCACCACTGGATGTGCTCTTCTGTCTGCATTTCCTTTGAGGCTCAGGACATCTTCAGCCCTGTGCTGTTGGTTTTTCTGCTGAACTGAACCTAAGAGCTTGGACAGTCAGCTATCCCACAGAAAAACAGGGCAGGAACAGGAAGGCGAAGGATATCAAATTATCAAATCTCTTAAACTACGGCCCTAGAGCATATTTAATTATGCCCTGATGCAGAAAGTGTTGCAAAGACCAGAAACCTGGAAAATCACAGGAGGCACCGAAGAACAGCTACACCAGGAGCAGCCAGACGGGCTGGCGGCCAGTTCACAGCCTAGCCCGTGTCTCAGCTCCAGTAACGGCCACCGTCAGCACAGACAGCAAGAAACCCACAGAAGAAAGGTGTGCAACAATCATCCTTCTAAAGAAAAAGGTCCTTACCCGCCCCCCAGTGCCTGACCCTGTCACTTGCTCTGACAATGCCTCCACCACTCCCACTCCAGCACTAAGTACAGGGCTGCTCGTTTGCTCGTTACCTGGACAACTCCAATCCAGGATTTATTTCTTGTATCTCACCTATAGGAACTTTTAGTTGCTTCCAGAAACATTCAATGAAAATATTTTACAATTCAACCACAAGCCCCTGCTGCAGCCACATACGTGCTTCAGCTTTGCACTTGGGGTGTGTGCACTAAGTGTCCCCGCACCCCACGTCCCGCACAAGATCTTTTCCCTGTACATCGGACCCTGCCTGGTATAACAAGAGGCACATCAGGTGCTATCAGAATATAAATAATAACAGTAATGCTGCTACGAGCACAAATAACGAGGATGTAAGTCACAGAATCATAGAATCGCCCAGGCTAGAAGGGACCTTTCAGATCACCGAGGCCAACCAACCACCCAACTCTGACAAAAACCATCACTAAACCATGTCCCTCAGCACCACGTCTGCCTGGCTTTTAAATACCTCCAGGGGTGGTGACTCCACCACTGCCCTGGGCAGCCTCTTCCAATGTTTGACAACCCTTTCAGTGTAAAATTGTTCCTAATATCCATCTAAACCTCTCCTGGAGCAACTTGAGGCTGTTTCCTCTTGTCCCATTGTTTGTTCACTGGGAGAAGAAATTGACCCCCCCCATCTCCCCCCTCCTTTCAGGGGGTTGCAGAGAGCGAGAAGGGCTCCCCTCAGCCCCCTTTTCTCCAGGCTGAACCCCCCCAGCTCCCTCAGCCGCTCCTCACCAGACTCCTGCTCCAGACCCCTCACCAGCTCCGTTGCCCTTCTCTGGGAACACTCCAGCCCCTCAACGTCTCAAAGTCCAGGAACAGAAAATTCAAACAACCCAGACAGATGAGTGGCTTTAAACTTAACACAGCCCTAAAGAAAATTACAACATTGTCCCACCCAGAGAGCTTCCCCTCTGCTCCGCACGCCCACATAGACAAACCAGCGCCTCCGACATCGAACAAAACCAACTGAACAGGCAAAAACCAAAGCCGTTGGCGGTTGGGCAGCGCACAGCTCACACCAAAGACCTGCCCGCTCTCGCTGGCCCCAGCCCCCTTTTCTCCCCTTGATTCCACCCCAGGTGAAGGACGCAGCGGAGCGCACGGGAGCGCATCCCTTCCCACAGCTCCTTGTCCCCTGGCCGGCCGTTGTACAGAGGAGCATCAGGGGTGGACCCGGCCGGGGGCCAGCGCCGCGTACACGCGTTCCTCTCCCAAATGAACCAGAGATTTGGTTGCTAGGTCCCAAGTTTATCCACAAGGCTGCAACTCTGAGATGCCTGGCCCTGCCCAGAGCCAGAACACATGTTTGCGGGATATACAAACTGCTTGAAATAGAGGCCACAGAGGACCCATTAGAAATTCAATATTAGCTTTGTAAAATTGCTAATAATTAGCTACAGCTCTTTTCTCCATCACAGCAGCTGGTGACATGAAAGTGATTAAGTTTCTAATGAATAGATTAGGGTTACTGAATATATTAAATAACAAGGGTTTTAATCAACTGTTTATTGATTCCAGCAAGACAGTTCTGACGGCAAAAAAACCACTGGGTAGCAGTGGAATTTATTTATGGGCTAATGTTTTACATCAGAAATAATTAAAAATAGATTATTTTTCACCAAATCTAGAGCTTTTTTCTCTTTGAGGCTGCTCAATATGGATTAAATTAACTGCAAATAATAAATTAAGGGAGAATTGAAAGCTAAATTTGGAGCAGAGAGGTGCTCACATCTTGATAGTCGATCTTTGTTTTCAGTTGTTGTGTCAAAACCATCCACGTATTTATTGTCTGGTTTTAGCCAGGAGAAACAAAAGGTTGGACATCTTGGGCAAGCAGTTTCTGAGACACCATCCGTACTGTCCAGCCTCATGGGGAGGATCCGTAACGACCCCATCCCACAAATCATTTGGGGATAGGATTTGGTGTTAACTAGGCAAAAGGCAAACTTTTATTTGCACAAGCTCCTTTATGTGGGAAGAACTAAAAATATTTTCTACCAAGGCAGCTATTAACACTCCAGGCTGTCCAAAGGTAGCTGGGGTCTGCACCCCAGTGTCACGGCCCATGCCCAGCACCACAGGGAGCCACGTGCCTCTGGCTGGGAGTGCGGAGGGGAGGTCTCAGCTGCTGCCGGGGCAGGACACCAACACAGGCCCCACAAGGACACACAGTGCAGCATCTCCCCATCCCTGTGACCCTCCGTGACAGATCGATGAATGGTTTGGGTTGGAAAGGATCTTAAAGCCCCCCCAGTGCCACCCCCTGCCCTGGGCAGGGACACCTCCCACCAGCCCAGGTTGCTCCAAGCCCCGTCCAACCTGGCCTTGAACCCCTCCAGGGACGGGGCAGCCACAGCTTCTCTGTGCAACCTGGGCCAGGGGCTCACCCCCCTCACAGCAAAGAATTTCTTCCTCAGATCTGATATAAATCTCTCTTCTTTCAGTTTAAAACCATTCACCCTTGTCCTATTGCTACACTCCCTGATCCAGAGTCCCTCCCCAGCTTTCCTGGAGCCCTCTGGGTTCTGGAAGGGGCTGGAAGGTCTCCCCAGAGCCTTCTCCAGGCTGAACCCCCCCACTTCTCTCAGCCTGTCCTCACAGCAGAGGGGCTCCAGCCCTCTGATCGTCTTTGTGGCCTCCTCTAGACTCGCTCCAACAGGACCATGTCCTTTTGGAGGCAGCAGTGCAGGGGAGTCTCACCAGAGCAGAGCAGAGGGGCAGAATCCCCTCCCTCAACCTGCTGGCCATGCTGCTTTTGATGGCTTTCTGAGCTGCAAGCACAGCACAAATCACCAGCTCACGTTGAGCTTCTCATCAACCCCCAAATCCTTCAGATGCCGCTGGGGAGCAGGGCAGGGGAGATGCTTGGCTGCACCCCACACCCTCGCTGGGAGTCAGGCGTTGCATATTGCACCAGCCAGGGGGCCATTCCCACAGTTGGGCTCTCAGCAACAAGAACTTTGCACTAAAAAGCTGTGAATCTGCCAGTGACATCTCACATCCCAGCCCTTGCAAACGAACCTAAGAAACAATTGCTCCCTGCTTATCAGAGATCTTTCCAGTGCTGCTCATTGATCCCCAAGGCCAGCCAGGTGACAAGCAGCACATTTCACATTCTCTCTAAGCAGTTTCCATTTCTGCTCCCGTCAGGTTCAGAGGACCACGGCTGTATCCCTTCATGCAATAGGATCCAGGATGTTCTGCTGTTTTAATTACCCACAGTGGAAACCAGCCAGATGAAAAAGAAGAAATGTTTAGGACCACTAACTTTTTCCATGGCTCCAAAGGGCCGAAAAACTTTCTGCCAGTATATATAGCTACCTAGGGGTCTATTATTTTATTAAGGGATATTTGAAGTGCTCCATGACATAAGCAGATCCATAATACATATACATACAGTGCGTGTGCATACGGAGCCATTTATAGAGCAAATCTTTCTAGCCCTGATAGTTTATAACGTAGAGGACCTTTAGTCTGGCACTGAACCAAAGCCAAGCGCTGCGTGTGCTCTTTAAATCAATGTAATGCAGAGACGACATTTTTCTTTGGAGCCCCAACAGAAGCAGGATCCCGTGGAAGGTTTTGCTCTCAAAATGGCAGCTGTTTGAAGCTGCCGTACAGGTTTGGATCTATGTAAGCGGTGCCCGTCAAAAAGGTCTTGGCGTGCAGAGGGCTGCTGAGGTAATCAAAGGGCCGTGATAAATCAGATTATTGTGTTTATCCATGGTAGGCTATGGAGTTACCACTGCTGCATGCACGCCATGGGCTGGCACACAGCGACGGAGCATGTGAAAACAAGTTGGAGTTGCGTGACTTTCACAAGCAACACAACCATGCCACGCGAGTGCTGCAATTCCCCTTCCCTCGCTTCGTATGTCTGTCTGCTGCTGAGACTTCTTTCCCTCAAGAAAGTTAGCACAGAGAGAAAAACAAAAACCAGATTGCTGCCAATTACCTACTAGGCTTTCCTTGCACTAGCCTCACAGTTTTAAGACCAGACACCGAGATGTGATCTGTAAAACTAGCAACTATATATAAGACCAACACTGCAATTACACATTTATGCCATGTGAAGTGACAGGTAACCGTGTATTCAGTCCGAGACAGTTAGATGCAAAGATCACCTACATCCCAAAGCCCAAATGCAACTTGATCAAGTTTTTCCTTTTTTTCATTCTGCTGAGTCTCAGTATCTTAGCTCTTAAATACGGGAGGGGTGACACCAACACTAGCCACGTCCCACTTCAGGTGGACATACCCACAGCGCCCGCAGACGTGGGACAGTCTTACACACTCACCCCCCGGCACCGCAGCTCTTCGTCTTGGTGCTCCTTCCAAGGTTGGCCCACGCAGATATAAAATATGTAAGAACCTGAATGCTGTGATAAACGGTTATTTTAGCTTTGGTCACTTAAGTCTGTATTCAACTGCTAAAGACGTATCTCTATCTCTGTGTTTGGTGATGCTGGTTAAATTAAAGGAAAAGTCCCACTGCAGACAAGATCAGCCACAGTGAGAATTTCCCTTTTTTTTATGCATGCAAGATTTTAATGCCATTTGGAGTTTTCCTAGGTTTTTGTTGATCATGCCCTTCTGAGGAGGATGCTTGGGGAAGAAACCGCTCAATCTTTTGCCCCAACCCCAGTCAGCTGCTACGCAAGCACTCGCGCCTTGTAAGCATCAAGGGCAGCTTGTAGTTTGATTTTCCAGACAATTAACGCTAAGCCACCTCACCCCCGGATGGTGGAGATACCCCACGGAGGCACGATGGGGTCTGACAATAGAAGCGCACAGGCACATACCAAACCAGAATCAGATCTTTAAAGCCCCAACGGGGTCTGCTCCGGGCTGGCTTCTCATCTAAAGGGATAATGACTTGGTTGTACTGTTACATGTTTTCCTTGACTTACTTTATTTCTTTTAACTCACATGTTAGCTGCGGTTCAGTTCAGCACACTGTCTCGCTGTGTCTATATAGTGATTTTCCTTAGCATCCAGGTACAAAGCAGGAGTCTCCGCAGCCATCCACGCACACCTCAGCAGGACAGAATTACATTTACAAACCTTATGAGGAACGACTGAGGGAACTGGGGTTGTTCAGCCTGGAGAAGAGGAGGCTGAGGGGAGCCCTCATCCCCCTCTACAACTCCCTGAAAGGAGGGTGGAGAGAGATGGGGGCTGAGCTCTTCTCCCTGGGGACAAGGGATAGGACAAGAGGAAACGGGTTCAAGTTATGTCAGGGCAGGTTTAGATTGGATATCAGGAAACATTTTTACACTGAAAGGGTTATTAAACATTGGAAGAGGCTGCCCAGGGAGGGGGTGGATTCCCCATCCCTGGAGGTGTTTCAGAAAAGGGTAGATGTGGTACTGAGGGACAGGGTTTAGAAGGGGTTTTTGTCAGGGGGGGTTAATGGTTGGACTTGATGATCTTAAAGGTCCCTTCCAACCTCACCGATTCTATGATTCACTTGTCCCTGAGATTCTAATTCAGCAAAGCCTTCAGGCTTTTATGAGAGGCTACCCCAAGCCCTTCCTGGCTTGGACACTTTGGGAGGAAGGGGGAAGGTTTGAAGCATGGGCCTGCCAACAGGGATTCTCTCGGTGCTCCAGGGACATCTCTGGCTTGTGCTCCAACCTCAGATACACTCAGGAGAGAGGAAGCTGGAGAGGTGATTTAGAGCGTGCCTTCCACACCACAAAGAAGAACATGCTGAGCTGAACTACAGTTAACATCTAAGTGTGGAGAGCAGAAAAGCTTCAATAGAAAACAGAACAAACCCCAGAGGAGGCAGCAGCATCTCCCCCGTGTACCAGGGCTGCTGCGGGAAGCAAGTCTCAGCTGGCATCTGCGTCCTTGTGAAGTGAATGAAGGTGCCTTCAAGGAATCCTATTCCATCACATCATCAGCCTTTTATTTTTCCCTCTCTCAATCCCAGAGGCAAACCAGCTGAACAGCACCACAGTGAAAGCACTAACAGAAGCAGTATTTCATTCGTGCTTCCCTCCCAAGCCCTGAAAATTGGTATTTTTAAGACAAAATTAAGAACGCTTCCTTAAAGTCACTAACCCCTATTGCTTGCACTTCTCCCTGCATGTAGAAAGTATCACAGGTAAAGAAACATGTACCTTCCTAAAAACCAAATATGTTTTTAACTTGCTCCTATGCTGAATTGGCCAAAGAAAGCCAGGCTCGCAGGCATAATCAACACGTGAGATAATTGTCCAAGCACAGAAACAGTGGCAGAACATTTAATGAGGAAGCGGAATATGGTCAAGGACAGTGAAAAGGGGGGCCCTGGGCTCCCCTGTGCTGCACCCCAAAGACAGAAGTCCCTTCTCTTCCAAGCCTCACAAGACCAGATAACAAGGCCCACGACATTCGCGAGTGACGTGTCAACCACAAGCCCATCATCAATCTCCAGGCTTTTCACCTACACCACGCTGCGTGGGGGCAAGTCTTTGCCCTTGAGTCACACTGATCGCCTTGGAGGCAGCCGGGCACAGGCCCTGCTGGCTCAGCGCTGCAGTTTGAGAGCTGGGAGGCAGCACGGTGGGCTGGGGAAAGCCGCCTGCCCCCCGGCACTCATCTCACCCGCCGCTCCTGCAGAAATCCTCTCTGCCCCTTCTTATCACCTGCAAACTCCTGCTCCAAGTTTAGTTTATCTTCTGCTAGAGGGGCTGGTATCCAGAACGTGCTGGCAGGAGCACACAGCTGCTTGAGCTAAGCAGTCATCTGGAAGAGCCTTGTTTCCAAGAGGCGGCTGGAAAATCAGCAGCGTGGAGCACCAGGAGAGAGGTATGTGGAGACCACACACCCAATCCTGGAAGGAGTCCCCAGCATGTTCCAGCAAGACCCAACCACGCTGGCAGCTGCCTACACCATCCTGCTAAGTCCCTAAACTGCTAGGTGTATGGAGACCATACCATAGGAGGTGGTATGCTTCCTGACACGAGGGCACATGAGCTATGGATTCAGGCTCTGAGGTGGTGGGGTCACTCCTAGAAGCCGTTGGGCATCCATTTGAGCTCAGCAGGAACTCGGTTAGATGTCAAAGGTGCACCACAGGAATCATCATAAAACGCTCTCCGAGTCATTAGCCCCTCTTCCTTTCTTTCACCAATCCCATTTGATGAGTCCCTGGAAAGAGTAAGGTCAAAGATGAAGAAAGTAGTAAAATACTTTTCGGGGAGACACTGCAGAGAGGTTGCATGGCAGAAAGACCACTAAGACCAAATCCATCCTGGGCGTTTTCACCATCTGGAGCGGCATTCACTCCAATACACTCCTTGCGGGGATTATCCCATCACCTTCAAGCTCAAGTTACAATTTATAATGCTGAAACTACAGGAAAATACAGTGCCTAAGCTCTTCATAGAAAGCAAGCATCACTAGGTTGCCCTAGGATAACCTCCCGCTCTGCAGTACCTGCAAGGTACCGGACATGCATCCACAGGCACATCCTACCACCGATCCACCCGGGTGCCCCTCCTCGCTCCTAGGAGACGTGATTGCACAGAGCCAAGGAGGGGTGCTCGCGGCTGCCCTTATCGCACTTCATCTGCATGAATTCCAGAGAGCCTCTGGGAATTTGAGATTTGTCGGCATTTCCCATCTCACATTTCCTACTGGAAATCCCTCCAGCTGGTGAGATGCTGTAATAGGTACCATTTAGTGAGCTAATGAAATCCATATGTAATTGTCAGAAAGATAATCGACACATTAGGACTCAGAGATTTGCATTTGGCCTTTTGCAGTTTACGTCTCATGGCACAGCAGCTGCAGGGGTGGCACACAGGTAGCATTTAACAGCACTGCGCGTGTGTGATCTTTTCTCCCCAGATTAAAAGTTCTACCTGCCTAAAAAGCTGATTTAATGTGGCACAAAGGAGGCCACCCATCTCTCCTCCCTTGATGATATTACACTGTTGGTTTGTCTCTTCCTTTCTGGAAGATTAGCAGTAGGAAAGTGCTTGCACGGAGCACGCTACCAACACTCTGTGCTACTGCACGGAAGGGAGTCAAACTGAAGCGAGGGTGGACGGACAGACTGACACACAGACACAACTGCTCCAGTCATCACCGAACGCAGCCTGCCCTGCCTGCCGTGTGGTTAGCCTTGGGCAAACAGCACAGAGTTGGACCTCAAGCTTTACTATTTTTAAAGTTGGGTGGAGCCAGACTTCCTTCTTCCTTATCATTTCTACCTGTGACAAGTTTTGACTGTCCTGAATACTTTTATCACTTGCAAAACGTGTCACTTCACCATACGTTTTGGCCACGGGGGACTCCATTAGTGACCTGTCTCCAGTGGGAAAACCGACTGTTTATTCGTATCCTTTAGCCAGCTACAAGCCCACGGAAGGACATGCCTTCATCTCCTACCATAACTTAGACTAAGAGCCTTTGATGAGAAAACTCGACAAAAGCTTTTTGGAAATCTAAGTACCCTCTGCAGTCTGGATCAAGCTTGTGGTGGAAAACGGCCAAAAATGCAAATTCTATACAATCATTTAAAGTCCATTTTCCATAGGTTGAGCGTGTACGTCCCTTGGTAGAGGGGAAGCCAAACCTACCACATGGATCTTTACATCCAAGGTTCTTGGTTCAGGCCAAGGTATGACTTTAAAGGAGATCCTCTGAATTTCTGTAGAAGCTTCGCAATATGCGAATGCGTATCCAGACAACCACAACACTTTTGGACTAGGATGTCATCTGGAAATCATTAGAAAGCAGAGACTTGCTCACGGGATTTCATGCACTTCCCGCCTGACATGGGAACAGCCTGTTCCTCATTGTTTGGCTGCTTCTGTTCCCCTGTACCAACTATAGACAGGAGAGACGGAGCAAGTGCCTCCATGCTGTGAGCTGCCTTTTTCTTCCTGCCCTTTTAAATCGCTCCTTTGTCCCCCGTTTCCAGCACAGTAATTCTCCCCTTTGGCATTTCGCGAGGACCATCCCTCCTGCCGGCGTAGGGCGATGCTCCGCGCTGGAGCACGCACAGCGCTGGGGGACCAGGGCAGTCTGCAGAGCTCTTGGCTGAGGCCTGAAGCCAACTGGAATGGGGAGTTTGGGTTTTTCACATCTTTTCGTTAGGTTTTTTGGTGTATTTTTTCATTTTTTCTTTTAAACATGTTTTTCTAAGTGCAGAACAATGCAGGAACAGCACAGAATATAAGCTTCTTTCCTTTTCTAATTAATTTCACAAACTAAACAGGATCCATAGCTTTCCTGAGCTACTTCAGGGACCCTCTGGAGCGTCTCATATGTTCATATTTCAACCTCCTTGCTGTCTGCATTTTAGGCATTCTTCCTCCAAAAATTTTGAACTCCCTCTCCCCTCTCTTCCCTGCTTTTAGGGGGATTTTACAGACATAGAGAGGCTTCATAGAAACCACAAAGACCCCACTTCTCCACTGCTACATATAGAAGCTTCACAGAAATCATAAGAGACCCCGATTCTCCATTGCTACATAGTTTTGGCAGTCACTTCCACTACCGAAAAAGCAAAATAAAAGGTCATTAAGAACATTTCTGATTTATGTTCACTTTCTGCTAACGCGAGGAGATCAAAAAAAATGCTACTCTACCACATATTCTGACCAGTTCTCCTGATCTGATCGCGCATCTTGGGGGTGGCGAAGCAGCAGGTAATACATGTTCAAACAGCTTTGATAGCTATCAGAAGACCTCCCAGTCTTGTACTGCAGAAGGAAAGTCTGACAAAGCAGGAACATCTGGATGTAGCCAGAGCAGTTTGTGTATATTTACTGAACACAAGCTTATTTACCATCTAATTGTTTCCAAGCAGTTTCATCATGTTAATGTTGTGTCAAGAGCAAAGGCAGAGCACTCAACGCGTTTAATGATCGACTTAAAGCTCCAGGACAAGGAGTCACGCAATGGTGTGAGAAATAACGCTGCTCCCTCAAGATTTCAGCCAAGCAGAAAACACCTCCAGAGAACTCTCTGCAAAGGCGTGGGTGGATAAGAAGCTTGGAAATGGAGACAACAAATGCACAGAAAACTGAGGACCAATGAAAGGAAGCCGAGTTATGTTTTTAAGAAGTCACCATTGTCCAACTAAACTCATTATTATGTTTTTTCTGAAGGAGGGTCCAACTCAGGCCATAAACAATGGTGGAAGCGACTGCTCAGCCCCGTACACCACGCAGTTGTAGCCAGCTTGAGGCCAGGATGGGCTGATGGATTGACTTACGGATGGATGGTGAGGTCACAGAGCTGCTGGTCCTGGAGCAAATACCCCAGAAACTTGCTAAAACCAGCAACGCTCCAACATTTTTTCACTGACAGCCAATGTGTTGCAATGGAAGGAGAGAAAAAAAAAAAAAACAGAAAACCAACATTGTTTTTATTGCCTCTTGAATGTCAGCTGGCGTACTCTGTCTTGGGATAATGTACCCTAATTACATAGCTAGCCTTCCAAACACACTCTTCGAGTCTGCCGCATGTGGCATTTACAGTTGCGGTAATAATACAACAGCCAGCCAAGAAGCATAGCATAAGCACACCTCTGACCTGCAAGTGACCCACTAATTAGCGGATGCACAAGGTTAACGAATGGAGCGCTTCATACGGAGAGGCGTGTTAGCAGCGTGAACTCCAACCTCGGTAAACTGGGAAATCTATGCCAGGAGGTGTTTACACATTCATTAGTGGCGTTGGTGAAACAACACACAACAGAAAAGCCCCTTCCTGTTTAATATTATACTCAGAATAAAATGAGAGGTCTCTCTTTTCTGCACGCAACAATTATTGCAGAGGTTGAATCGTAACTATGGAATTAGGCGCTGCATTTGGAAACTGCAGGCAATTAGCTCCCGGTTGGCCCTAGATGCTTTGGCAGGGTTTGTCTACCACCACTAGCAAGTTACAAATCCCTTGTTTTATCATTTGGTTGGTAGTAAAATGGTCCTGGGTGCTCCAGATTACAGCTGGATTAGCACTTCCAGAGAGCTAGAAGGATTTGGACCTGGGTACGGAGGGCACATGTGGCCCAATACAAGGGTGCAAGACTTGGACAGCCCCAAGCTCTCTGCTAGTGCAGCCAGAGCCACACTGCTGGCTGGAGCATCCCCTGGACCTGCATTTCCATCCTCCCTCTTCCTCTCCTCCCAGAGGGAGAATTATACCACAGTAACCCAGAGAAGGGGCACATCTGACTTCTTGCCATTGCCGATGGGAAGAGACATCTAGGGCTTAGGGTCAGCCCCATTCAAACAGCTGTAAGCCAAGCCACCAAACCAGGAGCTTTGGTGTAAATGGGATCATATTTCCCTGTTCGCCTGCCAGGTGCTCGTATCAGGGCAGAAACGGAAGGTTCTTCTTCTCTCCAGTCAGATATATCAAAGCAGCTCCCAGCTCTGTAGTTGTAGTGGCAAATCAATAGCAAGGTTATTACTACAAACTGCTGACCCCAGTCCCCATCACACAATGTCACCGGCATGTCCCAAAACATACTCAGTCCTCACTTAAACCTCCTAAGGCACGCTCTAGACCTGACAAGAGATACAACAGGAGAAAATTGCAGAGAAACTGATGGGAGGCACCGGCATCCCAGGCAGGACCCAGGGCTGCACAATCACGGCAGTACACGTGGTTGATGGATGGAGCACGAGCAGAGTTTGTTATTAAAAAAAAATGGAAGCAGCTATTTTTGTCAAAAGAGCAATTTTGGTGGGAAAGCCCTTTTTTGACAGAACACCAAAAATCTGCAAGCTATTTTTATAGTTTCTTTTTAAAGAAGAATAATCTCAACACTTCCAGCTCAATCAGATCAACCCCAATGAGCTCTAAGGATCTCCCATTTGAGAGAAGGAGTCTCAGGTCTGTTGACAAAACTGATAATCTTTACGTTTTGCTAACATTTTTCCTACAAAAATGAGACATTTCTTGGGCAGCCCATCACTCCACTCCCAGAGCTGCCCCAGTGCTGCTGGAGTGACACAGCCCAGCTGGGGACCGGTTCCACATGTTCCCTCCTGGAAGCATCAATTAAAACCTTACACCCTCCATCATTCCCACAGCAAAGACGCAGAGGACCCAGAGAGGAGGATTTCAGGTCTCATACTCAGGAATCCTCTCTTCTCTGGACAACACCAATTTAGGGTAGCAAAGTCCAATTTTCCTGGCAGACTCGTGGGCTCTAACCGGTAATTCGCTCTCTCTCTGTTGCTGCCAAAATAAGGAGAGACTTCCCATATTCACCTCCTGCTTTAAGGCAGGCGAAGAGCAGAGCGCTGCATTTCAGACAGGTATTTTTTCGGCAACACTTAGGAGCAAATATTCCCTTTGATCCTTAGTCCAAGCTGGGATTTTCAGCAAAGCTGCTCCCTCCACGTTAGTTGTGCTGAACGTAATTCCCCTCCAGCTAACGCCCGTATGGGAAGCAGCCCCCCAAATGGGCCCGCTCCTGGAGGGAACGGTCCATGAGGGAATTTCCACATCACCCCCAGCCTGGCTGAGCAACCTGAAAAGCCAAAATAAAAGCAATGGCAGGAATCTGTTTAGCAGCAAAGGAAACAAGAAGCAGCCAGAGGCTGAGAAAAGAGAAATGAGAGCAGCGGCGAAGGAGGGGTGACTGCCAGCTCCGGGGGGAGCGGGGCAGAGCGTATCCCGGCACAGTTTGCTGCACTCCTGATTTCCAACAAGGATAACGCAGCAGGATGGGTTTCCCTGGAGAGGCTGGAGTTTAGCTGCCGGTAACTGTGGCTTATTCACTCCACTCCAGCCTAGCAGGCATAAAGCAAAAGGAGCTTTTTCCCCCCTGTTGGAAGATGAGGGGATTTTTGCTCTAATCCCTAAACAAACCCATTTAATGCCATTAAACACTCACTGGAATTACTGAAACCTATCACTCCCATGCTGCTGCATGCAGAGCACAGGCTGGATTTCAGGGAGCTGAGCCCCTGCGATCGCATTGCACTCGCAACCTGCCCCCGGTGGAAAAAACAGCCCCTTTGTCACCGTTCACTAGGAATGGGAGCAAAGTGGTGAGTTAACTCTAGGGAAACAGATAGTTTGAAATATTTTGTGGCCCAATATCTGTAACTAATTTCAAAGAATCAGGGCAAATCTCAAAACAAACCAGTTCTCTCTCCTTTCTCTTCTTCTTCTACGATCTTTCTCTCCTCTATCTCAGTTTGTCTCTACTCTTCTTGCCAACAATTAGCACAGCTCAGAACGAAGCATCTCTTCTCTTGCAGAGCAACGGGGTAAGGGAATCAAAGGGAAAAGAAGGATGACAGCTAGACAGGATACCTCCCACCTCCTGACACTCCAATACAAAATATTTTTTGCCTCCCGTCTTAAAACTGGAGAAGACATCCAAAAAAACCCACCCAAAAACGTCTACAAAGTTGCATGAGCCAATATCAACTGAATTAAGCAGATGTAAATATTTTTTTTCCAACTGAAGCCAAAACAATTTGTTTCTTCTCTTTCCCTTTTTTTTTTTTAAAATAAAGAGACAGATTAACCTGGATTTTGTTTATTGCAGATTACCGATAATTCCAAAGCAACACAGCATTCATATGAAAAAAGTCATTGCTGGAGCTGGGAGCATTTAATTCTGTAGCATTATAAAAATCAAATTATCCCTTAAAATGATCCCTTTCTCATTAAGGACGATTTGAAAAAAAGTGGATTTCTCAAGACCTACATTTCCCAGACATTCCTGACCAGCTCTTTTCTGGGTTATGTGGATAGAGCTGATTCTGTGGTTAGGAATTCACATCACCGCTATGATGAGTGGGACAGGGGTGGCCCAGCTCCAGCACCTACTCAGAGCCTGCTACCACCTGATCCCTGCTCTGTGGCCTTAGGGCAAGATGAGCTCTGCAGATGCTCATCCTTTGCCCATCACTGTGGTAGGTCTTTTTCCAGGCTCCAGGTGAACCAGATAAATACTTGAACAGTGATAAATACTTGCAAAAAAAACAGTTTTGGAAAGGATCTAAAAATCACATTTTTCTAGGCTTAATGCAATGCCTCTGCACAAAGGGCATCTCCCATCCCAGCTCTTCCTTTTACACCTTTCTCTGAGGCACAAGGCTGCACTAAGACATAGGTATAGATCCACTTGGGCAACTCCTGCCTTCCCAGGAAGCCTTATAGGACAAACGGCGCAGTGCAGCTAGCCCTCCATGAAGCAGCAATATGGACAGGATCAGCCTGGTCCCTGAAGACTGCACCCATCTTGCACCCTCCTCCTGCTGTCTTCCTCACAAGATACTACCTCCAGCTGCTCAGCAGCCACTCTCTCCTCACCGATTTCTACAGCATCACAGAATGGCGAGAGTTGGAAGGGACCTTAAAGACCATCCCATTCCAACCCCCTGCCCTGGGCAGGGACACCTCCCACCAGCCCAGGTTGCTCCAAGCTCCGTCCAACCTGGCCTTGAACCCCTCCAGGGATGGGGCAACCACAACTAACATAACCATCAATTCTTTCCTGGTCGGACTTGATTCAACTGGGACAGGTTAGCGAGCAATAGCTGTGCCGGTGGACTTGGGGGAGAGGACGAACAAACAGCTGGAAAGAATACCCACTGCAGCAAGCACAGCTGCAGCCTGAGGACAAGTCCCCAGCCTTATAAATATCCCTCTGGCTTAGGGCATAGGCACTTTCGTAAGGAAATGAGATAGATTTTGGCTCTGTCTTCTCTGCCAGCAACTGTTTGCTGCTCTGCTTCAGGCTCCCAACACAGAAACACTCAGTGACCAAAGGAGATGCAAGCACCTTCCTGTCCTCAGCTCATCCAACCCAGGCAGCTCCCAGCACCGAGCGACTGCTGCAGCAAATCCAGCCACCTCCGCCACACAGAGCTGCCACCGAGGCTACGGCATCCCTGCGATACTCCTGTCACCTACTTGAGCAAAATAAAGCTGCAACCATCCCTTTAAAAGAGGCAGAAATTGGCTTCCTAGACTATAATGATGATGAGGAGTTTAAATGTAACCACAAATATAAAACTTTAAAACTCTCATAAACAGATTTGAAAGGGAGCCAGAGGAACTGGTGCGAATGTGAGCTACTCCAGCACAAAGCAGTAACAAAGACACAACTATAAACCTGGGCAAGAAAGAAGAATCAAAGAGTTTTCTTTTTTGCGTGTGCAGGAATTAGCTTGAAAATAGGACATTTTATAAGCAGGGCAAGATTGGGGTTGGTTTTTTTTTTTTAATTTTATTTTATTTTTCACTCTCCTGGTTAATTGGTGAGCGCAGCCAGAACGCAGACACATGCCAAATGCAGATGTGTCAGCCCAAAGAGGTTCTTCAGATGGCCCTGAGCCAGGTAAACATTTGACTGAAAAGCCCACCTAATTTTAGTGGGCTGCAGTCTGGAAAAGTGATTAACTACAGAAAGGCCAGTGTATTGCTTTGTACCTAGGGAATGCTGGAGCAAAGTAAAGGCTCTCAGGCCCTAATTAAAAAACGGCCTTTTCACTCGACGGAAAGCCGGAGCGCCGTGAAACAAAGGAAGCTGGTGCTTTTCCAACAGTGCTCATAAAGCTGTCAATAAGTTGAGAAAGTGGCCTTGATGGTGTGAAAAGCCATCTCCAAGAAAAAAAGAAATTCTTTGCTGTTCAATAAAGCCTAACAAATCATCTAGGATCATATAAATTGCAAATTTAACAGCAAATTAGTAGTGCTTATGAAATCTAGACAGACAGTTAAAAAAAGGACAAAACTCAAGAACAGGTAATTGAAGTTAAGATTCGGCAGATTTTTTTGATTATTTTTTTTTTCTTTCATCCTGGGCCTTTCCATTGCTGCTCAAGACAGCAGGGGACTGTCCTTCTCGCAGAAGCACAATGTTCTTTTTGGGAACACGATGCCAAGAGCAGACATATCAAGCTCAGCACGCTGCCAGCAAACACAGGCATCTTACTCTCCAAGGGATCCCACCGTGATGACCATCCTCTGGAAGGACGGGGTTTTGCCAGGCTTCCTCCAGATCCACGGTGCAGCACAGACCTGGTTTCCAGATGTAGCTCTTGCAGCTGGGAGAAAAGTCCATCACCTTATCTTTACAGACTCCAGAGCTTCCAGAGGACTAAAATGGCTACTTCTCTTCATAAAATTAATGGCGTGCTTTTTATGGGTTTCAGCTACAGCTGGGAGCCTGATTCTGCTTAGAAGGGACTGTTAATACAATTACCAGGCTGGTTTTACACTGTAAATTCTCAGTTGTTTTCTTTGCACTGTTTAGGAGTTTCTCATTTAGACGTGCCCTGGAAATCAGGTAAGGCCGTTACTGCAGCTGGATCGAAGGTTATGCTGGCACTTGCTTTATAAAAAACATATTTTCAAAGTTTATAATGGCAATAAAAGTTTTCCCTTCTTGCCGAAACTTGGCATTGACACTTCAGCAGAGCTCCGGAGAACATTTTTTGGAAAATTTTGAAGAAAATACCCACACAGCCCATGCAGTTTTCAGGCCCAGAGGCTTTAGAGGGCAGACCGGGCTGGGGGTTTGTAGATGAGATGTGGGGGCATTTCTACAGCACCTGCAGCGTGGTATGAAGTAGCCTCCCAACTACATGCAAGCTCAAAAGGGACTTTAATCTCTTGTCCTCCATTAGGAAGTGGTACTACATTAACTTAATTGCAGCTTGATAAACCTCCTGATGTGAATCCAGTTATAAAGGTTTATTTTTAGGTATTTTTTATACCCGTGGAGTTACTCCCTTTTGGGGAAAATAAGCTGTAACAGTGTAAGTCCTTACACTATTATAGTTAGGTCAACACAGTTCTGAATGTGCAGTTATAAGACAAAAAAAAAGTATTACACTTTTATCCAGTGTGACCATATCAAATATTAGCCAGAATTAATCAAATGAGCACTGAAGGGGGAGAGAGGAAGCACAGCTCAATTTAAGTATATTTATTTACCACTAGAAAAGCAATCAGGAAACAATTTTCCCTTCCCAGAAGAGTTTGAGATTCCCATGCAAAATCAGATGAAAAGTTAGTCTCAAAAATCTTCAGGTGTTGAAAGACAGGAAGGAAAGGGGAAACTTCATTGGATGTATATAAAAAAAAAAGGATGTTTTGTTTCATTTTTATATTTATGTGGTTGGTTTGTTCAGTTTTAGGCAAGATGCACCTTTCAGCCAAAACCGGATTTTTTTAAAACTATTTCAGAAAACGTTGGCTCAGGCCATTTAGGAAACAAAGCAAACATGGGAGAAAAGTCCTTGCAAGGATAAATCCCAGTTAAAAGCGAGGAAACTGGGAATGGTCAGATCTTGCCAGGGAGCAAGGTCAACGTGGAACCCTAGAGAGATGTGTGCCGTTAAAAATGCATGTTCACAAATGACCTGGAAAAGGGCATGAGCAGTGAGGTGGGACAGTTTGCTGACAATACTAATTTTGAGAGCATCGTGATGAACCACAAAACAATTTTATGATACAGTGACAGGTAATAAAATGGCAGATGAAATTCAATGCAGATAAATGTAAAGGGACTCGCTCCGGAAAAAAACCCACAATCTAAACTTCCTATATAAAATAAAGGGCTCTAAGATGACCATAAGCACACAGGAGCAACACCTTGGGTTTGCGACAGATGGATCTGTCAAACATCAACTCATTGCTTAACAGCAATTAAAAAAAAATCCATCATGAGAAATTCTTACAAGTAAAGAGCAAACCAGAGAATACCATTATATCACTGTACGTCTGTGCTTCACCTGCAGCCTTATCGCCATGTGCAGATGTTGCTCCCTCAACTCAAAAGGGCTGTTGTGGCATTGCAAGAGGCAACAAGGCTAGTCAGAGGGAACTCCAGCTCCCAAAGGTAAGGGTCCAGCTAGGACTCTCCAGCCTAGAAAAGAGCTGACTCGCAGAAGGAAAGGACAAAGGTCTACAAAACCGTAAGTGACACAGAGAGGTGGATGCTGCTCACTCCCTCTTCCAATACAAGAATCTGGAAAGAGCATCAGATGAAGCTGTTAGGAGCCAGGCTCCAATCCAGTGAAGCAGATGACTCTCTCTACCCTGAAAATATTAGCCTTCACTGGCTACAGATGCTAAAGGTTTAGTTTGGTTCCCCTGCACCACTATTTTTTTTTGCCCTACAACCAATTATGGAGCAGATCAGAATTTCCCGAACACTAAGATTTTTACAACATTTTAAACTTCAGGGCAAAGACTGGCGTAACGGCTCTATGATTGCCAATACTGTCCGAGTTCTCATGGCATCAAGTTCTGCCCAGGACATCAACACCAAAGGGTGGTGAAGAGCCAGAGAGCCAGCCTTTGAGCATCCACCGCTGAGCAAGACATCAGAAAATGAGACCCGAGCGCTCTGTATGGCAACAAGCAAGAGCTATCTCTGGTCCTTCCCTTTCTTCCAACATTTTTTCCTTTGTGTGATTTTCCTTCTCATTTACCTCAGTCAATCTCTCCTCATTTCCAGACCAAAGCCAATCCTGTAGGGATTCATTACAGTTGTTGTTATTTTCACGGGACAGCAGCCACGCTGAGTGCTAAGTTAATTAGCCATCACCTTCCACTTCCTCTGCTCAGAGCAGACAGGAACAATTGCTCCTTTAAGCCCATCTTCACCCCTGCCATCGCCAGCCTCCTCAGGGGAGACCCAGCCAGTCTAGCAGGGAATAAGAATAGACCCTGAAAAGCCCTTGCCGTGGTATTTTTTTAGGATCAAGCCCCCAGCCACAAGGGTATGTTGCCACTGTGTGTCCATTGATAAATTTATAAGCTTTGGGGTTTAAATTACAGTATGACAGTCTTCAACAGCACTGATAAGAGAATGGAGAACAAGGTTGGTATGATCCCAAGGCTTATGAAGGACATTCTTTTCCTGTAGATTGTAATCTAATTCTATAACTAGTAAAACAGGAGACTGGGACCTCTCCATCTCTGTTTCAGTTTATTTTATCCCTTGGAAACGAGTAAGAGAAGTGTCTGGTCTGCACAGGCAGTTCCGCAATGGAAAGGAGGGTCTTTGCAGGTCAGCCTGAGGCCGGACAGGGCTCTGTGGAGACAGCAGCAACGGGACCCCTGATCATTCACTGAATGAACTTTTCTCCTATATCAAGACCTGGCATCAGCCTGAGTTTCAGTATGCCCAAAGGTCCTTCTCCGATGCATTTTCTGTTTGACCGTTTTAAACTTAGCACAGTGCAGGAAGCTAACTCTGGGCCAAGTTCTGATATCGTTCTCATCTCATCACCCCAGTGACATTCATTCAGGCATCCTGTTAGCCACATCTGTCAGCTCTCTTGGGATACACATATTTCTGACCATCACGGGTACCCTTTATCCACAGCCAAGAAAATGCCTCCAGCAGCATCTCCAGCAAGCAAGTCTGGTCCATAGTTTTTTCTGTGTAGTGGCTGATACTAGAACAAGGAGCGGTTTAGGGCTGGAAGAGACCAGAGTGGCATTGCGGGACCTAGCTATAGAGTACCAGAGGGGCCACCTTGGACATAATTATGAGTATTAAAGCTCAGACATTTTGTCCCTGAAGCTTTCCAGCACTGACAAGTATTTGTGCTACCTTCCCACCACTCCTGGCAACAGCCCCAGGTACCTGCAGCCTAGATGAACAGAAGACACTGAAGATGCATTTACGTGTTACCAGAGGCAGCCGCCACAGAGTTCCTCTGTCCCAATGGCGAGCAGAGCACGAGGCGGTCTCATAAGCTGACATCGCTCTTTCGGCTTCCTCATGGGGAAGGTTCAGGGCGCGTCAGGGCATTCCTCCGCAGATTTGAAAGGAGATCATCCACGGCTGCTGGCTGTCTCCTAGGAATAGATTCCTGACCTGACCTCACCTTATGGCGGAGACCACCACTGTGAAATAAAATATGACTTTTGAAGTTGCGTTTTTATGATCTATGAAATCACCCAGACCTCTTGGGTAAATAAATTCTGGATATGATGCTGACTTCTTAGCTTTTAGCGTATCAGTAAAGCCTTGAGGTTTTTCATTAAGCTTAAATAACATCTGAAAAGCCCTGTTTTCTAGTCTTTCTTAAATATCCCAAGGAGGTAAAGCCTCATGGTAAATTCTGCTTGAAACATCAACCAGAGATACGAGTTCAATAAGTGTAATATCTTAACTGCAGAATGCCAGAGGCAAGCAATGCTGTTCACACAAGGCTTTTGGAATGTTATTTCACTGTGCTGCCTATGCTGGCTCTTAAGTGCTCTTAGAGATCGGTTTAAAAGCTCCAACTGATTTCAGTCATCAAGCAAGCAAAGAACTAACAGCCTGGGCCCAGAGAAAAGCACCAGATTTTATTCCTCAGAGTTCTCTTCTGTCAGTAACCAGAGCCCAACGTGGCATCATACCACGGAGGGACACAAACAGAACCCCAAGTGAACTAACAACATGGAGGGAGAGGACAAGGGTGGAAATGAGATGCTGAAGCACTAATCCAAAGAACGCCTTCAGTCAAATGGAAAAGCAATGTATCAGTTCCATCGCTTCTTACAGGCAATATTCCAGGACATCAGAAATTCAAATCCCAAGAAACATGAAATTACGCTGCAGAATTGACTAATGCAAGAAGTTCTTCAGGCTAGAGACTCGGCAGGGATCAAGACAGTATTTGCTATTACTTATTAATAGAAAAACAAAATCACCTAAGAATACTAGAGAAGATATCAAACCCTACAATCACCCAGCCTTAATGTCTCAGGAAGCACGAGGCACAATCCAGTCCCAGAGACAGGACACAAGACTGTACAGGCCTGACTGGTCCAATCTGAGCGATTGGCGGCGTGAGGTTTCCAAGAAAGATTTGAATATAGTGAGAAGTTTAGTGACAGGCAAGACCAGAAAGAGCATTTCATGAGCAAGGGACAAACACTCCAAACATACTCTCCACACCAACTTCTAGCACCTCTCCCCTATCTCCGGAAAATGGGTAATGTTACTTGAAAAGAAAAAAAATCATAAACCAGCATATCTGTCAAAAAAAAAAAAAGTGGTTAAATGCCTCACTGGTACAAATTATAACTTCCTCCAAATCAATGTCAATTTGCCACTGTGAAGTAAGCAAGTGAACCAAGCTGTATTTTAGTGTGGCCAGATTACAGTAGGTGTTGTCCGTAAACTCCTCAAGCACTTTGCAATTCAAACCCATTGACATGAACAGAAAGTCTCCTATTGACTTCCCTTGCACCTGAATCAGCCTCTACAGCCCCACTTCTGATGGAAGGGGACAAGGGGCAAATCCTTTTCCCTTTCCTACATGAGCCACTTGGTTCACATTAGCTATAAAAGCCACGTAAGATTACAAAGGAGTGATTCATAGGGAAAGGCAGAGAAGGAAGAACAGCAGTTCTCATGCAGCAAAGTCTTTATTAGGAGTCTGGAGGCGAAGAGGTCTTGGGATTGTCTGGAACGCATCCAGACCTTGCAGGATCCGCCTGTTTTTCAGTATGATGTAACCAAACACACCCATATGCCAGCTGGTTTGTGTAAAGGCTCTCCTACTGCCCTCCGGCCATTCCTCCAGCCCCTGGTATGACACTTCCCCAGCTTGCTGAGCTCACTTCCCCTTGGAAGAAGGATTTTTGATGAAGTGGAGCAATGGTAACCACATGGGCTTCCTCACTCAAGTCATCTGCTCCAGCAGGCCCGTGCTCAGGGGATGCGGGATTTCACACATCGCCTCATAAGGACCCATCAGTTCAGAAAAATAATACACACCCGGGATGGAGCGCATCTTACTGCCTGCATCATTTTGTTTCATTCTGGTTTTTTTCAGAAGATCTACGTAGTCAGTTTTCCTTCTGTTTTCATTTGTTGACTCAGCTGCACTCACAGCCTGAGGCGATAGATCTGGCATGGCAGGGCCCTCATTCGTGCAGTTCAGTTGCTGGTAACAGCTGGGATCACTGCGGGTCTGAGGGTCTTTGGTATACATGTCCTGGTTTAAGCAAAGAAGAAAAATTCTGCCCAGACTGCAGGCCAAAAAACATCTCAGCCACGTAACATTGCCATGTTTGGGATTTCCATTTTTCCTCCATCCATCTGTCCTCTAAAGCATCAAAGAAGGAGAGCCAGGAGACGGCTGGTAGCCTAACCAGAGCTAGTGACATGGAACTGGGGATCAGTTATTATGGTGAAAGAACATTTTTTACTAGTTAAAAAGGTAACCTGTGTCATCTGCCTGAAGCAAATCCTGAACGTTATTCTAACCATACCTTATTGTCGCCTTCTATTTTTGAGACCCATCCTCCCTTGCAACAAAACTTGACTGAAGGTGTTGTGTGAAGATATTCTCAGTACAGTCCTTAGTTGCAAACTAGTCCCATCCTGATCCATTGGAGTGTCCATCACATTTCTAAGCTGTCTGCAACATCCTGCAAATTTTTATTGGATGGACCACTAGTCTAGGTTATATTCAGCAGTCATTGACACAGCCTTAATTTTAGAAGGCCTGCAAACTCCAGGCATATTTTCTGCACCAAGATGTTCCTGCCAGTCACCTCACAAAGGAGCCACAACCGTGCCTCAGTGACCAAAAACGGTAGGGGGAAAGTGATACCAGATATTCTGGTAGATATCCGAAATCTCCTCATTAAGTGTCTTCTCAGGGCCTGGCGAGATCCTTGACATCCGGAAGAAAATCTGGCAAATGACCTTCCAGTGTGTACACCATTAATGTATGGGTGGTATGACTCCACTTGAGTTACTTCACTTGTGCGAAGAGCTCTGCAGGTGGGATACACACAATTTATGGGTACAGAATAACTATTTATTGGTTAATATCCCCAGGTAGGTTACATGCTACTAGGTTAAGCACACCCTGTAAGACATCCAGTGAGTCCCTGCTGGCCAAGCAATCAGGTTGGGATGTGATAGCCTTCCTCAAACAGGCTGATTTTCAATCTTCAGAGTTGCTGTCTTCCATTTTCCTACATTTTTCCTTAGACTTCTACAACATTTCACATCAACAGTATCCCTCTCCAATCCTCAAATCATTGTCTCAACAATTAGACTCTCTCTTCCCTTTTCCTACCTTGCATGCCTTTGGCTGACGGACTTTCTCACAGCTCAGAAACGATTTTCTCAGCAAAACTGAGCCAAGGTCACACAGCTGTGCTGCTCCACACCAGGCCTCGGGTCTGAGCGCGCTGCACTCCTGGGCCGTGGGTTACATTGGGTCATCTTGGCAACCCAGGGCTCATTTTTCTGGCTTGCAAAGATCTCTGCTGACTCCCAAGACAGAAATCTTACATTGCCATTTGAACACGCAATTTGAAGCGTGAACAGCCAGGACAAAGCCTCAAGGGCCAGGCCAAGGGTAGGCTAAACACAGCAGCATGTGTGTGTCCTCCAGCACCCGAGGGACGCCCTGCCAAAGACCCAGCCACCGGACCTGCAAGCGGTGCACGCACCATACTGCACGGGATGGGTTACTACAGCAAACGCTGTGTCCCACCACCACTCCTCATCACTACTGAAACACTCCCAAAAGGAAAAATAATCGTTATTTCCTCAAGGCTTTAATGCCTTGAGTGCAGAAGGATGTGTCGTTACCATTGATGAATGGCAACCACTGAAACCCCATGAGGTCAGCAGCTGCGGCCTGAATGCATTTCTTTCAAGGAAAAAGGCAAAAAGAGAAAGAGAGGCTGAGGTCTCAGTGCTCTGTCCTTCAAAACAACAGCTGGGAACTCGTCCCCGGGAGTGCAACGAAGGCCATAATTGCATCTGCATAGGAAATTACAGGATGGGCCTGAGCCGGGAAAGAGCATCACATCTAGCCGGAAAGATCTAGCCAAAGGATGAAAAGAGTGGATTCTACGAAAACACTGATGGAAGTGAAACGAGTTTGGAAAAACTCAGCACCTAACCCTTCCTGTCAAAAAGGAGCTTTTGCCAAAAATGCATTGACCTTTTCCACACAGAAAGAATGAGCTTTTGCGTAGCAATCCAACACGTCTCAGCAAAACCTTCTACTGAGAAGCAGTTTTAATGGACATTTCTCAGTCAGCCCTGTCTAACCACTTAAAACATCTGACAGAACATATTTTAAGAGCAGTGGCTGGATGAACTGACTTTCCTCCTTCTCTTCACGAGCACCAATAGAACCAGCACAAAATAAACTCCACCACCATCGCTCACTTGATCCCCTAGATTTGTCAAGCAATTAAGTGCAAGTAGCAGTCATTGTGGCTTCAGTCTTCATCATTTGTGAACTAGTCCATGAGTTTTTGTGAGCCAGTCCATGACTTCATTACTCAAAGCTGCTCACCCCAGAGCTGGAATGAATCATTTTCACCCGACCGTTCACTCCAGCGTGTTCGCTCTTCATTACCCACGTGTGAGACTGCTCAAAGTTGCACAATATCATTTTTACCGCCTCACTGGGAAACAAACTTTCTGAAGACAGAAGGGAGGAAACAATCCTGCTGTTCATGCAGAAGTACTCTTGTCCTTTCAGAGGACAAGAAGAAAGAACAGCCAACTCCCAAACAAGGCATACAAGTGGGAAAGCATTCTTATGGCTGCTTGAATGGCCACAGATAACTAGGAGGATCAGCCCTGGGCAAGACAACTGATGTCACTACCGAACGAGAGAGATGCAGTCACGGACGTTGCCTAGGTGAATTTCTCACTGTCACAAAAGACAACTAAAAGAATACCTAAAGACCCCAGGGTATCCACTACAGAGTATCAAGGTGAATGGACTCCAACACTACCATGATAAGATAATGGCCCACAAATGCAGCTCGGTTTGTCATTAACAACAGTTTATCATCCAAGACGCTTAATTATTAGACAATGTGTTTAACCGAGCAAGACTTTTGTATTTCCCTGCTGCGATTCAAACAGCATCCTTTGGGCTCATCCTATTGCAAGGATTTCTGTGGCCCTCGCATACATACTAGGCTTGTCATCAATGGCTATCTCCTCCTGCATTTTCTGTCCCTAGAAAGTTTCATCTTTAGCAGCTTTCAGGGAGCGAGGGCTGTATCCCCAACCACCTAGAAGCATTCATGATTGGAACCTTGCCATTAAAGTGTCACTCTTCGGGTCCTACAGCAGAACTGGAAGGAAGCTGGGCCAGAGACTGGACTGTAACTCACGGGAATGATGAGTCATTTGAGATGAAACCAGCAGTCAATATTTGACAAATTAACCTTCTCAGAGAAAAGTAACTTTCTAATACACCTACTCCAGATGAGAGTGTCAAGATTTAAATAGGCACCAGATTTGCATAATACCCTTAAGATAAGCAGCACTATGCCAAAGCCCTGCAATGCATGAAGGATTTATTTCGTGTCTTATACATTTCTGTATTCCAGACGAGGCCATTCATCATTGTGCCAATACTTCAGAGATTTCACTGAAAGCTCCAACAGCCCTAGATTATCAAGGAATTATATCTTTTTTTTTTTCCCTCACTGAATAATCATTCCCAGAAGCCTGGTAGAAAAAAAAAATATCCCAGTTTCATCACGTATCCTAATGACACTGCAAGAGATGACATTCACTTCTAATGACTACCCAGTCAAAGACATTGAAACCTCTCTTTTTGACCAGTTGAATGGATCTGCTCATTACCGCTTAATTTCCAGCGCCATTTAAATATGCACTCAACATCTCAGAGAGAGATCTTCATCGATGCCCTGCCTACATAGGGACCCCACAAAAAGAAAAACATTCAAGAGTTATTCCACTATCACTGTAATGAGACATTCTTCCTGGCTTAGGGTCTATAAGAATCAATATCCCCATTCTTGCGGCCTATACATTCAGTCTCCGACTCACAGTTCACATCCATGCTGCCAGCGGTACACGTACAACTTGTGCGACAAACCCCACACCAATACAGCCACATCTTGGCAAACACAGATTAATCCTTTCCTGAATGCCGGTCTCTGAAGACTCACTATTGCCCTCCTTGGCGCTTGAGCTGCCTGACAGGGACAGGATCGTGTCCAGCACTTGGTAGCTGGAGAGTGGCAATGGATTAACCCAAGTGTGGCTACTTTGTTGGTCACCACATCAGAAAGCCAACACCACCTCAAAGCTTGTGGACAGGTGGGATCTAAGGAGAAGCAGAAGCTTGTATCCCAGCAGTTTGAAGGCTTAACTCACTTAAGCTCTTCCTGAGACTGCCAGGCTATAAGATGGTGATGAGGCTATAAAATTTCCCTGTTGACACTGATATACTGATTGATCAAGAAGCTACATGAAATCTGTCCCATCTGGAAGGAAGTCTGCATGCACTATCTTACCGTCAGTATTCTGTGATGGCCCTTACACCTCCAGACTCTGCTTTGATACACATGTGGTTTAATTCCATCCGGTTTCCTTAAATAGAAAAGTGATTTTCAGGGTGCAAGGATCATGTCAGACAGCAATGTTCAGAGCAGGAAAACCTGATAAGGAGAAGGAGGTTACTGTATATCAAAAAAACCATCACTGCTGAAATCAGTTGAAATTACTGCTCTGTTATTCGTTTGCTCTGAATCTTCTGCTGCCTCTGCAAAGAGGCCCTTGGAAAAAGCTATTAGAGAAAGCATGCTTATACTTTAAAGGGATGCTGTCAAGGATCATGGACAGAAAGTGTGCATAAATCTCAATACTATGATCACTGTTACTTGCAGTATCTGTTAACACTTGAAAACACCTTTGAAGACTAGTGACTAAATAGACGCAGACACTAAAAGGAGGATGCCAGTGCAGGGGGTGGAATTACTTCAGGGACTACTTACTCTGCTGTTTTCAGCCCAAGTGCTACAAACAACCTTGTTAGTGCAGATCTTACGACCTTGCTGCAAGATCACAGGTCTGTCTGTGCCACCAACCCCATGACTTTGAGCCCAGTGGCTCATTTCACCCAGCCCCAACAGCAGCACAGAGCTGTCAAAAGCATCACACACACAAAGATACCTGCTGAAAGAGCACATGAAACGGCCTGTAGCATAAGCCAAATCAATCATGAGGCACCAAGGAATCCCAGTGTAAGGCAAATAGGGGAAATACTTCCTGTAGAAGGCACCAAAGAACCCCATCCCAAGACCTGGCTCTGCAGCAAAGGAGCATTCTGCTGCTTGCAGGTATTTTTTTTCCTTCCTGCTTTTCTGTACACCCACACAGAGAGAACATGGCTAAACAGCTTTGTCCAGGTGGGCAATAGGGCCCTTGGTCCAGAGTTTTGTCTGCTTTGGTCAGTTATTCACCCCCAGCCGCCCTGGAGGGCTGCATTCCTCCCTCCCTCCCACGGCAGCTATAGCCAGCCCTGCACACCTTCATGGCACTGAGCATCAGAGAGGAAAAACGTCTGGTAAAGTCTGTTTGCTGAAAAACACAGTACCTAGGTTTGTCAGAACTATTCACAAATTTGAGTCAAATTCAGTGAGATGTTTCCTCCCTCTCTCAAAACAGCAATCAAGGAACGGCAGCATTTTGCACAGTCACCTTCCATGTGGAACCTGCCTGGTTTTGTCACGAGCCGAGATGCCTCCGAAAACACAGAGAGACGGAGCAAACAGACCCAAAGCAGAGCAGCCTACAGCCAGGCACGAGACAGACCCCAGCTCTGCAATCCCCCAGCCCCGCACCCCAAGCTGGATGACTTCATCTCCTCTCGCCGCGCTCCCTGCTGCACGGATCCCAGCCGGACTAGTTAGCAGGACAGCTGCGCACTGGTTTACAGTAGGAAGATTCTTTGGTAGAGCAACGACTAGAAGTGTAATCATTTTTTAAATGAAAACTGATCCAAACTTGACAGGGATGCCAGCACAGCCTGAGAATCCCAGAGGAGAGGGTTTGCTTGGGAGATTTCTGGAATTTCCTGCTTCTGGACCAATTAGAAATAGTACAGGATCATAATGATATATTCTGATGACAACGGGCCATGTCACTCATCATGTTGCGTTTGGCCTGAAACTTGGAATTATAGACGAAATAATGGGAAGAATAAACTTTTTTTTTTTGCACTTGCAAGGTTTTCTGAAAGACTCTTCAGGGAGATAGGAGTGTTGTTCTTCCATCTGTATTCTTTCACCCATCCCGTCTTTATAGACCCTCACCTGGCAAATTACATATGTTTCTGGAATATGTTCTCAGCAATTTGAGTAAAGGATATTATCGTTACAAACGAGAACATCCGCACTGCCTGGCAGACAGTGCATTCACTGTGTTCAAAGGAGAATAAATCACAGACATTTCAGAAAGCCTCAGAAAAAAAGGAAAATTCAAGGGGACATTGATCTGTATGGATTAGGTATTTTGCACTGTTAAAATTTCTAGGCACCTTGTAACCTTTCATACATCGACAGCACCGGTAACCCCGGGAGACAGGGAAGAACTGTTATCCCCACTGTTCTGATGGGGGAACCAAGAGATGAAGAACCTGGGCTCAACACAAACCAAGATCTTGAATGGTGACTTTAGAAACTCCCGATGGATACCTTCGAACTGGGCAAGGCTTCCTCTCCGAGTTGTATTGAAACTTAATGAGTACTAAATCTGTCATTGCCTCGGTGTGAGCTGGAAGAGGCAGTTCATGCTGACTAAGCTGCTGTTCCCCACCCATTCCATGCTGATCATCGCACACGGTTTCCAACTCCAACAACACCGTGGTTCCTACTGCTGTTCTATCCAAGCAAGGACTCGGGTCCCATGTGTTTGGTACTGTACATCCAATGTAACAAAAGTAAGGCTGTTCTTACAATTAGGGAAGTGAAGAACAGTGTAAGCTTGAAGGGTGCCCTGCAAGTAATCCAGTCAAAGCCCAAGCAGGGCTGTCTCCAAAGCCAGACTACATTGCTCAGAGCCCTGCCCAGTCAAGCACTGGAAACCTTCAAAAGACAGATTTAACAGCCCCCAAGACTCTGTTGCATTTCTGCATCATCCTCTTTGAGAGGAACTTCTCATTTAGCTTTACCATTATGTTTTAAACCACTAGTGGCCAAACCCTCTAACACAGCAGGCTGCAGAGCCTTCCTCCCACCCACAGCACAGTCGCCCTGGACTCACCCATTGACTGCAAGCCTTCCTAGAATGGTTTGGGTTGGAAGGGATCTTAAAGCCCCACCAGTGCCACCCCCTGCCCTGGGCAGGGACACCTCCCACCAGCCCAGGTTGCTCCAAGCTCCGTCCAACCTGGCCTTGAACCCCTCCAGGGATGGGGCAGCCACAGCTTCTCTGGGCAACCTGGGACAGGGGCTCACCACCCTCACAGCCAAGAATTTCTTCCTGATATCTCATCTAAATCTCCCCTATTTCAGTTTAAAACCGTTCCCTTCGTCCTATCGCTACCCTCCCTCATAAAGAGTCCCTCTCCACCCTTTCTGTAGGCCCCCTTGAAGTATTAAAAGACAGCTATATGGTGTCACTGGAGCCTTCTCTCCTCCAGGCTGAACAACCCCAACTCCGTCAGCCTGTCCTCACAGCAGAGGCGCTCCAGCCCTCCCAGCATCCGAGTGCCCTTTCCCTTTGAGGCTGAGCAGCTCTCCTTCCCACCAGCTCCATCATCTCTCCCATACTCCACAACAGGCCCACATCTAGCCTCGTGACAGGGGAAAAGGGATGATTCCCGTAGGAAAGGTAGCTAAGAACTGGCTGAGGACAGCCAACATCATTCATACAGTCCGCTCCTTGCCTGTGTCCGAGAGGCCCTCAGGAAAGCAAGCGGCTGGGAACGGGCTCCAGGCCAGATGAATAGTCCTGGCAGGCCAGATGCAGCTCATGAGCCACATACTGGGCAGCCCAGTTTGAGATTATTAAACAGTGAAATCTCATCACTGTTTATGGCCCAATCCAGGCTCACACGCTAGCCCTGTATCCCAAGCTCCTGACCCAAAACGTAGGCAGCAGGTCTTTAAAATCTGGGCCCCAGCCCGGAGCAAAAATTTCCAGCTCTGGACACCTTATTTCACTGGTGCTTTCACATTTCTGATGTCAATATCATTTTAGGTAATAATATGTTTCAAGTCAACTCACTGTCTGGCCTTCATGCACATACAAAGTCTGACAGGCAAATAAAGAAAAGGAACATATATTTGATGGATTTAAAAGCTGTTTCCATTTGGATTTCCTTTTAATGGAAACATTCTGTTGGTCTTTGGTTTTGTGGAAGTTGGGGTGTGCTGGATTTTTTAAATAGAACATAATTCAGGGGCCAAATTTGACTTAATGGGGTCCTGTCAATCCCTTGAAATACTGCCTCGGAAAACTGCAATTAAAAAAGTGTTTCACAACAATAGGACAGACAGTAAAGTGGACCGGGGAGATTGTTGAAATGGTCTCCAGCTCATTGCCTGGCTTTTTGCAAATTCTGCACCATCTTTATATAAGCATGCTTTTAAAATGCAGAATAAAGTAAAAGAAGATGCAAAAGCTTCTTATGCAGATGTCGTATTTCATAAATAACCCGTAAGTAGTTGCCATCCAAGACTCAAGAGCACCACTACCTACCTGGACTAGGAAGTTCAAACCCATGAGCACATGGCAACCAAAGCAACGCCGGACACACAACCAAGCACTGATGGGCAAGTACAAGAATCCTTACCTGCACGTTTTTACACACACAATTCAACACTTGAAAGCAAGTCCATAATAACAGAGCAGCACGCTCATCCTGTCAGCAGTAATACAGCAAGCCACCGACAAAAAAAAAATATCACTAAGGAATATCAGTTCTACTGTCTAAGGGCTTAGAAAATATCAGTAATGGTAGAGAAATGGGTTTATGGATAGAGAAAATTGCTGGATTCATTTCTCTGCAAGCATATACCACAATTCTTACTGAAAAACTTTCTTTTGATTGATCCATGTAATTGCAAGTATTTGGTAGAGAGCAAAGTGCCAGCGAAGTTGTTTCCCTTTCCCTTCCCTTCGAATGTCCGAGCTGAAGTTTTGCTGCTCCAGAGGACGGCAGAGCCAAAATCCTTCAGCAACAATCTGCCGCATAGAAACACTCTGGCAGGTCTCCTGCCACTTCGTTATACACACGCCTAACCGTCATGTTAGCAGCACACTGGACAAACACCTAAATTAGCAGCAACAAACTTCCCAGGAGACAAAGTCCAACAAATTAGTGCAAGGAAAGAGACTCCACCAAATTCCATCACTCAGGAGTACTTCCAAATCCCTACCGAGTTTTGTGTTATTCTTTGATTATACTGACATCTAAAGGTCATCAAATTAACTGTGTTAAACCTCCTGGCCTGATTCTGCTCATTTTCCCCTATCTGTTCTAATCTCTAAAAATCAATGAACATTTGCTACATTGTTAAGAAAAATGGAAGACTAGTAATACATTATAGATCTTTCCCTGGTTCCATTTTTAAATAAGAGACTTGCAAAAAAGATAAAGAGAAGCCTAAGTCTGTTGGTGCACTAATATCTGAAGGATCAAGAAGATAAAATATGGTCTATCATAGATTCAAATAGTGAACTTGATCCTAAATTCACCTCTGGCTTACACCACTGGCGTCTAAAAAGAAACTCCAGGTATTCAGCAAAACAAGGAAGAATGAATCTGACCCATAAATCATAAATTCCAGCAGTAAGTAAGCCTATTATAACAATTCCTGAAGTCTGAGCTCACACAGACAACTAGACCAGGATATTTTAAGAGGTCCAAAAGTGATATCTGTACATTGTACCCTCAGGAGCCAAACCATGATGGAGACCCCTCTGTGTTTACAAAACATTTCCACAAAGCTCCTGGAGTGCCAGGTGAGGAGCTGAGCCACGGATCTCATCCTGGTCAGAAAATAGCCATCATGCTTGTGAAGACACCCAGCACCGCTACAGCTCACCAGAAAACTTCAGAGCAAATGGTGCAAACTGAAGTCTTAACCCTAAACTTCCCTCCCTGTCACGGGAGTAAAACACGCAGAATGCCCTGTGCTCACAGGGGTTTGCACGTGGATTTGCCACCAGCCGTGAACAGTTCCCCTTCGCAGAAAGAACTGAGCTCTCCTCCAGGCAGGCGATCACAGAGGGCAGAGATGGTACAAGAGGGGACAGAGGTTTGTCTGCACAAGCTGAAATTCCATTTGACATCCAGGTGACAGTCCCTGCAGCACCCTGCCATCTCTCCTGATGCCCTACTCAGCCTAAGGAGGAAAAAAATTAGGGAAACGAAGAGCATTTGCCTCAACCAGCCATCTTGCAGGCTGGGATTAGCCAAGCTTCATCCATCAGCTCAGAGCAGCAGCAGCCCAAACCTGGATGGCTGAGCCGGGACACTCCAGAGCCTGCGATGGGTTTGAAGCAGCTCCACAACCAGCTGGAGCTACAACAACTTGTAGTGGTGGGGCCAGGAACCAGCTCTCCAACAAGGGAGGTAAATGGATAAAGTCTCAGCCCAGTCTGGGTCTGTCCCCAGAAGCAAAAATCCTGGAAAAAATCAAGCAAATCCCCAAGGACATTTCAGAAAGGTAGGTAGGTCTCCAAAAGGGTTAAGCAGAGGGCAACAAACTTATTCACGTATAATGTCTCCAAAGGGGGACATCCAAATGAAACAAGCCATTCACTCAGCCTTACCCCCCCCGCCACTCCACCGAAGGAAAATGACCCCCCGAGTTCCCCTCTGCAGCCAAAGCAGAGCCGAGAGCCCAGACAAAGCCGTGCAGCCCGGGAGCCCCAGCCTCAGCCCGTGAGTGCTTTGAACCTGTACTATTATTATTTATAATCCTGCACACGTGGACACAAAGGCGCCGTCAGCTTCCCGGAGCCAGCCCCCTTGAGAGGATAAGCACCCGCACTCCAAGGGTAAACACCGGCTCTTGAGCCCCCACAAACCAGGACACCTTAAGCAGACTGGCACTGAATTAGCCGCTAATCGGATTAGGATAAATTGCTTTAAACTGACATTCAGGAGTGAAAGGCCCTCAGCATCTCTCCAGGGCAGAGCCCAGGGCTTCCAGTGAACCTCACCATGGCTGCCTCACTCCCAAAGCACAAAGTATTTCCCCTGTTCCAGCCAGCAGCTTTATTATCTTAATCATAGATGAAACAACTGTATTTGGGGGCTGAGGAAGGGGATGGGTGGGGGTTAACCAGGCAGAACAAGGGATGCTGCTCTCACAGGCAAGACACAGCGCGGCTGGGGAAAACGCTCACAGTCTCAAAGGCGGCAGAAGGTGGAGGGGTCTGAGGACAGCCCGGGTGAGCAGCAGCGAGGATGCCCTCGGCGTGCTGGAGGGGGCAGAGGAAGCCAGGGGCAGCAGCGCCTGTGGTGAGACCTTGGAGACGTTCAGCAACACCTGGCAGGAGAACAGACATCAGACCCTGCAAACCTGAGCAGAGATGCCCAAAGGACTCCACATCTTGCTGCCGGGCTGCCTGAGCAGCTGCCTCAGCCCCCTTGAACTTTACTTCACACACGTATTATTTGAGAGCAAAACCACCAAAGCCTGGTTTCCTACAGATCTGTTTTCCCCTGTATATTCTCTGATGCTTATTAAAGCCTGAACATACATCACATTTCCTCCTCGCAGCCGCATCTTTCCACTACGCCATCACCTGCTTTGGTCAAAGAGCCATGAGTCCAACAGCTCTGGGACCTCGCTCCCTCCCAGCAAATCTTGTTGCAATCGGCCTGCAGTTCAAAGGCTATTTTAGAGGGCTGCAAACAGATAGCAGCAGACTGGCAAACACACAAGTACATAACCTTTGTTTCCTTAGGGGAGAAAACAAAAAGAACAGCAAAAGATGAAAGCAGAGAGCGCAGCTGCTTTGTTCCCAGTTACACTCAAACCCAGCATCAGTCCAGCCACGACCCTGGAGAATTAAAGCTTCAATGCTGCAAAAATGTAGGTGGGTATTGTAAATCCACAGGTACATCCACCCCAAATCACCCCCAAACCAGAGCAGAGAGGCTGCCACCAGACAGATACCTATCACTCCCCAAAACCATCACCCATACAGTTAAACAACCAAGTGACAAGCAAAACCAACACATCCTTTTTATTTATAAATGCTGATCCTGCAGAGACTTCACAAAATACAAAGCAGTTCAGTCATTGGTAACCAGGCAAACCATTTAGTGAGGATCACCGGAATATTTGCCAGAGTACCAACAGGATTGGGCTCCAGCTGTTTTGACTTCCCTGGCAGATTGATGTCATGGACACGCTAAAACAAGGGCTTGAGTTGCTCTCCTCGCCCCGACCTCCCTTCGCAGAATTAGAAGGTTTATTTGTTCTAAGATAAAGTATGGTGACACATTAAAGATGCCCCAATTTTCCCTCTTAGATCAACTTGACATCTGGTTCAAAAATGTTATGAAACACTCTCTGAACCTGCTGTGGAATTGGATATTACGGTATTTCACCAAGACGTGGTTCAAGCGAACTTTCACCTCCAAGTGAAAGTTGGGAGTGTTGAAAGTGAAAACAGACCATTCAGAGCCTTTCACTGGGACAGACCTTTCAGTGACACTGGATGTAGGGAAATAATTGCAGATGGTATTGTTGTGGGGGAAATATCACCTGCCATGAAATCTCACCCTGAGCGAACATTCAGTTGTTATAAGATCATATCGTTGGGCCACTTCGTGGTAACACATTCAGGCTGCAAACACGAGCAAGGTCATTCCACAGGAAACCCGCACACAACAACAGGGTTTTGTTCATTGTGGTTAATGATACTAGAATGGGGCACGGGGAAAAAAAAAAAAAGCCTATCAAAATATTTTTCCTACAGATAAAACAACCTTTGATGAGAGGGACTGCTTTTTTCATATCCATTTACATGAAGCAATTTCAGGTTTCCAATGGAGAAACAAAAGCAGCAAAAACGTGATGTTCGGTGAAAATGAGGAGGGGTTTTTTAAATAAAAAAAAGCACACTGAAAAACTTGGTATATAATTAATCAAAAAAGGCGAACGCTTGTCATCTCTGTTGAATTTTCTCACAGTTAACGACCCAACAATTTCTACGTTCCTTGCAAAAATAGCTCGTTCAAAGCCCCTGGCTGACAGAGGATTTCTACCTCTTCTGTGGAAAGGAATCTGGAAAGCATGTTTTATCCGTGTAGGCGCTTTACAAAAGAAGAGTGATGTTTATGAAAACCACACAGGTCCGAGCTCTGCAACCTGCTGCCTTTGCAGACTTTATAGCACAGAAGAAATCTTCACATAACTGGAAGCCAAACCCTCCTTCCCCTCGGTTAAGGAAGCAACTTGACATGGGAAAATCAATATGGGGGGAAATTAGAACCAGGCCATCCCTAAGCCTTGCTTCTGCTACACGTGCATTTACAAGTCCTATTTTCATAACCCAAAAAGATTGAAGCCACCTGCTTTCCAGGTGCTGGAGGTAGAAACCTGGAGACACACAGCCACTTGTGAAAGACACCGAGTGGCATCCTCTGCCAGAACTCACCGCCCTGGGATGCGGCGCACACCGCCGGTCGGAGCAGCTTCTCCTCCTGAGACATGCCCACGGCTGGAAGAGCAGATAAGCCAACAGTTGTCTCAGCTGCATTGTCAAGAATCACCCAGACACACACAGAGAGCACAAGGGGTGCTAGGGATATTTTGGTGGCCTGCAGAAAGAGCAGAGAAAACCTGTAGTCCGCAGCGCAAAACAAAGGGTATCCTGAGGCTCATCCACGATCCGAGCCACTGCATGCCAACTCCACTTTGGACTGAGACGAGCACAATAGAAGCAAAGAGTCTCTTCAAGTCCTTGCTTCCATAACCACTAAGTCTTCCTTCAAATTTCTTTTTTTGATTAAAAAAACAATCTTTTTTTAAACAGCCTAACTAGTAATACCGCCCCCTAAAAATTAAATTCTTAAAAATTCCTCACTACCTGTTAACAGCTCAAAAAACAGCCTAAAACAATGTCTCCACAAACGCAGACGACTGTGCTTTTAATTAAGATTCACAACTTTTTTTTTTATTGAAGGCAGCGAACTATAATGAGTTCATTCATTCACAGGAGTCGGCTCAACCTGTGCTGCCTCCATCATCTAACCTCCCCGGGATAATAATGACACCGTTCACACCCCGCTGCCTTCCGCCGCACAGCATCACGCAGCCCCGCAGCGAGGAGGGGTGAAGCCCTGGATGGCCTCATAGGAGCCAGCCACGGAGCAAAGCGACACCGGGAAACGTTTTGTGACCTCAGCATCATCCGTAAGTTTGAGCCTCTGGGAAACCCTGCTCTGCATGGAAGTGTGAGAAATACCAAACTGCCCCCAAAGGGGTTGTAACATGGGATAACAAATCCTCCAACAGTCCCCGTCTGTGTCTTTGAAATGAGCAGGCACCCAGGGCACATCCCTTGGGGACAGCAGCACACATGAAAATGATGGGAAAGCTGAAAAAATGCCCCTCCCTCTCACTCACCCTCACTGGGGAACCATTAAATACCTCTTGCTATTGCTTTTTTAATTTGGGGGTGAATTTAATGGCCACAAGAGACAGATGGAAAAAGGCACCTCCCTGACATCGCATCAGTCCTCGCTCCAGTGCCTCAGCTCATCCACACCAACACCCTGCCCCTCTGAAGCCTGCCAGCGTCCTCACGGGGCTCTGGGAGATACACCTTCAGATGAGCCTAGAAGCAGAGACAATTACTGACACAATACAAATGCTAAACAAGAAGATGGAGAACAAAACTGCTAATCACAGAGTCACGGAATTTCAGAGTTGGAAGGGACCTCTAGAGATCACCTAGTCCAACCCCCTGCCAAAGCAGGATTGCCCAGAGCACATCACTCAGGGCTGCATCCAGACGGGGCTTGACAGTCCCCAGAGAAGGGGACTCCACACCCTCCCTGGGCAGCCTGTCCCAGGGCTCTGCCACCCTCACCAGAAAGAAGGTTTTCCTCATATTCGATCAGAACTTCCCATGTTCCAGCTTGTGCCCATTACCCCTCGTCCTGTTACNCATCCTGCTGGATGGCAGGAGGGCCCTTGGCGGTGTCAGCCACCCCATCCAGTTTGGTACCATCAGCGAACTTGCTGAGGATGCACTCTGTCTCCTCGCCCAGGTCACTGATGAATATGTTAAACAATATTGGTCCAAGTATTGATCCCTGGGGGATACCACTGGTTACAGGCCTCCAACTCGACCCTGCTCCATTATTCACAACACACAGGCAGCTCTCAATCCACCTCACTGTTCCCTCGTCTAGTCCACACTGCCTCAGTTTCCTAAGGAGGATGTTAATGTGGGACTTACATATGAACCTCCTAAACCGAGGATGGTCTCAGGTCCTCTGAACACAGTCTGCAAATGTAACCTGTCAGTTACTGAGATCGGAGGCTCCTCATGCCCTCTGAGGCCTTTCCAGGACTAAAACAACAGGATTAAGTTGATGCACATTGACCTCTGCAGTCACATGTCACCAGCTTTACAGGGATGGGTTTCTCAATGTAGTGCAGTCGTAGCCACATGGCTTAATGATACAAGGCAAGCAATAGAGCTTGCAGGCATGAAAGCTTGTCTGTTTGCCAGCTATGCCAGGTGGACAAACAAAGCGTGACCTGTGCCTCCAGCCTGAGCTTGGCCTGATCAGCAAGTCAGGAGTCTTCTTCCTGCCTACCTTCTTCTCTGTCTTCTCCCGATAGTGGCTGGAAAGCATCTTTGTACATGGTGATGTTCATACAGAAGGAAAGAGTTTCAAAGAAATAAAAAAAAAAAAAGATACTAGACTCTTCTTCAGCCAAAAACCCCGAGAGAGTCTGTGTATGAAGTGTCCTCACAAGCATTTACAGGGGCACATTTCACAGACCGCATACAGATTCAGAAGGCTGAAATCTCAAGCACATGAGCAACAGAACCTGAATTAAAACTTCCTAATGTTGGGACCAACACTAATGGTCCAAAAATTCCCCTGAGCTCACAAGAGTGGGATCTGAAGTACCAAACAGTCTGGCAGTAACCTACTGCTCCATCTCCTGTATTCAGCACGGTCATACATTTGAAGGAAGCTAAAAAAGTTCCTGAAACGCTACCTATGCGCCAGCAATCTGCACATCTCAATTTCGAACCAGAACGAAAGACAACTGCCAGCCAGAAACATGCAAAACATGGTCAGATCCTGAGGGATGTGGGAGCCTGTGTCATCACAGCAGAGTTGATGAGACCTCTTCCTCAGAAAAGCCAGCACCATGGCATCAGGATTATATTGCACTTTATCAAAACTAAACCGCTTGGAGAGAGGGGAGGAGAACGCAAAAAACCTCAGTGCCTGAGCCTCCTGCAGGTGTGATTTGTGCCTAGGAAGCCAAGCAAGAGGCACACGGGTTTGCTGTGTTATGTAGCCAAGGCAAACAAGACACAGCAAGGTCCAATTCTGGCCCCCTCAGGATTAATAAACTGGCCTCTGGGAGCTGTGGGGGGCACGCTAGTCCTAATTGTGTCTTGTTTAACTTGGCCCTTCAAACAGCAAAGCTTTTGCTGTCTTGGCTAGAGTCACCAATCTCACACCTTGGTGGGACTTACCTCTTTTCTGGGATTGGCAATTAAAAAAAAAATCCCTAACGTTGATATATGTTAAATGTTTTTGATCAAAACCCACTTATTTTTACAAGAAATAGTTAGGATTATGTGCTGAGAACCTCTGCCCCACGCATCAGGGAAAAGCAGACTCTACTTACAGAGGGCAAGATCCTCCCTTTCATACTCCTTTAGTTTCACCGATTGCTGTCACATTTCTCTGGGCTCTCCTCTCCTAAATAGCCGCAGAACAGAGACGTTAGCCAAGCAGGGGTGATGTACACCACTCTGCAAACACAGGTATAAACCCCAATAGCCTCATTCCTCACCGCAGCCACTGATCCACAAAGTGAGCCGAGGAGAGCCGTTCTGAGGAAGAAGCACCCAACACCCACACTGGGGCTAGTCCAGTCATTTCCTTGACCTGCAAGAAGTGAACAACTGGTATTTTTCCACACAGGCATAACCTTGCACCAAGCATGCTCTGAAACGACAGGATCAATCCCACATTGAACCCAAGAGGATATGCCCCACAGAAGAACTCCTTTGCATCTGCTTGCCCACCAACCACGTCAACAAGCCCAGGGATGCTGAAGTCTCAGGACCAGACAGCTTCCACAGCAGCTCAAAAGCTCTGCGAAAGTACGTGAAGCTGCTGGCCCTGGGTATCTTCCAGATCAGCCTTTCCCTCTGCTTTCCCTCCACATTTCTTATTTTGGCCCAGTGGGGAACACCACTGTGTTTGCTCATGCAGAACTGGTCCAAGCTTGAGAAACAGAGGATGAGGTGCGATACTGTCAAACTTCCAAAAGCCTTGAGGGATTTGTTAGTTTGGTACAGAGATGAAGAAGACTGAGGTGGAAAAGACAAACCAGAGCTCAGTCATTCCTCCCACAAACTTAATGTTAAAACCACAACATTCAAAGAGCAGTTCACTTCATGGCAACTTCTGTGCTGGGGCAGAATGGTTCGATTGCCCATTTTTACCTCCGCTGATTGTAGAAACACCCCAAGGTGCTACTGCCCTGGCAGGCTGGCTGCAGTGCCCACAAGCAGGCAGGGGTTAGGGATCTCTCCTCAGCATAGCACCTCTTCTGCATCTCACTCTGGTACTGACAAGGTACAAGCTGAATTGATGGCCTCAAGGTCTACTGCTCCCCTTCTCCCAGGCCCAAAATGACTCTGCAAACCTATTCCCCCCTTACCTGTAGGTTACCCACCAAACCACATCCCTCCTGCCCAGGGGAGCTCCTTCACCCATCCCTTTGCTCCTTCTGCAGCAGCCAACCCTCCCACACTTTACCTTTGCAGTTCCACCTAACACTTGACTGTTTCAGGAGAGAGAAATTGGGGATAAACCCTCCCTTTCATTCCTGTAGTGAAACCTGCTTGGTTTGTGGTGTGCTGCATGCAGAGGCAGGTCAAAAAGGCACTGTTTTCCCCTAAAATAAGAAATAAAAAAACCCAAAAACCCACACCACAAAAGCCACCAGTTGCTTAGTGCATTGCAGATTCCCATCTGATCTGCTCAAAACTTTCTCAGCCCGCCAACTCTCACGCATCTTCCTCTGGCATGTGTGTCTTGTCTTGGATTATCATTTCACAAGGGAGTTCACTGCCTTTTTCTTGTTTCCACCTCGTTTTCTTATTTCTCTTCTATATTTCCAGCACCTTTTGATCAGTTAGTACACTGAACACAAGAAATGGCAACTGGATAAATCAGCAGCACACCTTGCCCAGTTACTCTCCCATTATAACTATGTCCAGATGCTTCCCTGGAAGTTGCAAGAAAGTCCATTGGGGATAGTTATCAAATTTAAAACTTATCCTTTCCACCCCTCCTCTTACCAAGTTGTAGTATTATCTAATTTGGAATACACGTAATCCTCATCCCAAAATAGCAGGGAAGATGCAGAGTTGGACAGTTATCTACAGATCAGATATGACACAAAATTAGGGTCAAAGCACAAGAAAACTTGTGGCATGAGAGAATGCAAGTCCCTCTCCACATAGTGTAGATCTGTTCATCTTTTCCAGTATCCAGATTTCTCTGGACCTCCTCCGTTGGGAATTTCTTTTTTCTTTTTTTGAAAGTTTGCAAGCAGAACTAAACACGGGATTCCCAGATCACGTGGCCATCGTGTACCATGACATTAGTGCTTCCTTATCACTGCTGGTGACAGCCTCCATACCGCTTTTGTGATTATGTCAGTGTCTTGAAGGCACCCGTGATTGATCTACACAGACAGTTCCTTCACTTCTGGCAGCCAGTGAGCCTCCATTTATAACAAAAATTCCTGATCTTAATTAAATTAATCACCTTGCACTTAAATGTCAAACCACCTGTATTGCTCCCCGTCTCCAGTCCTCCTCCTCTGCTGATGCCTCTCAACAAGGCAGTATCAGCACACACCTCCTCTCCCCAACAACTTGACGAATGGAAATATTTAACAAAAGCAGCCATAAAACCCACTTCACAAGACTCCACCTCACAAAATCTTTTGTCCTGACAGCTCTCCTAACAACAAAATCTATCGTATCTATCACGTGTCCTTTAATTTCCCTTTAGACCAACTTGAAAATCTTGCCTTAAGCCCTATTCTCTATAGCTAAACAGTAATTTCCCCTGTGGCACAATAACAAATGCTTAGACAATCATGGATAAGATACCTGCCTTCTTCTAAACAGAGGAAAGGCAGCTTACAAAGGTGTCATATTTAAGCAATCCAATGCATCTCAACTGAAGCTGCGTCCCAACCCACTGCCCCTGCCCCTATGTCTTTAACAATCTGTTCTCCAAGATTCGTCATGAAGCTTTTCCTACTATCCAGGTCAAACCCAAAGCTCTATAGTTACCCATTACCGCTAAGTCTTTTGTTACAGTCAGTATAAAAAGCACAATTAAAGCTGGATTATGGTACGCTTATGCAGAACAATCTTAATCCACAAATGGTCCTGTGGAAGCCACACTTGGAGTCAGATCCTAGCTGCTGCAAATAAGAAAACTGGAAGTGAGCCCAGAGGAGATTAATGCAAGAGTACCTGACTAATTCACGCTAAAGGCAAGGAAACCACATTGAGTATTTCAGACCAAAATGAGTAAAAGAAGTGCAAATAAATGTATCACAAAATACTCTCCTTTTCAATTTCAAGTAGCTGTTTCTGAGCAAACATCATGGTGCACTGAAATGAGAGGAGCATGCTATATATAGCTAATGAAATCTTGCTAACATTAGACATGGCTACAGCATCTGTTACTAAATCTTTGCTGAGGAGTTTAGATAGACCACCGGGTTTCTAGAGAGCTTATAAGAAAAGCAATTTATTGAAGTGAAGCTTTGTCAGCTTCTATTGTCCATAAATACAACATTAAATTGAGGCTTAATATTTACTGCTGTGTCATTTCAGCAGGCAATTATCACCAGTGCCTGAGGCCAGATCCTCAGTTGAGGTAAAATACTAGAGCAGCAGTGATTTCACTGACTGTCCTTAACACTCTTCAGAAAATTCTCAATCAACACAAAGGAAATTATGCCCAAAGCATGGCTGCAAGGCTCAGACCTGCTCTCATGAACTCAATCTGCATCCATTGGATGGCCTGTTCGGGAAGATTTTCATCTTAAAAGCACTTCAGCATCTTCTAGGCACTGAGCATCAATCCCAGAGACCTCGCCTGCAGGAGCATCCTGCTGCACGTGCCCCATGCGCTCACTGCCCATGATCTAAAGTAAATCTTTGCAGGTGCAGCAGAAAACACCCTGCAGCAGGGCTGTAACCCTCTCTCACAAAAAAACACGCACCAGCTTTCCTCAAGCTGTGCATCCTTCAGGCCCAGTACTCAGGGAAAACAGAGAAAGCTGACTGTTTCCCCGTGACCAGCGGGAATCTGCTGATTCAGGGCTATTGTCACTTTGCTCTCCACAGTCCGCTGAGGACCTCCCTCAAATATTAACCTTGGCCTCTGTTCAAGACTAAACCCCTGCCCAGCCCAGGCATTTACCTTGTTTGGGTTCATCTCCCACGGGTGTTTACCTCTCCAGCAGGCAAGGAAGGGAGGAAGATGTTTTGCCCTGAAGACCTTTGCCAGCTCTGCACCCTGCAGCGACAGCTGGTCCCTGCACGCAACAGGCTCTGCCCTGCTCTGACATCCAAGCATCCAGACACCTTCACTGCACACCTGCACCACCTCCAGATCTATAAACCCAAATTGTGATACTAGGAGAGGATGAAGGAAGAGGAAAGTAAGACGAGAGAAAACAGAGGTCCCCAAGGACAGGTGCTTTCTTGTCTCTCTGATGTGTAGCAAGTCCCTTTGAACAATATAGTATCTTAAAGCAGATGGGATTACTGTACATCACTCTCTTTTCCTTTCTCCACAAGGCAGGGGGAATAGCAGTGTGAAGGGGGGTGGAGATCATTGGCACAGCTCTCTGGAAGCGTTATCATTTGGCCTGCAAGCCCCAGAGGTCACAAGGCCAGCAGGAGGGAGCCCACCTTGGGATGATTAAGTTGGTGGCTCCAGGCTGAGCATGTTCAAGTGGCCTCCATACCGGATGGGAACATTTGACACCATCCTGCTGCTTAAACCCACCACTGACCAAAATGAGCCATCATCCCGCAGAGTGAGAGGAGAGCAGCCTCCTGCTCACGTGGCAGAAATAAGAACTTTAGTGGCAGAGCTGGAGGAGGAAAAATTACTGGGACAGAGAAGACTGCTGGTCCTGCACACAAGGCTTTGTGACCCCTCAACCCTGCAGAGCCTGGGCAGCCCAGCCAGGCTATCCTGGGTCGCAGGAGTCACACAGCAGTGCTGGTTAGGCAGCCCTGATGGGACATCACATTGCACAATATGGCAACCTTGCTTCCAGCACTCCCAGCAGAGCCCCAGCCTGTTCCAGTGTCTGCCCTGCTCACCCCAGGTCTCCAATACAGCCCCACACTCCCCCCATGCAGGAACAGCATTAACACCTCGGCATCAGCTGCAGTGTTCAAAGGACTCACAAACCCTGCTCAGCTTCCCAGTCCTCAAAAGCCCCCAACAACTATATTTCTGCCACAATAAAGCCCTCAGTCTCCAACAACGAACATAAGCAGAAGTGCCCAAGTCTGGAAGCTAAGCACAGGTCAGGCCAAAACCACCTACAATGACTTTTCATATAACAAATCTGCCCAAGAAAACCCCAAAGCCAGTGATCTGCCCTGTAGCTGAGGGGTTTCAACACCCATGGGAGCAAGTCAGCTCCAGCCTTACTCCAAGTCTCTCACTACTGGTGCAAAGCCACCCCAAGAGGTCAGCCCCGGAGAGCAGCCAAGGCGCAGGGAGGAGCCCTCCGCAGCACTGCAGCGACAGGACAGACACTACATCATCCCAAGACATGATGCTCTGAGTTTAGATCCTTTTGGGGACAGAGAGGGAGGCTGTAAGATGACGTGGAGCAGAGCTGGAGACCTGGGGACTTAGCACTTGGGACTATCCCCGCACAAAGCGGCACAGGTGACTTCCCAGCAGGAATCAGCCAGGCTCTCCTACCACAAAGGGACTATCTTCATACAGCTAAGAGCATCAGCTCCAACTGAGCACAGCATGCATTTCTGAGGCTGATTCTTGCCTTGCAAAGCCCTAGAAAAGAAGTAAGAGATCCCAGGGCCACAGGTAGGTTGTTGCATCCACTCGGGCACAAAGCCAGCGGCGGTATTCACTTAACGTAGGAGGCCCGCAGCAAAATATCTACTCCCTGACAATACCTTCTAGGCTCCTAACTATCTTTCATCATCATGGTGTTGAACAATAACAGTCAATAACTTCCTGGCATCTTGAAGAATATCCATCTGTACTTTGCTTTCTACCGACTTATAAAATTTCTGCCTCGCAGGACCCTGTCCATTTCTTGTGCCGGTTCTCCCTTCAATTTCACACTTAATTAAGTCCCCGGATCAAGTCTCAGGATGGATTGCTCACTAGACCAGCCGCCAGAATTGATGTCGTATCTAAATGATGGGTCCTGAGGAAAAAAAAAAAAAGCACGCAGGAGCGATAACAAGAGAGAGGGATGGAAAAGAGGGAAAGCTGCTTTTATTTCAGGGTTAAAAGCTTAATCTTCTACTGAAACGGTATCACATGAGAGGGAAAGAGTCTCTTATCCATGTGATACTACTGAGCCAGGTTTCATTTAGAAGCTGTAATATCATTCCAAGAGAAAATCATGTCGGCAAGTAACTTTTCTTCAGAGGCAATTAAAAAGAAACAAGACTCAGAGAGAAGACAGCAAGGGATGGAAAAGGGAGGCTGAACAGTGCTCGTTTGTGGAGAAGACATGCTGAGCCTCTGATGAGGAACAGTGCATAACCAGACAGCAGTAATGGGAGAGCCTACAAGGGCTCAGTGTGATGAAGTGCTCAAAAGCTTGGGTGTTTCCTCTGAACTTTCTCCAAACTCCTTGATTTAGGCTGAACAGGGCTGCAAACCTCATGAGCTAAACCCTTCTCAGGAGATTTCTAGAAGTTCCTGTTCTTCTTGGAAGTATCACAAGAGGGCTTAGTTTTATTGCTGCTATTTAGCATTTCAATTTCCAGCATGGTCAAACCCAGGAAGGCCAAAGGCAATGAAAGAGCAGAGCTAACAACATTTTTTTGAGCATCATAAAAAGCTGAATTCAGGTTCACACTAAGAGTGTTTCAGGTCTGTCTTACTCTGGGTTCCTACAAGCGGGTTTTCATAGTAAAAGAGGACTTAATCTTCTTCTTAAGAGCAATTCAGCCAAATAATAAGGCATCTTCCAACATACCCTGGTAGCTTTTTGATGGATAAGAAAACAAGAGGACCATATGGGTTTCCAAAGTCCATGCAAACTTGTATGTATGTGGTATTTGCCTGGGACAATTTAACATCAGGCCATCATTTATTGAACAAAGTACTACAATAGCCCACGGAGTAAGTTCCTGCATTAACAACTCACAACCATGCCTCTACTTTTCATTTATTTACCCAGCTCCCCTCAACATGCTAGGTAACATAGCTGAGATAATACACGCTACGTGCTGCAAACACTAATCACCATCCGTTACATATCACCTGCTTTTTCATCCTTTGTGACTTTGTTTTCTTCATCTCTTGAAATACCACAACAGTAAATTTAGAGTCCTTTGCCATAAAAGGTTTGCTGGTTTGACACATGGCCAGAGCACACTCCTGGCCTCAAAGTAAGGCTACAGACTCTGGTACAAGCCACCTGTCCAGAAAAGTGAAAAAGTCTTATTCATTAAAAGTAATGAGGTGGATTTCAGCTAGACACCTGCCCTAGAGCTATAAAGGGCCTTTCGGTTTGGTATTTCTGGATTAACAAGCAGAGAAAAAGAGGACAGATCAGAAGCAGTTAGTGATAAATGTGGCACTTCAAAGAGGTTTTGGTATCAAGCCTCTGCAGTGGTATCTTTTTCTCCCTGATCCTGTAGTAATCTGTCCATCCGTAGCCACACAGAAAGGTGGTACCTCAGCATACATGAAGGGTTGGTACCTCAGCATACATGAAGGGTTAAGCCACGACCTTCTCAGTGTGGGCTCCAAGAGGTACACCTTCCGGTATACCTTCCATCCCGTGATCACAGTGGTACCCAGAAAACTAACACTGCCAGAGCACAGCAGATTTCCCACACAAGAATGCTGTAGTGTTGACAGCAAAGCACCTATCCAAATCCAAAAAAGAAAAAAAAAATCACAGTATCCGGGAGGGCTGGAAAATGCTGTGAAATCTCACTTATAATTACTGTAGGAATTAAAGGTTGGTTTCCTTGGTTTTGAAGCAAATACAGCGACAAAGAGCATTCAGCACCTATAGTACACTTACAGAATCCACTGGTTCAATGCAAATTCTGTTGATTCCAGGGACTGTTATTCTGCTCTTCACTAAACCGAGGTGACATGCAATGGACTGAGATGGCCAGAATGACACGGGTGGTCAGAGTGACCCATGGACAGACTCCTTGCTCCCTTCTTTGTCCAGCTGTCTCCATTCCAGCAGTTCCTACATCCCATGGACAGGTACGGTCAGTTGGAGATGTACAGGCCACATACAGAGGATTATGAGAAAAAGGAAAGAGCTGTTTGTTTTCACTTGTACTGAGATCACTTGCCCAAAGCAAGTCCAGACATCAGCTGGTGCTTCATCACCCAGCTCCTCTGCCACAGCCCAGGCTCCTGCAGAAGCTATGCACTGATACGCATTTTATCATATGTCTAAAAAGCTTTGACAGAATCTAGGTATTTGTCTTTCTCAAAAATAGGGAAGCCTAGAAATACACCAAACAAAACAAAAAATCCACAAATCTGTCCCCAAACTAGGGAAGCTTAATATTCCTTGCAGATCCCATATGAAGACAACTGCTAGGAGCCTCCTGCACAGTTTAGACCCCGGGGATGATTCCAGCACCAAGCAAACCCCACCACAGCTATTATCCAGGAGAAATTATCTGATCCCAGCAGTACGAGTTATTTACACGACAGTTGAAGACCACAATGCACCGCACACAGGCCCTGCGTTAACAACACGGCATTTTGCCTGGAAACTGTGGATAAACCCAGGTAATAACTCACCACAAAACCACCACAATTCTTTGCAAGAGGCTGGCGTATGGCCTCACATCACCAATCTGTCAGGGGCAAACAGGCATTGATTAGTGCCACCAAGGCCAGATCCCCCGAAGCTACAGCAAGACTTTGATGCTGCATGAGATTACCCTACAATATGCCGCACTTTAACTGCGCTCACATACACAGGGAGCTGTGCACTTGTTATTATATTTTCTTGCTTGTTTCTAGAGGAAGGGGGAGGCTTCCCTGCAAGCCATCGCCTTTATCCTGACATTTGGCTTTTGTGAAAGCAATTTTGGATTGAGTCTCAAACAATGATTCTCGCCGTTATGCTTGTTCTTTTGTCTCCTTGGACACATTGGCAAATTTGCTTCAAGCTAAGGCAGGAATTTAGCAGGGTATGAAGGGAGCAGTTAGTGCAGCGAGACAGCTGGAGATGGAAAGCATGCAGTGTGTCGCAGGTTTTAATTGTTTCTGCTGTCAGAAAACAACCCAAGTACAGTAGCTCATAGTATTTCCTGCACATAAAATCCTAATCATTGTCTGCGTGGGGTCCATCCATTGGCAAAGCAAGGACTCTCCCAAATTCTGTATTAAATTGAAAGTAAGCATCCATAGGATTTTGTCTTGTCCCACCTGCCTGCATGGAAAGCTTTCAGTTACCCACTCTGTTCTTTGTTCCCATCCAGAATTCACACCTCACACACATCTGCCTTCAGAGAAGAAGCATTTCTAACATCACAAATAAGCTTTTTTGGTTTTAAACTGTAACACTTTACACTGCCGTAGCAATCCTAACTAGGAGATAAGGACATCTACTTCACACTTACAGAGCATTTCACATTTTCAGTGTAAATTACTGCAAGGACACCTGCTTACTTCCTTGGGTACATACCTCTCTCCCTTCAGTACGAACATGATTTAAGAGCATGCAAATAAGACTTCCCACATTTTCTGCAAAACCTGGAGCCAATGCGGGCACCTAAATACTGTAGTGACAAGCTTGCCCCATGTGGGGAAGAGATGGGTTTGAATCGCCTCTGGAGGAGAAATGGATAGAACAGACCTCCCTGAACTCCACAGACGCTGGGTATGAAGGAAACATGGCTCAGGAGAGGTGCAGAAAAGCAAGGGTAAATCTAGGGGGAGGCTGAGAGCAAATCATTGCCACCTACTTCCAAAAGGCAAAACTGGTCTGGAAAAGAAACACAGGATCCATCTAACCTCTTCTCCCTGGTGACAAGGGATAGGACAAGAGGAAATGGGTTCAAGTTATGTCAGGGCAGGTTTAGATTGGTATCAGGAAACACTTTTCCACTGAAAGGGTTATTAACCATTGGCACAGGCTGCCCAGGGAGGGGGTGGATTCCCCATCCCTGGAGGTGTTTAAGAAAAGGGTAGATGTGGTACTGAGGGACATGGTTTAGAAGGGTTTTTGTCAGGGGGGGTTAATGGTTGGACTTGATGATCTTAGAGGTCCCTTCCGACCCCAGCGATTCTATGATTCTAACCACAGGGCCCAGAAGCACTGACTCCATATATCTAATATCTAATCCTTCTGGATCGAGACAGCACTCCAAAGAAGCAAAAACTCCCGATGTGCAGCCCTTGGGTTGCAAAGCCCACATCTAAGGCTTGGCATGGCTTATTGTTTTACAGGCTCATTTCAACACCAGGCTGCACAGAAGGGTGTTGTGAAGCCAAGAGCAGAATCAAACCCACCAACATACAATGGTGAAAATCTGTTCTAACACAAACAAAACTCAGGCTGGAAGCGAGAGCTGAGCCACAGGACTCCAGGGAGCTACTGCTGTTCAGCGCACTGGAACAGGAGCGGCACCAGTAGAGGCAGAAATCTCTGCTGAACTTCAACTCAAGCAGAAGATTACAGGGGTCACAGTGGCTATATTATTCCAGTTGGTATTTTGAGAACTTAAAATCTGAGAAGAGCAAAGTATACATACAAGAATCAATCGCAGCCACAAATCCAAGCATTTGAACTCATAAGCAGCTTTTTTTGTGTTCATAAATCAAGTAGGGAGAAGTAAAATCTTTGAAGATTTTCAGAGAAAACATTATTATGGATTTAAAAAAAAAAAAGCAAATTTTGTGGCTAGAACTGAACTTTTTGCTGATGCAAAGGATGGGAATAATATTTCCGTTTTCATGACTTTACATGACCAGCCATTTCATAGAACTGGTCCATGTGAACGTACAAGGTGGCCTGTGAGCCCAAAGGAATGAAGAACCATGGAAAGGTTTGAAGAAGGACTCTCCTCAGCACAGACTAGGAAACAGCCATATCCTTCAGCTTCACAATTGGAAAAAAGCAGGATCTCACCATAAGGTTAATGGACGTTTACACCAGTGGTGTCCTCTCTCTCCAAACATTTCCTTCTGTTACTATATACATCTGAATGCAAGAAACCCACTTGTTATCTAAGTTGGCCACCACCTACCAGGGGAGAGGGCAGTGCCGCACTCAGCAAGAGTCCCAGGAGTCCGTCACTGAGGTGCAGAAATCACCGGTGTCACAGGAGACTCCCTCCCGGCGCAGGCCATCACACAAGACTCACAGCACTGCACAGGGAGATGCTCACTGTCACAATAACAACAAATCTGCAGTGTCAAATCCTCTAATTTCTGGTGAGGCTCCTCGTGTTCGCCACGGAGAGTCCCCTTCACTGCTGATGGCAATAAAGCTACCACGGAAATCTATTCCATATTTCAAAATACATTCACTTCGGTCAAGTTTTTTCCCCAGCAAGAAAAGACAACATCCTGGGGTTTGTTCCAACACCTTGAGAGAAGTGATTTAACTCCCCATGTTTTCATGCCAATAAACATTGGGGGTTTTTTGCTTCAAAAGTGTTAATCTATTTAAAAGGTCACTTTTATTTAAAAAAAAATTCTTCATGAAGGGTTTCAGAGTGCCTTTGACACTGGATTACATCATGTTTCCTCTGACATCTGAGTCACAAAATGCTCAGAGCAGGATTTCCAAGGCTTCCCTTTATTTTCTGTTCCCATGAATTCTACTCCCACTGCGATCAATAGGATTATTGCCACAGGCTTCAAGAGGAGAAGGGCTGGCAAATGCTGAACACATTAGAAGGCCCTAACCTCAAAGTCAATATTTTCCAGTCAAGAAAATAGCACTTTGGTTATCAATGAGTATGTCAAACAAGAGGCCTGATACGAACAAAGCAGGCCGGTAAATGACCCCAAAAAGAAAAAAAAAATACTATAATGTAACATATTCCCTATGGCACTTCACTGTAATGAATTTGAGCTGGTTTAAAGTGCCTGTTAAGTGCATCAAGAATTAAAGCAGTTATTCTGAATATCTAAGAAGGATAAAGGGATGCCATGAGGCTGTGGCAGTCTCCTGCTTGTACCCCAAAGCAGCCTCAATCCTGCCTATGTCTTTCCTGCTAGATGTTTCCCAAGCAACTATTAAACACCTTCACTCCTTCCACGCCTCTTCCAGACAAACTCCTCCAGAGCTTTACTACCTTCATGGCTGGACACTCCTACCAGTTATGGCCCCTCCTGTAATGCAAACCTAGGGGGACACAACTAAGAATTCCTCCTGGATCCTCTTTACAATAGCTTTTGCACTCATTAAGTCTGTTCCTCCTGTCTCCTGCAAATTAACACACCAGAATTTCTTCTCTTTTATAGGTCACGTTTTCCCAGGTCTTCTAAAAGCTCACCTGCAGACTCTTATGGAGGACCAGGCCTTTCCCGAATCCGTGATCATCAACCATTACTTGGAAAAACACTGCAATGTTGAAAGCCAAACTCCTTACATCAACATTTCCCTTGATTTTAAGGGATCAGCTCAATCTTTGAGGTAAAATCTCTGCGTGATCCCTCTCACAGCAATCTCACTATTTTCTCCTTCAGTTTTGCCTACAGCTAGGGCATCTACTCTTTGAACTGTTTCAAAGATGGGTTCATCTACAGCAGCACCTGCAGTGTCATGATTTCATCTAAAATAGCAAGGACATTTCTGATGCAATTTGAACATTTCACACGATTGCATAAAACGTTTCAGTCAGCACAAAGGCAGCCAGGCCTGGAAACATGCAGTGGCAGCAGGATCCGTGCTCCTGCAGCTTAAAGCCCAGTGCCGTACGCTGTTACTTAAACGGAAGAGTCTTTTAGAGCAGTATTAAGGTTTAGGACTTATAACTGAAGAGCTTTAATCCTTTCCAGTAGAGGCCAATGGTGCATGTAAGAGTATTAAACTTGGTATACATTAAATCCTAAACATTTCCAAGTTGCAAGCAGAAATAGATCACAATCAAGGCTTGCAATTCAAATATGCTTACTCAAATGAGCTGAAAATCCAGGGTCTGGTTTCAGCAGAACTCTTCTCCATACTTCGAGAGTTCCAGATCTGGACCCAAGATATTAAACAGCAGTCTCAGTCCTTATCTTTAGCCCATCTGAAGATCAAAGAGAATTGGAAACAAAAGCATTCCAAGGCATTGAAGTGATACATTTGTAATGAGTTTCTCCTTTTATTCCACACAGTCAGGATTCTTCGGAGGGAAGGAAAGAGATTTTGGCAGCCAGTTAAGAAGCAAGGATGGAAACACATTTTAATACTAATTTCTTTCCCTCCTCTCCCACTTTCTACTCAACAAAACCACTGAATACATCCATGAAATTACAGGAGATACAAATCCTTTATCCACAGTTTGCAGTTGTTGACATGCAAGACCCTTAATATGTAAATAAATTGGGCTGGGCTTTTTTTTTTTCTTGTCAAAGCAGCATTGCTCAGCAGATAAACAGCAACAATGCAGCCTGTGCGGTGGCCCAAATAATTAGTTCGTGCAAGCAGGGCATCCTCCTGAAGCACTACAAGTCTAACTCTGATGGGGAGCAAGAGGGAAGGGGCTGCTGCTCAGCTGCAGGCGAGACAGTGACATGGCTGAGAACAAAATTCAACTTCAAATCATCTGCCATTTTGAAAATGATGTCCCTTGATCATGAATTAGTGTCAAGGCAGATGAGGGATGAAGCAAGAAACGAATGAGCAAAAGAGAGCTGAGAGAGGGAGACAGAGCTGGAGAGAGAGAAACAAGGAGATTCTCCAGAGGCTTAGGAGAATCATGCCAGTGAAGGGACTGTGCACACAAGCCATCTCCTTCTCAAAGTCTGCGTTTTGCCAAAAAAATAAAAAGACCCTGATCCCCAGAAATGTTCCTGTCTGCTGGCTCCTAGAGATAAGGAAGCGATATTTCACAGTCTGACACTAATCATATTTGGGCATATTAAGTAAGGACGGTCCAGGGGCTTTCTTTGCAGCATACATATTCCAAGTTCAAAGCGAGAGCTCGTTACTGTGCCTAAAAAATCCTCTTAACTCAGAAACACTAGACAAAGAGGGAAGAGAATAACGAAAGGGAGGGAGGTGTTGGGGGGGGGAAGAGGGGGAGAAGTGTCATTATCTTTGTATTGCTCTCCCTACCCAGCCCCATCAGTGACATCTGCTGCAATATTTTACAATGGAGGGGTGGGAGACAGTCTCCTCTTTTCCCTTGTCCGTGAAAACAGACCAGGAGACTTGCTAAAACAATATTCCAAGGCTGCGATTTACACATCCCAGACTTCGTTCCATCTAAAGGTACAACGTCCACTACGGAGCCAGCTCCTGGGGTGAAATCAGTGGAATTATCCCCATCGGAGACCCAGCCCTGTTTGCTCCTACAGCAGGAAATTGCTCACCTGGCTCTGCTGCTCTCCCCGAGCAGAGGTCACTGTCTGCCTCTCTGCCCTTGGCTCCTCATTCCAGTCTGCTGCCCAAGGCAAAAAAAAGGAAGGAAAAAAAAGTCTAAAGCTTGAAACAGGTGGCTCCCTTTAGAGGGATCTGGAGGCCAAAGCACAGCTAAAGGCAGCCTGGGATGGAGAGCCAGCAGACATGTCCCAGTGTGGGCCAGCACTCGGGTCCCTCCATAGCACAGCCCATCCCATGATCGACGAACCCTCAGCTTCTCCCCCAGGCTGCTTCGCCCTGTTTCAGCTTTGGCTCACAGAGTATGAAGCCTACCAAAAAGAAAACACCTTTAACAGCTCCAGTTGTCAGATGAAGGTTTTATCAAACATAGCCCTCTCCGGTATAACAGTCCTTACTACGCTCAGCCCATCAGCTTGTGGTGGATCTCAGTGAAAGCCAAAGTGCTTGGCTCAACCAGATCCCATCTGCAGGACCAGGACAGACCAAAAAGATAAAGTTTAAGCAAACAGCATATTAAAAAGGTGAATCAGTTTGGAGAAGAGCCAGGAAGCTCACTATGTTGAATCTCAACATTATCCAGAATGAATGTGTCCACTCTTTTTGCCAAATTGTATCTTTAGTTGGAGACTAACCTACTTTTAATGAAGAGGATGAAATAACCCCCATATGAACTTCAATTTGTCCTACCAGTGACAATTCCCACATATCCAATTTTTCATTCTGCCACGCAAGCAAAACTAAAACCCAGATTGCTGCTTATAGCATGAGGTGAAGCTACTACAAGAAAAGGACTTGCCACCAGTCTTTCCAACACCTCCAAAGCTCTTCTGAGCACCTCAGACTAAGTCCTGCAGACTGATCCAACTGTGGAATAGCTCTGCAAAACCTGGAGTGGCTCAAAGAGCCTATTCATTTCACTGAGATGAAACAGCGACAACAGAGCCGTTTTAGGAGCGGCACAGTTGGTCTGGGATTCTCAAACAGTCGATTATTAAAGAGAAGAAAAATGATTAGGATTGAAGCTGAGCTAAAAAGCCCACTGGTCTCCGGGGAGCCGTACAAGAAAATGCTAAGAGGTGGATTTATTTTTTATTACAATTACTATCTTTGAGGCATTCACACGACACCACCCATCAGAATGTCTGCATGGAAGCATCAGATTTTGCTTCCATGCATTAAACCTCAAGGGGGTTTCATCTGAACCACCACCTAGGAGCTGGTTCTGCTCGACAGGGCAGACTTGTGCTGCAGCCATCACCCCACTCCTAAATGAAAACTAACTTGGACATTAGCAACTGAACATCAGGATTTAACATATCGCCTGGTCAAGTCTAGGCTAATCCAGCAACACGACATTCTCCCCAGAGCCCACGCTGCTCGCTCTCATAAATCTGGGTGCGTAGTAAATGACTCTGAAAGGTACAATTTTATTTTTTTTTCCAATGGGAAAACAAATCTACCATAGTTGGTTTATTATATTGTACAGTGCCACTCACGCACTGACTGCTCTCAATCGAAAGGGTCAGCATTTCCCACGTCAGCTCACTCAATTGCAAAGATCTCAGAAACTGCAAATTTTCAGGTTAGGGATGACTTTGGTTTTGTGTTTTCAATTCCCTGAGAAAACACCTGATGCCTTGCCATGCTCAAATAAAATCATCTAGAGACCTTTTCTTGTACAGAAGACATGCCCTCAGCAGACTACTGAGCAGTCCAAAAGCTACAGGAACAACAGGGAGTATTACTAAACGTGATGGAGGATTTTGAAAAATTTTGGGGGACTGCAGTTAGGAGAAGACACCACAAATTTCACATGGCCACGTATCAGAAGGCCACAAACAGCCCCTTGGTCTAACACCACAGGGAAGAGACTACTCCCGTTTCCTTCTGTTTAAAATCCTACAACCTGAAATTCACTTCTTACCAGAATAATCCTGGACAAAGCCATGCCTGTACACTGAAGCTACACCAGCAGGCTGGGCCAGGGCTGTAGCCCCGCTCCTCTTCTTTTCCCTGTTGATGCAGCCAACACTGCAACCAACCTGCTGTGCCCTACGGTGAGCTGGGAGCATCTTCCCAGCTCCTTTACACTCTGCTCATCAACTAGAAAATCAGCCTTACTGAAACCCAGCTTTACAGCTACACGGAATGCAAGGAATGAGATTAAAAGGGATTATGTGTTTCTTGCAAGCAATGAGGCTTGATAGCTCAGACAGGCATGGCCTTAACACGTCCCTCCACTTTGTTTGAGTAGTTATTACCCCCCAGCTCTTTGAGTACGAAGGTTTGTAGGGATGAGCCATATGCCATGCAATTAGGATTTCATTTCTGCTTATTGTTCACACAATTTGGAACGGTCTTTTGGATGTTTGCAGGTTGCTGGCATTTTTCTGTCTCTTCAGGCAAGACTGCATGATTAGGAGTAAACATCTTGGAAGGGGAAGGAAAGCCTTAGATTCGAAAGGAATGGATGCTGAATTCAAACTTCCCTCCAATTTAAGCAGGGAAAATTTTCAGAATTGCGTTATCCATTACTACAACACAGTTCCAGGCAAAGGCCATTCACAAGGCCCAGATGCCCTCAAAAATGGGACACAGGCTTTTGGTTCAGACTTTCTAGCCATTTCTGATTGAGTGCTCATCTGCATTGCAACAGGATCCATGTGGATAATAAATATAACCAGTTGTACCAAATAAAATGCATATATTTTATGAGATGTTAGAGAAACAGGTATTTTTCAGGAGGCTGTTCCAGTGGCTCTTACTTGAGCAGAGACCTGAGGAATCCACAGTCAGTCATTCCCCGACACACCACCAAGGTATCTGCATTCCCCACACCAGTGAAAAATGCCTGGAAGCACATACAAATCCACAAGCACCGAGCGGACCTGATCCCAGCGCTGCTCCTCAACCAATCTTCACCTTATTCTAGAAGTTTAGCTGGAATGGATATCTCTGCTCTTCAGTCTGGGGATCCAGCAACATCTCACCTTACTGCTGGAAACACTTCCCATTTTGCACTTCTGTCCTGGAGATACATGACCACAGTATATGTTCTGGGATCCAAAGGCAGAAGTGTTACTTTAGAAGCAATATTTGCTGCAGCAGAACCAGAAATACCAGAAGCCTTGGCCACTTCAAACACTGCAGAGTATCCGTGCACCCACAAGCACCCCACATCCTGCCCTCTCCTGTTATCTCCACCACAGCACTGCACCAAATCCAGCCGAAGCTTCCTTTTCTTCCCTTCAGCAGAGGAATGCTGGAAAGGCACAATCCTCGCGGTGGATGGATCGACACAATCAGAAGTAATTTAATTCATGTTTAATCTGCAGCTAATGACTGCAGGTTCCCTCCAACTCTCAGTCCCCTTCCAATTTTTCACTGGTAAATTGCTATGGTTTGCAGTTGAAGCTCTTCACAGTAGATTAGTTAACATTATGTTTTTATTAAAGCCGAAGTTAATATCCTTATTCTCTGAAGGAGACCACTGGGGTTGTTGGAATTATTTTTTCCCCTTTCAGTTTTTTTGTAAGAGCCTTCTCTGCTGAGCTAGGAACACAGAGCCTGCAGACCCCCAGCTGAAAGCTTAAGGGAGCCCCAAACAGTTACCTCTTAAATGATTATTTACATTGGAATATAAAAATCACTCTGCTGGATCAGGCCAGGGGCCTGTCTACCCGGTATCCTGTCTCTGATGGTGGCCAGCTGCTCTAGAGCAGGGCTGGTCATAAGTTTTCTGTCAAAGCTTTACTGATAGATACATTTTTTTCATTATATTACATTCTTCTCTAAAAAAAAAAAGAAAAACCCAGCCTGCTGCCTACAGAAAATGTTGACTTTGCAATCAAAAAAACCAGAGGTCTCTAACCTGAATGATTTTGTATTCAAGATGTAAAGCTTTCCATTTCCTGATCAAAGATAATTGGGTTGCAGCGAAGAGTTAGAATTTTACAGGGAAAAGAAGTTATGTGAAATTATGTTCAAATTCATCAACATCTTCCACTAAAATATTCCCCGCTTATGAAATATTCCAAAAAAACTCTTTATAAAAATAACTTCAGCTCTAATCTGAAGAAATTGTCAAGAATCACAAAACAGAAAATTATGATACAAGTTTCTCCACAGCAGTTTCTTCTAAACCCCACAAAACTGATGGCTACAATACACTGAAGAACGAGGGGTTGTGTGTATTATTGGCCTTTTCTAAACTCACACAAAGTCATTCCAAAACACCATGGGACCCAGGAGGGTGCTGTTGGCCACACAACAGAAGGTGGGGACACCTGATGGAGACAGCCAAGGAGGGAGTTACCATCTCTGCCACAAGCCATCCCCCAGGCAAGCAGTTTTGAACTAGCCTGTGACTACCAGGAGCTCAGAGTTACTGCGCGGCTCCACAGGCAGCTCCAGATGTCCATTCAGGGATAAAGCTCTGTTTCTTCCATGCCATTTCCAGAGCTTTCACCCTGTTCCTTTCATGCTTCCCTACCTCTGTTCATGGAATGGACTGATGCTTCCAAGTCCCATGTTACATCCTGCTCTGTTCATCCCTGTGTCACAGACCGGTACTGTGAACCATCCAGAAGTAACTCAAACCAACAAACAGTTGTTTTGAAGCCATTCTACCCAGGGAAAATTTCCATCCCATGCCAAGAACTCCTCAAGAGCTCCCTCCCTTCCCGCTCTTCACACCCAAATTTTGTGAAGCCAGAATTAGAATCAAACTGTGACAAATATTTGGTGTCCTTTACACTGATGTCAATCACAAAGAACTCCTGTAGCATCAGCCACACTACTGTGATGTGAACCCCGAACCACCATGTAGCACGTCCAGTCCACTCATCCCTCACGGCAGCCCCTTCAGCGGCCGGAGTTCCTTTACCCTCGGTTAAATGTTACACAGATGAATGAATCGCCTCCAACAACTGGCTGCATGAATTTAACCCTCAGCCCATCCCTAGCAAGCAGGAGGGGTGTCAGGACCATCTTTCCCGGGACACTACACGGAGAAGCATATTAATGAACCCTCTGAGTCCATCCAGGGAAAGCTGCAATTGGCAACACAGCCAGGAAAAAACTAAAAAAAAAAAAAAAAAAAAGGATTCCCTTGGAGCAAAGAGAGCAGAGCCATTATCGTCTGGGGAGATTTAGGAGACAGCTCTAAATCCCACAGGGATCATATATTCAAGTTCATCTCTTCAATCAGGGAAGCTAGAAATTGCCTTTTTAAAAAAAAAAAAAATAATGCTGAACTGTCAAATAAGCATGAGATGAGGCTCGAAGAAAACGCCTAGTTTCTCTGGGCTCTCTGTGAGAGGAAGAGAAGCTGCCACAGCGCAGCAGGATACCTGTGGGCAACCTTCCTGCAGAGACACGGGGCTAACCCAGGGTGTGCTGGCACCGCGGCTTGCGGCTGTTCAAGGTGGCGGAAAATCTCTTACCAAGATGGACTTTGACAAAGAAAATAGCTTTTTCAACACTAAAGTTCCTTTTTACAAAACTTCTTCCAGTTTAATCAAAGCAGCTGGGGGGAAATAGATCAGTTCCACAAATTCTTAAATGATTGTAGGGGGTTTTGTTCTCCTGGTCAGATACTCAAATTCTGAGATGATGAAACCTGAAAAATATTTGTTCAACTGTGAAAACTGCAGAAATTGCACAGAATAGGGTACGGTGACAGGCTCAGATCTCAGATCCCTTTCCACCTCCACAACCATAGCTACTGGGACAGGAGGGCTCCACTTTGCAGCCCAGGCTGGCCACAATTTCTGGACTTGCTCTCGCCATCCAGAGCCACAAGCCCTGTGCTGCAGTTGACGCACCATCCCATGGCCCAGCCGCAGAGGTGACTCTCAGTCCAAGCCCCAGGAATACAGAGGACCATGAGGAATCAGTATGTTATGCCAGCGATACGTAGGTTTTCTAGCTCCGAGTCCACACAGGGTTCGAATCACAGCACTAGCCAACCCCCAGGATGTGCCGCTCTCCAACCTGACGCTCTTGTGCGCCCTGTTTTTTAATTAACCTTGGAACAGCAAAGGGTCTTTTTTTTTTCCCCCCTTTTTGCCAAACACAGCCATATTTTACAGGGATGGTGACAAGCTAATTAACTTAATTCTTATGACACCTCTCTGAGATGAGGCTAGGGTTGGCTAGCTCCGCAATGCAGTGTTGGGCTAATTAAAAAATAATTACTGCTTCACCAAGGACAAGAACAAGAAGTTAATTAAAAGAATGAGGTGTAGCCTTAATGAAACTCATCAGATTGTATTCATTCAGATGTCCCACAGCCAAATTCCCCCCATTAGAATATAAATCCACGTTGCCTCCTTCTTCACAAGTGTTTGCAAGTGGGCTCCCCTCTCCCGCTCCTCCCTTTCGCCTTCCCCTGGCAGAAACGGTATGACTTATTTCAGGACCAAGACAGTAAACTTGAGCTGAGATTTAACACACCCTCAGGGGCAGGAGGATAAGATACGGATCTCCAAATGCTATCTAGGATTATTTGCAGTATCTCAAAAGCCATGAGTTGCACAGGCACTATACCATTTCTTTTTACCAGTGGATAATTAGGGAGCACAGTGGTCCTCCACCAGTGCAGCTAGGCAGAGCACATCTCCTTCCAGACACCATCCTGAAACACTGGGATAATGATGCAGAATAGGAGATCTCCTTGGAGAAAAGGAGATTTTACCCCAGTAAAATTGACCCATGGTCCAGATGCAAACTCCTTGCTACATTCCTGGACAAGCTGATACAGAAACCAAGCAAGCATTGGCTAGGGATGAAATCTTGCTCATGAACAGTTTGGTGTTTGGGGTTGACTTAAGCCCTTCACAAGTTTAGGTCAAATGACTCTAACGCTTCCATCAAGGGAAAAACCTGAAATTAAATTTCAAATTAAATTTCGCTTCTAGATGAGGGGCAGGTGCCCCAGAGCTGAACTATGCTACGTTTTCCAGCGGTAACTTCATTCTTTAAATATATTTTTTTGTAAACCAGACTGTTTAGCCAGGAGTTAAATTAAAACATGTTTAGCAAGAATATTTACTTTTTTGATAAGGATAAAAAAAAAAATATGAGTCAGGTCAAAACAAAGACAGTTTTCCCCATATTTTGGTGCCATCACTAACACAAATATAAATTTTGCAAATCACAAACCATATCTCCATTTATACACGAAGGCACTGTCCCTACATATGTGCCTGGTCTTAGACATACACCGGCTCATCTCCCTTCTGGCATGCAAGCCAGAGGCCCCCAGCACCCACCCCCAGTCCAGCTGAAGCCAGTGAAAGGTCCAAGGGATGCTGAGATTTCTCAGCACCTGGTGCATCTCCTCAGTGGACTGGTCCCTGCAGGGAAGCTGCGATGATGGGAGTGATCCCAAGCACTAGCTAGATGCAGTGGAGCAGGTCTGCTCAAGCAACGTTTCCAGAGTTTGCTGGGCTTGAGAGAATTCAAAGTTTGGAAATGATGCGGGTATGACAATAACATTCCTTGGCTGATCCCCAGGACAGCGTAAGAGATGGCAGCACAAGTGTCCTCACACATGCCACTGCACCTGAAAGAGTATCCAAGGGGGTTAAAAAAAAAAAAAAACAACATAAGAAGCAGAGAAAAGCCAACACTTCCTATGGCCCCAGCCATTACACACCAACAGCAGTGGGATTGGCTGCACTCAGAACCCTGAGCACAGGGTTCATCTGCACGAAGGACAGCCCTTGCTCCAGGATGGATCCAGGAGTCATCAGTACAAGAGAAAACAAGACAAAGACACAACCAGACCGGCCACACTACTTAACGAGGAGCGAGGAGGACCTTCAAAGCATGCATCGACAAACGAGACATGAAACTGAGCAGACCAGCACATGAGGCACTGACATGAAACAAGCCTGTTCAGGTGACAGCTCTCACTGCAAACCAGGGGAGAAACTTCATCTGCTGGTGGTATCCGTTACTGGAGCACATTTAACTGGAACTCACACAGGAAGAAACAGGGAGAGGGAGAGGTGGGGAGGGAAAGGAGGGGTCCTTACACCAACAGCATCATCTTCCTGCACACAAGATACCATGGCTGCAGCAGACACAAGCTGCTCTTTTACCCAGCTTATTTTCTTTCCCTTTCAGAGTCCAGCAAGCACACCAAATGCACCACTCTCAGCAGAGAGCAGACACAGCTCTGTCCAGAGCCACGCAGACACCTCCACCACTTTCAAACATCTGCAAGGCACACACAAGGACCAGAGGGAGATCAGACCTGACTTCTCCCTGAAGCCACTGAACAACAAGAATTGAGCAATCTCACTCATTTCCATCATTGTGAAAGGGAATCTCTTCAGATTCAACAGATACTATACCATCAGTGCTTGGCGTGGGCCTTCTGGTCCTGCACTGGAAGCATTCCCTGTGGCAATCCTGCTTCTTGTCTGCCCAAAGCTTTCCCTGAAGAGTGAAATTTCATATTCAGGCCACTTGACTCTCATACAAACACTGTCTGTTTCTTACCATTTCTATAATCCTCAAAAAATTTCTTCTCTCTCATCTAACCACCTTTGCTCCCTGTAAAGAAGCACAACTATCAAAGAAGCAGTTCTGCAGCTACACACATGCAGATGCCTGGACAGACATCCATACGATCTGCCAGACATACCTGCATGTGGACATGCGTTCAGATGCATGCAGGTATGCATGTCCCTACATCAGGAGGTGGGTGTAAGTAACATCTTTATGCTTTCAGCTTTACCAGTCTGCCCCAGAGGAGGTCAGCTAAGTCCACTCTCTTCTTCAGGTCCCCCTCAGAGAAGGGTTTTTGCTAGTGGAAACTCTGATCTTTAACACCATTCATTTTAGGCACTTGCCGATCATTTATATTTCTATAAAGAGCTTTCACTTCAATAGCTCCAGAAACCACGGGAAGATGAAACAAGTTTCCCAAGGTCATTCAGCCAGTGTCCTCCAAACTGCAGGGCTGCTGAAACCCAGTTTAGGATGCTATCAAAGAGCCCAGACCCACAGGGATCCTAGGCTTTTTGAGAGGTTCTGCCACAGATCTTTCCTCATTTCATGTGGTTTCTATCCAGCAGAGATTTACAGGCTCCAGCAGATTTACTAGAGTTATATTGGCACAAGCATGAGCAAAACTATTTGCATCCCTGTGCCACGACAGGCTCAGAGGATAGTGGATAGAGAATTAAGGACATGGGAAGACTCTTCCCTACTCTCTAAGGATTCACTCTCTGGACTCTGCAAAGTACCTCTCTACATCCCTAGTTAGTGTCTGTGAAATAGAGCCTACAGCATTTAATTTTTGAGATATCCCAGGAAAGGCTGCCCTAAAACACCACTATCAACACAAGCAAAATACAGCAGGATGTGCAGCTTTGCCCTTCTATTGTCTTCAGTGTGAAGTTAAGAACCGCTCAAGCCCACAAATTCAACAGGTCACAACCAGAGCCTATTTGAAGTCACGGCTTCAGCTGAGGAACAGGAAACTCAAGTGCACACCTCAGTACAGTTCAATAAATTAATATTTTGGTGCACTTCAAAGGGGATGATGATGATGCAAGAAGTGAGACAAAGCATCCTGGAAAAGCCCAGTGGTGATGGGGGGGGGTGGTGGGAAGGCTGCACAACTTCCAGTCTGCTTCAGCACCAGGTGGGAAAATCCCCAATTAAACCAGAAACACAGTACCCATAACCATCAGGGGAGAGAAAAAACAGCCAGGAATGCAAGTAGAGGAAATTGATTCTTGTTGCAATCAAGTGTCTTCCTTCCTCCACTTCCCTCCTCAAATATGATTTTTTTTTTTTTAAATTCAAATTCACTGCAGCTTGTAAGGCCTCTCAGCAGACTTGGCTCCCACAACCCAGTTTGCACTGTCCCTTTTGGACTGAGGACAGCAGCAAGAAAAATCAGTTCATAGAAGACAAAGAAAGAAAGTTTTAAGTGAAACCATTCATCCTAAAAAGGGGCATCAAAGCAATCCAACATCAGAACACCAGAGCCTAAGCATCAGCTGCTAGATGAAGATATTTCTATCCCATTTTGCTCCATGACAGGAAAGCTGCTGTTGCTTTGGACAAGGTTTTTGTGTGCTCTTCCAGCGAGCAGGGAGCAGCAATTGCTCTGCTCCCAGCAGAACAAGTCCTTTGCAGGTCCACTGACAACCTGCTGCAGTTTGTCAGGTCCCAGATGGACCAGCTCTCCATTTTTTTTTTTCTGGCCATCCACATTTATTTCTAGATAGGGTGTGAGAAGGCCTGTACTCCTCTCCTTCCTAATCCCAATCAACCAGTGGTTGCTTCATGCCCTGAATAACAAAGGTTTGCGCCATTTACGACTGCTAAAGCTAGGAATACACTTATTATCCACCCAGATGTGAAAACTACTGAAGCAGGACTCAGCCTGCCCATTAGCTGTGCAATCACCTGGGTACCAGGCAGGGTCACGGTAAGCAGAGCTTTAAGGAGTTAATCCCAATGCAATGTCAAGGTAAATGCAAGGGCATCAAATGAGGGAGTCAACTGAAATTATATTATAAATAAAAATAATAATCCTCAAATAAGCTGTTGCCAAAGAGGCTAAGCTTCTGCATCCAATTTGTATCACATTCAGACAAGTGATGTTACAAAGCCGTGTCCATATATTATACAATTACAGGAATGTGGCTTTCATTACGTGATTAAAGCGCTCCTTGTTACGACACAGCCCATACCATCAACAGATGTTGGGCCAGCACATACCACAGTCCTCCGCGCTTTGGGTGCCAAGTTGCTTCTGCTAATAGAGGCCACGCAAGGTCAGGGGGAAGCGCCTGCAGGGCCCCCGCCGTGTTGCTGATTGGGTTTAGCTTACAAGAGGAACGGGAGGACTCCTGCAAGACCCTTCTTCCTCAGCCCTTCTGAAACGTTGTCGGCAGGAGCAAAGCAAACATAAACCAGATGGTCAAGCAGGTATTCCCAGCAAGGAGGAGAACACATTCGCGAAGGATGTGGATGAGAAGGAGCCAATATCACATAGGCTAGGCAATCGCTTCCATGTTTTCGGGATACCCTGCGCTCCACAGACACATCACTGCTCTTCCAGTCACCGATCAAAGTCAGGGGAACTACACTGACACCCACAGAAATTCGTGGTTTTGTTAACAGTGACCCAGGGGAATAAATATCATGATTGAAGCTTCAATAATAGAAATAGGACGAAGCTTTGGAGCCCTAGCTCAAATGTTGACTTTTCCTTCCAAGAAAACAGGGTTGGACCAAAAGCAGTTAAAAGTGAAATCCAAATTGCCCTCAAAACTGTTTTCATGTCAATATGTTCTAAGTTACACAATTTCACTTCTTTTCCAGAAGTTCTTATTTAATATGTATTAAAAATGCCAATAATATTAAGATCAAAGCCTGATTTATAAGTCACATGACAGGTGACATCTCAATACGGTTTAGATGGTTCAGATACAACTTGATTTTTTAATTTTAAACAGGCATTACAAATGAGAATGGAAATTACCGCTTACAAATACATTTAAGTAAAGAGTCATTTTTCAGCAGCCTGAAAGCTTGTTTGGTTTTTCCCACACACACACACTTCAAAACACTAAATGGGTATTATAGATGAAGGCGAGGTTCAAAACTGAGCAGAGGCAGAGGTTGGGGTTATGCAAACTTGAAGACAGCCCGTGCTTCCTGTGGTATCACAGCAATGCTACGGAACTGCCGGAAAGTTCAGGCAATGGGAACCATTTGGCATCCTTGCAGAGCAGGGAGCAGTAAAGGACATGCTTGGATTTATACATATGCTGGATGAGGCCCTAACAGATGCCTTGACTTGGAGCCATAGCCATACCAATTACCCTCATAGCCCCCCTTCTCCCCCCAGCATCCTTCAGGACTTCCAACCCCCTCTAGCTCTTCCTCACTTACAATCCCTTTACATCTCCCTGGTCCATCCTTTTCCTCCACCAGCCCTTCAAATCCCCTCTCTATAGGGCTTTCTCCCTGCTACTCCACACCTCAGAGGCGCCCCTGCAGGCTCCCACTAAATGCCAAGGCTTCTCTAAAGTGAAGACAAGTTTTGAAGCAATCAGAAGAGCCAATTTACAAGTTATCATATCCCTCAGTTGTCATTTCTGCCCCTCCCCAGCTGCTCCAGCAAGCAGCCCTTGTTGGTTGTGTTTTATTTTTGTGGTGCTCATTTAGCAGCCGCATTCAGTATCTCTCCACAAAATTACACGCATTTAATTTCCCATGTGAATCTGTTGACTGCAGGAGTTCAAAACAGCAGCTCTTCTACATAGTTCACGAGCACTTTATAACACATCTGTTGGGCACTGATGGGAAAGTTGCATCTGAACCACAGGCCCATAAGTCTTCCAGAGAGTTCAGCTCATACAAAGTATTCACTTTTTGTTGAAATCTGCCCTAAGCAGAAGGACTGGAGAAAAGGAACAGGATTCACCATTGCCAAAATGCCTCACGTGTTAACTGCCAGACAAACTTAATCCAGAATCAAACAGAACTCATTATATTTCTAATGCAATCCCCTGATGGGTTCCCTCCATTTGGGCCACAAGACGGCCCCAGCTCCCCACCACAGCACTGGGCCCAGATCCAGCTCAGGTTTCCAACTCCCACTGAAATATTTGCATGATCCTGGGCTTTATTATTTTAGCTTAAGCTGCACAGGCTGTACAATCAGCTGTACAAGTCCCATTCTCAAATCCTATTCACCAGCACCTGAAACTGGCTCTTGATCAAAACACAACTCAAACCCAGGTCCCACTTTTATACTGCTTTCCCAGCAGACAGCCAATACTCTTTTCTTCAGAAGTCATTTAATCGTTCTCCAATTCTAAGCTTAACCCAGGATTTCTTCATGTAAAAGAATTAAATAAGTCTAAAACTCATATGAACTGAACAAGGATGTGCCTACCTCAAAACTGTTCAGGCACCCAGCCCTGAACATGAGCTTAGACAAGCCTGGCAACACTATCACGGAATTTCGTCTGTTAAGACATACCTGCAGGATATATACTGAAATAAAAGGTATTTTATTCATTTGTCCAAACAGCTGTCTCCAGGCCAACAAGCAAGCAGCATTTTCTAAGGATAGATTAGGTGGTACTTTTATACTGCAACTGAAAAGAATAAACTCAGTACTTTATTTCCACATGACTGCTTTTAAAATACTTTTTTTTTTCCCCCAAATAGGGATAAATATCTACAGACATAATATATTGTCTAGAGAGGGACAGAAATAGGTTAGCACACCACAATGTATGCTAAATGACAACCATCTCCCAAAAAAGCACAGGTGATCATATAAGAGATCGGCATTAATATAGATACAGAAGTGAGGATGTGTACTGTAAGAAAAGGGAGGGAGAAGAGCGTGTATAGTAATTATTTAGCATTCATTCCATCCATGGCATTTAGAGGTGCACACCATTTGACAAGCTCCCTGCCAGAGCTCTTAATCCAAGAGCCGACTGACCAGCAAATTCCAGGTTTTGACCAGTTCTCATTGCCCGGCCAGACACCTGAAAGGGGCCCGCCGCTCAAAGGCCGAGAGCTCAGCGCTTTGCAATAAACAGCCCCGTCTAAAATGTGTTGAACGAGGCATCAAAGCGGAGGCACAGAACATCACTAATTGCTTGTGAAAATCTAAGCTTCGGTGCCTGCAAACACTTAAGCACATGTATAATAGAGTCCTCCTGTTGACTCTGTGGTTGGCCTTGCTCACCTATGCTGGGAAGGTGCTGCAAATGTACATGCTTGGGATGGGGGAGTGCTATTAATAACAGTAATATTGAGATCTCACATAGCCTGGGGGACATTGGAGCTCGATAATTATACAGGAAGGTGAGTCAGGAGAAAATAACAACCTCTGTCTTTCACAAAGAGCAAATTTCACCCTGACAAATACAGCACAGTGAAAAACAGAAGAAGTAAATGAGTCCTGAACGAATTATATATATCAGAAAAACTGCAGTCATTGAGGGAAAATAAATAAATATATCACTGCCCAGTAATCACAATAAGCAAACTAAAGGTGAATAATGTGAAATCCAAGCGAGAGCTGCACTAAGGTATAAGGCGCGCCCTGTGTACACCCTGCCCTGGTTCAACACCCTTTCAGCCAAAGCAGAAAGGGAACAGGCAGATTCAGAAACAACGCCTGGCTGACAGCGTGAATGGTTTTAGTTCCGGTGAGATCATCACACAGGGAGAGATGACAAAAATCATGGTTCTTTCATTTCAAACTCCTACAGTTATGAAACATCTTAAAAGCAGTAGACAGAATGATGCATAGCAAAGGTGAATCCTCTATCTTATTTGAATTTTCTCATTACACAAAAAATGGGCCTTCCAGAGGAACTGAGGAACAACACATCCACAAGAGCAGCTGTGAAACCTAATTTACCAACTATCCCCACTGCTCAACCCTAGAACCACCGCCAGGGTTGGATCAGGGTTTAACAGATAAAATACCAGGAAAAAAGCCCTTAGAACATCTCCTCTTGAGCAAAGCAGATCGACCAGACACAAGGGATTTCCCACCCTGCAACACTTCCATGAGAAAGAATTTGCTTGTTTGCTACCATTTTCACTGCCTCCATGCAATAAATGGGAGGCAAGTTCCCAACTGCCTTGAAGCTATAAGATTTGCCCCAAATTATAGAAGACATCTAGAAACTGAGCAACAGTCCTGGTTAATAGCCACTGGATCACTTCCCCTCCCAATCTTAAAGCCCTCACAGTAAGAACGAAACCATCTGGAGGTATGTCCCTCCACAGCTCAGACCTTCGAGGAAGACCTATGACAGAAGTGTCCACCCTCACGAGCAGAAAAAGGTCACTAGGATTCCTCGTGCCTTAGCTGAGGCGCTTACCTTTACACAACATCAAGGCTTTCTCTAAACAAATAACAAGCCTTAAGGTATCTTAGAATGGGGTGAACTGCCTTCGGGAGACTCCCATGTCTCCCTCCACTAAGAAGAAAGTCTCTGCAGGACCAGGCAGCAATTTCTGCATGGCTAAGATCAGGTGCACTGAAGTCCTTCCTAAATGATGAAAGTTCGTAAAATTAAGTGTTCTCTGCAGACATGTTACTGCAAACATTCCTCCACTAACAACTCTTTTTGGTCTTTTCTCTACAGCATCTGGTTCTGGCCACCACTAGCAGCAAAGTGCCAGACTCCGTGGAAATCAGATTTGACCAAGCATGGGAATTCCTGTGTACCAATAAGTCATCCTTTGATTCGTGGCGTATTTCAGATTAAAGTTCCAAGGAGTTACAAGGGGAGAGGGAATTCTCCATTTCAGTCCTGAGGACTGCACTGATTTATTATTTCTGGCACCATACAGTACATTGTTTGGTTGAGATTGGCTGTTCAAATCCATACTCAGAAATGTAATATTCCTCTGGAAATGTCCCATTCTGATTCTTTTTTGAAAATGGTATTTTTATTCAGGGGAAGGGGCAGGAATGGTTGAATTAGCCTAGTAATGACATTTTAAACCATTTCAGGTGGTAAACTCAGGTAGACTAATATTTGACTTCCATTTGGCCACTTAATTCTTTAACCAAAACCGAGATGAGATCCTTGTAAGAATTCCAGCAGAATAATTAGAGATGGCTGTACCTCTTCCTAATAAATGAAAGGCAAAAATGCCGAACAACTGGAACATGGCTCACTCCTCAGTATCTTCTCACATTAGCACTGCTCAATAGCTAAATAAGGGTAGCTAAACAAGAGACTGGAGATCTGAACTCCAGTACGTGAGCGAGACAGAGGTTCACAGCCATTGCCCCCTCCAGGGAACAGATCAGCCCAGAGCCATCTCCTCACTGGCTCCAGAGAGACCTTGGCAGACTACGCAGGCATAGGGCCACCAAAAAGCAACTGCTGCAGCTGACAGACAGCAGCATGGTGTAAAACCGTAGTTTTCTGAGCTGTGTGCCATACCTCCATCCTGGTTGATCACCTGCAAACCTCACTCATTGCTAAGTTATTAATAACTCCTCAGTTTAATTCACGGAGGCCAGGTCTTCAGCTCATACTAAGTGGGGTCACTTTACTGCAGTTAAGAGAGGGGATCAAGCTTGCCATGGGTGAGATCCAACCCCCCCGCTTGCCAACAGTAACGACTGCCTGGGAAATCCAAGCAGGACTTGGCAGTATGTGTAAAAGGCCATTTTTAGGAATTGGCCTCCTTTCTTTTGGGGGGCACTTACCCTTTGTTTCCCCAGAGCGACCAGAGGCCTCCATCCTCCCGCTGCAATGGAGCAAACACAGGGACAAGGCCAAGCAGGAGAGCAACATCAGCCTGCTAAAAACCCGAGCTCGCTTTTTGCTTACCGAGCATTACAGCTTTTATCCAAGTATTTGCAGAAAGCAGAGAAGCGCATCTCCTGCAAAGAGCACTGGGAACAGGTCCCCACAGCAGGGACTCCCCACACCCCGGGCTGTGCCACCCCTGGGGCTGTTGACAGCTCGGGGAGCCAGGGGACTGCCACCAGGCTCCAGCCAGCACAAGCGTGAGCCTCTTCTGACACCTAGTGTCCCGGGAGCTCAGAGCCTGGGCAGCGCCATCCAAACCACACCAGGCTGGAGACACCTCCCTTGCACAGCACCCTGGCACCCAGTGACCCAGGCAAACGACACCACTTTAATTTGCTGCGTTTCGGGGCAGTGTCAGGTTCGCAGGGTCATCCTAAATACACGCTTCAGACTACCCAAAACAGCCTCCATAGACCATCTGGTTGAAAACCACGACTCCGCAGAAAGTGAAGTTTGCTTTTGATTTTAGCAGGGTGCAGCGCACCTTCTCCTTGTCACTCTTACAGGATTCTCTGGGTGTCAATACTTAATGGAAATGTTCCTGGAATCACATTACCATGAAAAAGTGTGATCCCAGAAACATTTGCATGAGACAATAGTCTGTAGCTTTGCAGCATCCAAATCCAGATGTTTCTGGTGAGAAAGAAATAGATGACCTGAGAATTAAACCCAGGCCCCTTGGCTCCCCTCCAGATGCTCTACCAGCTGCTCACACCAAGTCCCCTCTGGTCAATTACTTTACTTGATGCTTCTAATCAACAATATTATATATGTGATGCTATAAACTTTTGTATTTAATATTAGCTCATAACTCAGCATCCAAAACCAGATGTTTTTGGTGAGAAAGAAATTGATGACTTATCAGAGGACTGAAGCCAGGCCCCTTGGCTCCCTTCCAGACAGTCTACCAGCTGAGCTGCAAAGCTAACCAGTTACCTCCCGCTCCCCCCGCCCCGCTTCGTTTCATGAAAGGAAAAGGAAAAGGATTTCACATCTCCCAGTGCAACGTGCAGGAATATGTGAAAGATGTTTTTATAAACACTTTTTAAAACAGTACAATCCAATGTTGCTTTGAGTCAAGAGAACACTTTTTTTTCCAGAGAAGGGCTTTGCAGACAAGCTCCTTCCTTTCCTAATACCAGTCCTCGATGAGGGCTCACGTACAACAGCATGCAAGAGAGGCACAATAGAAGGCTCATTTAAATCTGAACTTCTTCAGCTTCCCCATACTCTGCTGAAGATAACTATGAGACTCTCCCTGCAAGGCTGTCTGTAGCAAAATGTGTATATTAAAGGACTTAAAATGGATTTCTGCCGGGCTGAAAGGTGGAATGCAGTCATTTCTGATTGATGGAAATCTTGTATGTCCCGACCACACAAAGCAGTTAAGCAAGTCCATAGTAGATGCATTGAGTTCACTGCAACTACTCATACGTTCGAAGCTAAGCACATAATTAAGCGCTGTCCTGTACAAGGCTGTACTTGGGGAACCCAGAGCAGAGCAATGTTCTGCTGTCACTTAACTACTCAGGATGCTCTATCACAGCAACTACGTATTTATTTATACTAGGATAGCGCACCAATTCTATAAGCATGTATTCACTCGGTTTTGCTCTTAAATTATAGCTATATAAGATATGATGAAAAGCAACTTCCATGAAAACCCAAAGCCCACAGTCTTAAGAGCTTTGTTTAGGATTAGAGACAACATCCACTACAGAGAGCATACAGATCTACAAATATTTGCCCACAACTGTCAGAAACAACTGTTAAAATATTATTGCAACTGAAAGGAATCTGAAAGTAAAACCAGCACACTATGAAAATCTATTAGAGAATGTTTTCCAAAGAGGCAATTCCACCTTTCCTAACCAACGGAGACAGTATGCCTTTTCCAAGGAGAAAGTACTTTTTAAGAAAAGAAAATACAACTGCAAACATGCAGAGAATTGCCAGTGGCGTTTAAGGAATTCAATAATTCTTGTTAAGTAATTTGACTAGATTTTAAGACCAAGGTCTCGCCTTAATTATAACAAAGCTGTGATTTTGCAAACTTCAGTAAGATCCGGTATTTATTTGCTAGGGCATCTCGCTGTATCCAGAAAATGAAATTAGGCAAAAGCTTGGAGAGATCCTACAACTGCTGGAAAAACAAATCTCACCCTCAGTGAAAAAGATTTCTAAATTTGGCTCTGTTCTACTCTGAAGACTCAGCATTATCTTGCCAACATGTTCACTATAATCAAAGCAGCTGAAATCAAAGCTCAAATAAAACATTCTGAGTAAACTGCAATGGCACAGATAACCTTCCATTCAAGAATTGATACCTGAAACAGTACAATTCTATCGAGTCATCTTTTACCAAAAGTTCACATCTCTCTGGTCAACTTACTTTCCCAGATAGCTTCAAGCTCTTTGGGAGGATATGTGGTACTAAGGCTGTATAGCATGAAGAGCGGGAAAAGAGAATCTGCACGGTGGGAGGTTACAAAGAAAAGGGGAAACAAAGATGGAAAAAAACAGGCTGAGAGCGCTTAAAGGGTAGAGGGGGTAGAGACAGACAGAGGGTCAGGAGCAGCAGGTCAGAGAGAAGTCCAGTGAGACCACACGTCTGGAATCAACACACTCCGTCAGCATCTGGGGTTGACCAGACCACAGCACATGCAAGAGGAGTGCTGAGAGCTGCAGAGCATCACAAACATTTCATTTTCAATAGCTGGTACAAATCACGTTGGGGTTGACCTCAGTGCAGAAGCTGATGAGAGACAAGTGTTTCCTTGGATGCTGTGCATTTAGCAGGATTGGGCCCACACAGGAGCACTCTCCAAGCTACTACACTAAAAGCCGGTGATAAGAACATTGTTAATATATTTACCAAGACCAATATATTAGTGCCTGATGCATCGCTGGGGGCAAAAGCACTAACTGCCGCACTGTGGGAAGAGGAAGGTACGTGGCACAGGCAGACCACAGAAATGGTAGGACTAGAGGGAATGGATTAAAACTAGAGATGGGTCAGTTCAGAATGGGCGTCAGGAAGAAGTTCTTCCCCATGAGGGTGGTGAGACACTGGAACAGGTTGCCCAGGGAGGGGGTGGAAGCCCCATTCCTGGAAGTTTTTAAGGCCAGGCTGGATGGGGCTCTAAGCAACCTGATCTAGGAGGGCTGGAACTAGATGATCTTTAAGATCCCTTCCAACCCTGACAATTTTATGGTTCTATGAAAGTGATGGGCAACCGAGATGGAGCCTGAAGGCACAGGTCTCCAGGCCCAGCCACACAGCATAGAGCACAGGTGGCCTCTGAAGACACAACTCGCTCATCTAGTCTTCTGCAGAGGAAGCAACATTTCAAAGCCCTCAGCGTCTCAGCTCTCCTCCCACTTACTTCACCAGTGTTAGTTACCCAGCACATCTCACTGGCACAGGATGAATTTTAAATCAGTAGCCTTCATCTAAGCACTGCAGTGCCTTGATATTCTCTTGCACCTTTTAATCCCCAACGCCTCCATTTCAAAATATTGGTGTAACCGATTCTGACAGATTCAACCCGTCTTAAGCAATACCAAAAATTACACCACCTTTCCAGACTTTCCAACCTTTTGTTTTAACAGACAGATCAAAAGACACAGATATATATACAAATATATACGTTTAAAAGGAGAATTACACCAATGACATATCATAGTGTCAGTCCATCTTGGTTGAATGACTACTGCAAAGGAGAGAAGGTTTTAGAAACTCAGCCCTCATTTGGTGGTCTGAGTGTTGCAATACCCATCACCTGTGGGTACCGGGACATACATAACTGCAAGAAGCCCACCAGGGTCCCTGAAACATCCAAGCATATCTACATGAGGAGCAACCAAACTGGTGGATTGTAAATGCTCTTTTCCACTGGGTGCTTCTGCACGTTGTTCCTCTCCTTCAGCTGGCACAGCAACCCACCATCCTGTACTCAGGCATCACCTTTCCTCTTCAGCCACATGCTCAGAGGAAAGACAACCGACTGGTGAGAACCTGCATCCTGCAACAGCCCAAAGACATGCAAACCAACATGACTCTGTATCATCCAGACTGTGCTGTCTACTTCCAAGTCCAAAGAACAATAAAATCCAAGACCAAATGGCAAGAAACACTGCTCTTTCTTAAGATCAAACTTCAAGGAAGGGCTAAAAAAGTGCAAAACAGAAACAAGCAAAGTCTTCAACAAGTTGGGAGAGAATGGTGTTTTCTATCGCCTCCTTAGGTGACTGCATTTTCAACACCACCACAAGGCTGCTTTTAATTAACCATGATTGCACTGAGCCATAATTTGCAAGTTGTCAGTACCAGCACTCACTCAGAGAAAAATCTATGCTGCCACCCCCACACCCCTTTCGCAAGCCAACCTTGACTCCCAGATCATCCAGGGCTTCAGAAAGCAAATTCCAGGTCTTGAACGAGATCTGGAAGCAAGATGAGAATGTCTGGTTGTAAAACCTGAAGCTTTCCAAGGGTTTGGTTGGTTGGTTTTTTTCCGTAATAATCTGATACACATTTTGCAACAGTGTATGACTATAACTCACTTCCATCTTTTCCATAGATGGTAGATTTTAGAACACTGAAACACACTCTAAAATACTTCCCTTAAAGCCTCCTCTCCTCCTCCCAGTCTGTTGTCTGTGGATACAGCACAGACCAAGTGATCAAATCTGCTTGTTGCTTCATTATTTTTTTTAATCATTCACAGACAGGACACTGTCCAGGAAAGAGCAGCTGGAATCACAGCTGCAAAGCTCTTACTAATGTGACACCACATAATCATACTTGATAGCAGAAGAGTTCTTTGGAGGAGGAAATCACTTCAGGAGATGTGCTGTAATTGAGTGGGGCTCCACCAGCCTTCTGGCATTTGAGCATTTTTGTGCTTGGCAAGTTTCTGTTGAGAGCAAAATGCAAAATCTTCTACCCAGACAAACACACTGAACGGAAGAGATATTTAAAACAAAAACCAGAACAAAATACACACAGGTATAAAGCTGGAAAGCAGACAGGAAGTCTTGAAAAAGCAGATTTGTTGCTAGTCTGAGCTACTGCCCAGTTTCCAAAGGGGATTTACCCCTTTTCACCAGGAACTAAGCTGGCCCGCTCTTAGGTTTGTGTGCCAGCCACTTACACACAAAACCCACTAAAACTGAGCCAAATTACTTTCACCCAGACCCAGGCCCAAACCTCACAGCCTGCATCCGCAGCTTCCCTGAGTCCCCAAGGAACACATTAAATTTGCACATGGTTTACATAGGTGTATTTACCCCAAACAGACACCATCTCTGCATTTACTTGCAACCAGCCTCACTGAGAGAAAAAAAAAAAAACCCAACCAAAAAAAACCCAGGCTCTTCACAAACTTCATCTTTCAGGAAGGGGAAAAAGGAGGACAGCAGTACCTGGGTCTCAGACCAGGGCTTCGAGCAATCTTACCAGCATTTTGCTGGAACCTCAGCATGGAAAAAGCGTGGTCTGGTGTGGACAAACAAAGGCCTCTCTCCACCTCTGCTGTGTCTCAGACGGCTCCCAACGCTCCCTGCCATTTTGGGAGGGGGGAAAAACTGATCCCGCCCCTTTCTTTAAATCCTGCAGAGCCCGGTGCTGGTCAAGCAGCCCCTTAACCCCTTCCCGGCTGGTGGACAGCCCTGCCATCTCAGGGGTGCTCCCAGGGGGCAAGTAAGGGCAGATCCTCCATTACTGCACCCTCTGGGATATGGTGCTGGCTGGTATAGCCCAAACTCTGAGGTGCTATCTGCTGCAAACTGGGGGTTTGAGCTGCATGCTCCCCGAAGCTGAGGCTGGCTGTGGTTATATGTGATCCTGCCTCACTGTAGGAGAGGAAGGATTTTAATGAGCACATATCTGAGGACCCCTCTCAGCCTAACATTTAAAATGATACCTATGAAAATGTAGGAAATTGCAAAATGGGGACCCAAGGACAAAGTTAGGGTGCAGGCAGGCACATGTAGTTTATAGCATTACACACATATGGAGCAACGAGTGACTCGTGGAGCACCTGAACACCAGTGTGTGACACCCCACAGCCTGGGGACATAACAAGTGATACCTGTTGGGTGCAGCAGAGTCAGAGGGGCGCAGTGTCGCTGAACATGAGATGGACAGACCCAGGGCATGTGACAAGGGAACAAACCAGCACTAAACTGGCCTACATCACTAAGGCAGGCAATAGCCCCCCCCCGAGAACTGCTGCACCAGCTGCAGAGCAGTGGTGGCTTTCTGCAGCACTGGGGCTTTGGGGAAGGGAGACCCGGGGATGTCCTATGGAGGGGAGGCAGACGGGAAACACATTTCATTTTGGCAGTATAAGACTTACCCCTCCATGTCTGGCTCTTTAAGTGGTTTTGAGGTGCTCAAATAGGATGCTTGTAAGACAGGCTGTTTGAAGAAGGCTGCTGTTCCCTCCCTGGGAGATGAGCCCAGCCTCCAGTGAGAGCACCTGGAATTTTACTGGGACACTGGCAGGACTGGGAGGTGCAGTTGCAGTCAGCTCATTCACCTAATCCACAATCACAGCCATACGGCAGCTTAATACCTGACAACCAGAACAGAAGACAGCAGATTTATTACAACAAGATAAGAGGGATATGCTCCAACTCACTGTTCTCCAAATCAAAAGAGCAAACATTGCTAAGATTACTGGCTTTGCTGATCAGGAGAACAAGGGAAACCAAGGTAAAAGTTAACTTATGCGAGAATAAAACCCTCCTGTCCTGAGGACCATACGTGGCATAGGAATGGAAGGGGTGAGGGAGAGAGGAGGGAACTTGTGCAGTGCAAGCCCTGGAGAAGGGTTTGTTCCTGTTGTTCCATAAGACTCTGGCTACACCATTCCTGCAAGACTATGGCCTCTTTTTCTGCTTACCCAGTGTCTGCACTGAGTTAGGACTTTATTTTAAAGTTATTCCATGCTCCAACAGGGATGATGCAGTCTTTCTCAGCAAAGGTTTGTATACAGCGAGCTGAAGTGTCTGTAAGAATGAGATGAGATGCCTATGAGCGATTTTTTCTTTTCTGTTATTGCTTCTTTCAACCTTGGCTGAGAATCTGAAATACAAACGCAAAGCATGAGCAGGTGGAGGAGCAGCAGGAGTACTGAAGCCTGTATAGCAAGCAGGCTAACCCATCCTTCTCCATGATCCTTTCCCTCAGTGCACTGCTTAAAGGTACCTGGCTGCAAACTTCAGCCGATGTGTATGGAAAATGAGCACAGCTGGGCTGTCTCTGTGGGGAAAGGGGGTAATGGCGCCTGGCTGCTCATCGGGTGTCCCTTGTCAGCCTGTGCATCAGTGAGACAACTCCCTGGGCTCTGCCACCATCGTTTTTTTCAACTTGTTTAAAAGCACATTTATTTCTTGGAAGCCTCTGAACATCAGATGGAACTAATTAAAACCAGGAGGGCTCAGGGGAGCTGGGAGGAAGAGGGAGACATGCAATTTGGTTTCCACTTCAAAGTGGTTTAGCTAAATAAAAGCACTCAGGCCCTCTAAGGAAAGTGCATGCCCATGGGGAGGGGAGAGAAGGGGGCACTCAGCGCTCTCAAGTGCCCACTTTCCCCCCCAACTTTTGCTCACCAGGCTCAAAGGAGCTGTGCTTGGATGCTGTGCCAGCTGATTAGTCCGGGCGTCTGTGGTTAATTGCAGTGATTCCTCCGTCAGTTTTGCAGAGCGGGTGACACTGCACAGAGAGGAGGTGGCATCTGTGGTCACAAGGGCCTTCAGACAAGACAGCAACCAGCACTGAGGGGGTTCAGGGCGAGTGTGAGGAAACATCTGCCGAGCAACGTGGCCACCGCCACAGCCTGGCTCTTCCAGGGCAGAGGTCCTCTGGGAGAGGCCTGTGCAGTCTGCCTTGTCCCAGCACGGAGGGAATCGCCCCGCGGGCAACCCCACAGCTCCACCACAGCTGTGGCACTGGGGACCTCACATGTGTCCCCCCCATACCTCGGGGGTACCGAGGCTCCCCAGGCCCTTGCTCCTGCATGGCCCCACAGCCTCACAGCACCAACCCCTGCCTCGCCTGACTCCTGCATGACACCCCATCCCACCCCGAACCCCCACGACACTGACCCCTTCATGGCATCCTGAGTCCCCCCATCCCCGAGACCCCTCAGGGTGCTCTCACCCCACAGACAGCCTCCCTCCAGGGCCGCCCGCGCTGAGGGGGAGGCCAGCGCCTGGGCCGGGCCAGGCCCGGGGAGCCATGAGGCCTCAAACTCACCTGCTGGCCTGGCGCGGGGCCTCCCTGCAGTGTCCCCCGCCAGGGCCTGCAGTGTCCCCCGCCAGGGCCTGCAGTGTCCCCTGCCGCGGCCTGGAGTGTCCCCCGCCGGGGCCTGGGGTGTCCCCTGCCACAGCCTGGAGTGTCCCCTGCCAGGGCCTGCAGTGTCCCCCGCTGGGGCCTGGAGTGTCCCCCGCCGGGGCCTGGGGTGTCCCCCGCCGGGGCCTGGAGTGTCCCCCTCCGGGGCCTGGAGTGTCCCCCTCCGGGGCCTGGGGTGTCCCCCGCCAGGGCCTGGGGTGTCCCCTGCTGGGGCCTGGGGTGTCCCCTGCTGCTGGGGCTGGGCGCTGGGCCTGGCCCTTGCCCCACCAGCCCCACACCGGCCCCACACCAGCCCCGTCGGCTTCCCTCACCCACTCCATGTTAAAACCTCTATGATTTTAACTCTGTAAATCATTTGGGTAAACAGTTCTCGACAAGACAGTGGGATAGAAGGAATAAACGGACCTAAAAGCAGGTACCAGGCACTTTAGTGGGCCAATCGCCCAAGAAATTTGTCTATACCACACAAAATGTGCCCTTTAGGTGAACTTAACTAATTATACCATGAAAACCACTCCTCTAGAAGTTACAATACCCACCTCTGCTTGAAGACCCTCATCCACTGAGCTTGCAGCGAAATGAAGAGACACTGTGTCTTTAACTGAGGACTAGGACATTTCACACCAATCATCTCCAAGACAAGGACTTATAAGCAGGAGTAAAAAGTTGATAAACAATGAATATGTTAATTATTTTACAATGTATAAATGAATGACTGTTTCAATACTGTGTGTGCTAGCTTTGCGGAAATACCCCCCAGCACCCATTTCTGCAGAGAACTGCTAATAAATGGCTAATACCTCGACTGCGTGTGTTACTGGCTCACACAACAGGTAAATGATCCCACAAGTTTTGGGACAACACACTCCCCAGCACCGTCCCCTGTGTCTGCTCCGTTTGAGCCTTTTTTCATTCCTTTTTTTTTTTTTTTTTTTTTTACAAAGTGTTTTTCCCCTCTCTAAACCAACATTTTAAGCCCCGCAGTAAAGCGGGGTCTTGCACCACGCCGTGCTGGGCAGCAGCTGAGCGATCACCATCCACCACTGACAAGGACTAATGACGCCCGCTCCCACCCCACGCCGTGTCTGAGCTCCTTCCCCTCCCTCTCCCTTATTTATTCAACCCTCATTTTCGCTGACGAGCATCCCCGGCAGGGTGACAGTTTATACAGCAGGAGCACTTGAACCCACAGCTCATGTCGTACAGGTCACGTTCAACCAGTGAGCCGGGGTGACACGCTGAGTCCCACCACCGTCCCTCCAGCCAGCCCGCGTCCTGTCCTCCCGCACCCCCTTTTGTTTGTTCCTCCCTCATTTTGCGTGGCTGGGGGAATGGAAGGGGAAGGAATCAATAAAAATTAATTCTGAAAATAAATAAGGAAGGAATTGGCAGCTTGCAAGTGGCAATGGATAAAGTGCCCCATGATGGCCCCATAAAATATCTCTCCACACACCATTTATCACCAAAGCAGTATGTCTTAGCATCAAGCTTCATTTACCCAATATTAAAAGACATAAACCCGCCCTTGCAAATTTGGGAAGAAGAGTTTCAGCCACAATCAAGATTTTAATGCGCCTGATGCTAACGCGCCTGTGCTGGGGGTTTTCTGTTGTTGAGGGTTTGGGGGGTTTTTGGCCGGGCTGAACGGTTGGGATGGGTCACTCAGGGGTTTAGTAAGGCTCCCTGGCACCTGATGTTTGGTTGCAAAACCTGAGGAACTGTGCAGACCTGGCCATCTCAGGGCTGGGAGACTGGGAAGGAGCAATTAGACTGGCTGCCGCATCCTCGTCAGGCTCCAGCTGCTGCAGCCCCCCTGGATGCACTTGCCCGCGGCTCCGGCTTGCTGCGGCTGTGCACTGCCGGCGCTGCCGTATGAAGGGACGCTTTCTCCATCCCCTGCCTGCCACAGAGAGCTATTGTGAGCAACAAATTAGAGCCCTGTCGGAGCCTCCTTGGCCGCAGCACAAGAAGGGAGGATGCTGGCCCTTGAGCAAAGCTGACTGGATTTTATTCAGTTGCTTTTCTTTTTAAAAAAGTTTGTAATACACTGCCCAAGACATAGTGCAAGCTCTGTATGAGACATGAATAACATTCACTCATGTGACTGTTTGTACAACCGAGGGCATTACAGGTCAGGCTGAGAAGTGTTGTAAGAATGATGCAAGGCCCCCAGCCCGGGCAAGCCGGGAGCACGGCGAGGTAAGATAAAGAGGCATTCACAGGGCTGTGTGGGGTCCAACGCACAGTAGCTCAAGGCCCGGTAGGTCACCTTTTCAATGCACGTTCTGGGGGCTGCCCAGGGGGAAACGCGGCTCGCTCTTTTTGCTGCACATAATGTCATTATCAAACTCACCTTTGAGAGCCAGAGCAAGACCCCATCGGCCCAGCAGAAACAATGAGCGTGACCTAAGGAGAAGAAACAAATGAAATCTCATGATACACATAGGAGGGAAAAAAGCTAAACCTTCTCTCCAGTCCTAGCTAGCCACAGACACGTCTTGTGCTTCGTTGTGTCCTCTCGCATCCGCTGCCTCACCGCGCAGCTTCACAGCCTCCGGGCAGGGACTGGGCTCCGCTGCACCGCTCCAGTCCCTCTTCACAGCCTCCTGCTCAGCTCTCTAGGTCCTCAGCTGCTCATGGTCACCTCCTCATTACCTGTTCCCTCGGCATCAAGCAGCCTAGGGAGAAAAGGCCACTGAAAACAGATACGAGGTGGGTTTATAACAGCTTGCAACCAAGAGCCTACACCAGGTAGCAGTTCTTCTGCTTGTAACTCACAGTAAGCAGAGGAGTGAGAAGCAGCTTTTCCCTCCCTCCACTGAAATATTTCAGTGCACACATTTTGGAGGTAGCATGGTGGCAAACCGAAAGCCCAACAGCAATACACACAGCGCAGGGCTAGGGGCTGGTTTCCCTTACTGCTCATTCCCGAGAGGCACTGCTGCTGTTTGGCTATTGCACAAACTCCCACCCTTTATTTTTTTTTCCCTCCCCACCCAAGTCCACCGGTTCCTGCTGCCACCCCGCACACCCAGCCTGCCCCTCTGCATCCAGCCCGCTGCTTCCCCTTCCCTCAGCATTTCTGCACGCAGCGGCGTTGTTCTGTAATCCAATCCACCCCAGCAAAACCAACTTGGCTTAGGGTAGTTCTTCTCCTTAATTTATGTAGGGTCAACCTCATAATTATACCCCTTTTTTTGTCCCTTCCTCCATATAAATCATGTGTGTGACATTTTAGCGGAACGCCAACAAATTGAGCATGATGTTCTTATCACCAGCTTAATAATTTAATTCAAAGGGGCTTTGCATCATTGCACACCAGGATCAAGAGGAAGTAAAATAAGGCCATCCCTGTGCAGCAGAGCTCCTCCAAGCTGGGCCAGCATGTCACACAACCTTGCATTCCTGGGCTGTTTTTCTTTCATTTAAAGTTTTATTTGGAGTCTGGGAAGATCCATCTGAGTGCCTCAGCAGAAGCAAAGGCTGTTCAGTCAAGAAATTGAGCTGGTAGGTTCTGCAGTGCTGGATGCTGATGAAATGTCTATGAAAGGCAAGAAAAAGGCATTTTTAAGCAGTACCTGCAGCTCAGAGGAAGAGTAGCCTTTGCACACAGGACCCAGGTTTTGCCCAGACCCTGGCCAGAGACGTGCAGGTATCAAAGGTGATCAGAGCAGGAGGGGGGAGTCAGATTGTGTCTGCAAGTCCCTGGGTCCTTCCTCCTCACACCAGGCAATACCCATCTTACCCAGAGCAATGCTTTACCTCCCATTTGCAGGCACCTGGCTAAGAGAAGGTCACCAAAAAAACCAAAACCAAAACCCAACAAACCCAGAAAAAAAACACCACCAAAAAGAATTGCAGGAGGTTTGCTTTCAGGAGATGAAAACTGTCCATCTTTGATCTCAGGGTCTCTCCCTGTGCTCAGCTTTTGTGGCGAGAGACTGAGGAAAAAGGAGGAAGATAAAACCAGGAGGAGTTTTGAAACGGAGACCAATGGAGCCCAGCGTGACAGCATACGTGCAGCCACACGGTGCGACCGTATCAGCACATCCCACCTCACGCGTGGCAGCACGTGTGTCTGCAGGTGCTTGCCCCAGTACCAGATGAACACCCTACATGCCCCAAGCTGCCTCCCTGCCCAGGGTTTGTGCCAGCTCCCAGCCTGCCAGCAGACCCACACCACTCGTTTCCAGCCAAACAAGCCAGGCACAATCTATCACTGCTGGGGAAGAGGCAGGAGAGCAGCTCAGCAGCAGCAGAAAAGGCGTGATAAAGAGATATGGCTCTCCCCAGCATAGCTGCAGCTGGGAAAGGACAGTGTGTCTGTGCACGCTCCATGGGATGCATCTTGCTTTCCTTAGGCATTGTTGTTGGAGATGAAGCGACCCACAGCTGGAGATGAGACAGGTTTGATTGATTACTTAGTGGGAGCAGGGCAACGAAAGTAGAAGCCCCACCAGCGTGGCTGTCAGCAAAGCTGGATATGCGCATCTGCTGGGTAAAATGGTCTAATTAACAAAGATCATTTTTAAACAGCCCTCATAGCATTTAAAACACATCAAGAGCTGAGGGAGAGCAGCAAGCTGTCCAACTAAAAGCCTTCACCAAACCCAGCCTGTGTTTGGGAGCTCCCAGCTCCCTCTATCCTCTAACTGCAAGACATGGAGCCAAAGCCCTCTCTCTACCCTACAGCCCGGAGTCACCAGCGGGTGATTCTCCAGCCTGCCCTGAAGGCACACATGCTCTGACCTACCTTCTTATCTCATACCGGAGCTGAGAGCAGGCAGGGAAGAGATCCTCTCTCAGGTCCAAGTGTTCATAGCTGACATTTCATGAGCCAGACAGCCTCCTGGAGAGCAGCACACCAACCCGCGGCGTGTGGGCCTGGCGAGCTGCTCAGCTGGGATCTGCAGACCACAGATGGTCCGTGAGCATCAGCTCATCCACAAAACAAGTGCAGTTACAAAGCCACATACTGCCAGTTCTGTGCAATGGAAAGGGAGGATCTGGTCCTAGTTGTTTTCTCTGCACAGATAAAATGTTTGCAACTACAAAGAGTAAACCACAATTTAATAGGACAATGGAAACATATTTACCTAAGTGTTAGCTACTTTAGCACCCTATTTCCAACCTATTACTGGGGTTAGAAAGTAGATTCTTCTCTTTTTCTAAATCCATTCAAAATTTGAGAATTTCTGGGGCACTGCCTTGGGGAAAGATGTAGGTGAAAGAGAGGTAAGGATATGCTATGGAAAAAACAAATAACCAACAAAGAAATTCGTTTTTCCTGCTTTGGCATTTCCTACCTCTGACCTGGAGGGCTTGTGTTGCAAAAAAGCTTCGTCTATTGGTGTAAAGACTTAACCTTTATTCTCAACCTGCTGTTGTTGGTCATGTTAGCGATTTCATCACCCAGCTATTTCAGAACCATTTGTTCTAAGAGCTGTTTGAGGAATATAGTCAGGCCTCCATCAAAAGGAGAGGTTTAAACTGAATTTTTCAAAATGAAGAAAAGTTTCCGTTGACTGGGTGTCCTGGCCTGGAACTAGTTCTGCCTTTGCTTCTCTGCTGCCAGGTCAGGCAGCATCAGGCAATCACATCCCCTCCCCACGGATATCTCTGCTGCAACCTCCAGGAGATATTGCCCCACAGCAAGCCCCACGCAGGTCCAGCTCCTCTGCCCAGGCGCACTGGGCTGGAGCTAGCTTGGACATCCCTGCCCACTCACCACACTGCAGTTTGATCAGCTGTAGGCAGTTACTGTTCCACCTTTTTTAATTCTTTTTTTTCCTAATCAGCTCAGCTGTGCATGTCTCCTACCACACGTATAGCAGCCTTCCAGTCCCTAAAGGGAAGGATGGGGAGGGACTCTTTATCAGGGAGTGTAATGATAGGATGAGGAGTAACAGCCTCAAATTGAAAGAAGAGAGATTTAGATTGGATATCAGAAGAAATTCTTTACTGTGAGGGCGGTGAGGCTGTGGAACAGTTTGGCCAGGGAAGCTGTCAATGCCCCATCCCTGGAGGGGTTCAAGGCCAGGCTGGACGGGACTTGGAGCAACCTGGGCTGGTGGGAGGTGTCCCTGCCCAGGGCAGGGGGGTTGGAACTAGATGATCATTTAGGTTCCTTCCAACCCAAACCTTTCTGTGATTCTGTGATTCTGTTCCTGCATCTGCACAAAACGGTCCTGCTCCCAGCAAGTTCCTTCTGTACATGCAAACTAAACCAAGCCAAGACACAGGCCTGAACATGAACTTGCTATCTGTAGAATTTGATTGTTTATGACATTTCTGACCACAGGTTTTGACCCGTGCCAACCAGCACCCTCCCAAACTGTGCCTGGGCACGGAGCAGGGCAGAGCATGGGCCAGGAACTGTTCCCAGGCAGAGGTATGGGCATGGTTATATTAGGAGCACAGACACAGCCAGCTGAGCCCCTGGGCTGGAAGAGTCCTAAAATCAGAGAGCTCACAGTCCACTGTGAATTTTGTATCTCTGGCAGCCCTCAGACAGGTTTTGCAATCGAGACTAAAAGAGGATGAAGGCCAGCACCTTCTTGGGTGGCTGCAGGAACTTGTTCTCAGCCTCTGAGCTGCAGCTGCTGCCTTTGAGTCCTGCCAGTCCCCGGGCACAACCACACACCTTGCCCATCTGGTCTTGCTGACGTGTACCCATGGGCAAACTACATGGCAAGCGAGAGAGTGGCATGCGTTACAAACGAGGTGAAAAAGAAACAAGAACCCACCACTGGATTCTTGTAGCCCTCTGCTAATTAGGTGAGACATGGTAAGATGAACCCCTGCTATCAGCCAAGCCAAGGGAATGTAAATATTTTCAGGTCTAGGTCACCAGATCCATTATTTACTGCTCTGCCATATGACTTAAGGTTTGATGTAAGACTTGAGGTTTTGGGGGGGTTTTGTTGTTGGTTGTTTTTTTTTTTTTCTTTTCACTTTGAGCGTCCCTTGATTTCTTTCCAGTTAGGTAACTGCAAAAAGGGAGGGCTGCCTTCAATATCCCACACATGCAAAACAATGATGCTACTGTGAGCTTTGCCCATTAATTCCAGTTCACTGGGTGACACAAGGTGTTGGGCGCTATGAGCCAGAAAGGAAAATGATGCAGAGCTCTCAGCCTCCTGTCCTGCAGCCACCGGTGCCATGGCAGCCCTGTGCGGCCGTGCTCGGCGAGTTCTGTTCGCAGTAGGGGAAAAATACAACTGCAGCCCCGGGAACATCTACAGCAAATCCAGGCAGCTCCCACCCAAAACTTGGCCATGGGAGCCACAAACTCTCAGTTTCTCTGTTTCAGCAGGAACCTTCATTTTGCACATTTACACTGGACCCTGTCCACAGGTTCCCATTCCCAATTCCTTTGCCAGAAAGTGGGGAAGGGAAATGGGTTTTTGTATTTGAAGGGAATGTTTCCCATTCAAGGGGAAAAGCTGCATTCATCTACCCATGTTGTGCAGCCCATGGGGCTGTAAATGGGTTTCAAAACCTCCTGTCAGTCAGTATCACGCTGCCAGGGTCATGTCTTTTCAAAGTTACTGATTAGAAACAAGCATTTCAAAGGTTTATTCTCCCTCTGCCCAGTAATCTGGGTTTGCCCATTACATCCACCTTGGTGCAGGCATTTTCCATGGAGCAGCCCCCCCCATTCCCCACTGCTGCCCATGGCTTCGGGCTTCCCCAATCTGCAAAGGAACTACGTATGGCTGAAGTCCTGCTCTCTGCTGTTCCCTCTGCTTCAGACCATCTTCAGTTCCATCTTCAGACCATCTTTGGGGATAGAGTGTCAATCCTGGCTGGACGAGGAAGAAACAAGACAGCTGTAACTGGCATATTGCAGAGGTTGTCATGGTTTGGGCCGGAGTGGCCACATATCTGTAACCCAGGCTCCGCAGACTTCCAGCAGCTTTGTGCCATCATACAGCTTGGCCTGGGATGCTGCAGGTAAAGAAAAACAGTGAAGGTGTTCCTCCTTTGGGCCAACCTCTAAAAAACACATCAACTATATTCCATTTGCACTGGAAATTTTTTACTTTTCTTCCAGAATGCAAAATTGTACATTGCAGTTTCTGATTGGGGAAAAGAAAAAAAAAGAAGAAAAAAAGGAAAGCAGACATTTCCTGTAAGACTTTCGTTTGCAGAGATGTGACTGGCCCTGAAAAAGAGCTTCAATTTAAATGTTCCCACTGGTGCTGCCCCTGACACCCTCTGCTCCCAGCTGCAGGAGCCAGAGGCTCCAGCTCGGCTCAGTGAGAGTGGATGGAGCAATTCTGCCACCAGGGGTAGGAAGGGAGGGGAGAAGGAGGCAGCAGCGCCCAGGTGGAAGGGATGCAGTAGGAGACCAAAAAGGTCTTCTCTGAAACACCCTGTGCTCTGCTTGACATTTTCCATGGGTAAGAAGGGCAGGTAGTTGTTTGGCTGCATTTGGTTTGTGTGGTTTCACAGCAGGAGTGGGGGTGCTGGGGGTGCCCTTCCAGTGTCCCCCATGCTCAGAGCAGCTCACATTGCTGGGCTTTTTGTGCTCAGAAAATACCTCAAATCTCCAAGGGAGATCCTCTCCAAATTCCCTGGGTGCTGGCAGCTCTCTACAGGTTCACTGGCTGAACAAGCAGGACCCGTCGCACCCCATCAATCTGCAAATCCAGCTGGTGGGGGTGGACTGTTGCCTGCTGCTGTCCTTGGCACACCAGGCACGTTTTAGGGTCATCTTAGCACTGTTCATACCAAACAACACAAGCACGCTGCTGGGGTCACACTGCCTTCCCAGCAAAGCTCTCCTGACCTGGAGGAAAACTGACAGATGCCCTAAATTACACGAGGTCCTTTGCGAACCCTCCGTGGGACTGTGCCACCCCCGGGCTCTGCACAGCCCTGCGCTGCGGCACCAGGATGGGCTGCCCTCGGCGGAGGCTTCCCACCGGGTATCAAAGGGGTCACCCCAAACTGGAGACAGCTCAAAACAAGCTGCCACAAACACACAAAGCTGAGAGGGCACGGCAGGCGAAGGAGAGGAGAAGGGGGAGTTTAATTTTATACAGCCTGTAAGAAAGCAGATTAAATAGGGAGTGTGATAATGCTATAAATACCTCCAGGGAAATAGCATCAAAGGAGAAAGGGGGATTATTCAAATGATCTGGAAACGGTAAAACAAGGAGTGCTGGGGCCTGAAGCTACAAATGGAAATATTTCAGGCAAGACATTAAGAAAAACTGTCTTAGAAGCGAGAGTGATTAGGTGCAGAAATTGGCTATTCCAGCAACGAGTCAGGGCTTTATCAGAGGTATTTGAAGATGGCGTAAGCAGGAGACAGGAGGAGATGTGGATGTGACCCAGGTGAAGAAGAGAGGTCAGACCTAAAAAAAGGCAGTTTGGAGCCCCCTCACCCGGGATGCTCCCGTCTCCGATACCTCACCATCAGCCCTGGCTGCACGGCCTCGGAGCAGAGCACCCACCGCAAAGAGCTGCAGGCACAAAGGCACCCACACGGACCGGGTCATCCCCAATGTACGCGTTAGTGCATTCCCAGGCACTCACCTTCCTCTTCCCTTCCTCTCTTCCAGTCTCTCGCCAGTTTTTTTGCATTTATTTCCCTACCCTATGACCAAGGGAAACAAAGGCTGATGGAGCCATATGCTGACTTTTCTGATCCAGGATAAAATGCCATATAAAATATTCCAGCCATTTCGCCACTGTGTAACTTGGCAGAGTAGCGTAAGTAGCTAATGAGTAAAGCTGAAGTTGGCTGTGTAATTAAAAGTGATATATTTTTATATATAAATGATGAGTTTTCCATCCCCAAAGCTGATAAATTTCTCAGGCTAAATTTCTCGAGCTAAGAGCCTTTTGTGGCCACTTTTTTTACACAGCACTATTTTTTTTTTCTCTGCTCCCCTCCAAAAAAAATGACCAGTTTTCTCATCTACTTAATGGGCTGTAAATACTTTCCTGCTAAGATGAAAAGTCCATTTGATTTGCATTAAATCTTCATCATTACGAGCTCTCAGCTGCAGCAAGGCTCGGATACTGACAGCACTGCATCTTTTTCTGGAAACCTTCCCTTAAAAATTCCAAGGGGGAAGGGAAAAAAAGAAACCCGAACAAAAAAGGAGTAGTCAAAGGGAGAAGGAGAACCCGTGGCACTTCTTGGTGTTGAGACACAACTTTTGGCAAGGGCATTGCTAGCCCTGGGGTCTCCTTCAGAGCCTCAGTGTCTGGATTGATGTCCTTTCGGCCCCTACGTGCCATCCTAGGTGGTGGCATCTCCTTTGAGCACTATTCCTCCCCTATCAATACCAGCTTAAGCTCCCCTGGAAGACTAAAGAGGACAGAAGAAAGCTCATCACCAGCTCTGGAGAGAGCAGTCCTGCCCAGCACCCCGGCTGTTGATCCGTCCTCGGATGCAGGAACGCACCCACACCTCTTGAGCTGCCCTTCCAGCTTCATGCACAGCTATCACCGCTTCCGCCTGGGATCCTGCTAGGGCTCGGCAGCTAGGGATTGACCTGCATCAGTGATTAAAGGCTGCCCACTTCGCCTTTCTTCTCGGCAAATTACTGATCATTTAGTACATTTTGCTGATTTTTGACAGTGATGAAGAGTAAGGTCTGGAGCCGGAGGGCTCTCCGTGAAGCTGGCGCTGAGCTCAGCACAGGGCTTTGCTCTAGCCAGAAACCCCGTTCTGATTGCCACCTCTTCCCTTGCAGTTGTATTCAGGTATTCTGTTCTTCTTTGCCTCTTTTCCTGCACAGGCAGGACATAAAGGCTTCTACAACCTGTTAAATTATTGGCGTACTCTAAACCAAGAGAGGCCACACTGCAGTTGTAAGTAACATGATCCCAATGAATAAGTAATCCCTGCTGTGAACAGGACCACAAGTGCTATTGCTTGATAAGGGTAGTCTGTGATCACAGTACTGACGAGCAGGCGCAGGAGAAGACCAGCCGTGAAGCCTGACCTGCAAACCAGAGCCCAGCCAGTTCCCTGACCCCTGCGCTGCAGAGGGCAATTCCACTGCTCCGCAGGCACCCACCACCAGCAGCACCAGCTCCGGGGCCTCAGCACCTCAAAACCCATCACAAGGGTCCGAGAGGCTTCCACCCAGGACCTTTCAGTCCCAGTTTAGTGCTCAACAACAAAAAACGTGAGAAGAGGGGTGAGGTTGGCAGAGAAACCCTGTCCAGAAGCAGCTGATGCTCGCCCTGGACAGGGCTGACGGGCGAGTCCCCGGCTGCCAGCACAGCGTCCCCTCCCAGCCGTGGGCGCACAAACGCTCCCACCGAGGCTATTTGTTGTCTCGGCCATAAAAGACTTTCAATCAAGCTGGGACAGTAAATTCTAGTTTAAATTAAACAGCCCCATTTACTCACAATGAAGGCTGTTCACAACCGAAACCCTGTCTGGGACAAGTAGTGCTTCAGAGCACAGATTTGGCTTATAGCGTTTAAAGCAGCTGTCTTCATAAAAGCTAATAAAATACAGTTGGATAATTAAAAGCTTTAATTAAAAATGCAAAGTCCAAATAGTTTCATATTAACAAGGAAACTTGTTTTGACATCTGAAATTGCTGCACAAGCTAAATTCCCATGTATTCTCTCCAGGCTATTTAGAGTTTGCTGCATAGCTGGAAATGTCTCCTAACTCAGTCCAATCACCATGTGTTGCTGGGGACGTGCACCAAAAATTGATGCTGCTTGTTTTACAACTTCACTTTTAATTATCGCAGTCTGAGGCAGCAGCGGGCTTATTTGCATGCCAATGCCTGAACACAGCCTGGGGATGGAGCAGCTTGGCACTCCGGGGATAAAATATATAACTCCTGGGCATGGGCTGCCGAGCTGAAATGAGAGCTGAGCAGAGGCAGCTTTGGGTGGAGGTTTCTCCAGCTCTTTCCTTAGCTGTGGCACTGGGGCATAGGGCTATGCAGTGCCACCACCGTGACCCCCGCCTGCGGCCAGGAGCACCCGCTACACGGGTACTGGGAAGTGGGATTTGGTGGGGGTGTGTTGGGGGTGGAGGGGGCACAGGACTGAGCCTGGGTGCAGGAGTTGTTTTTGCAGCTGAACAGGGGAGCTGGGTCCATGGTTGGTCCCCACGTCTGCAACAGCTCGAGATGAGCAAGTCTTTGTGGCTGTTTCTCCTTTCTGTCCATGCCAGGGTGAACTGGAAGCACACCTCTCCTACATGAAACCTTATTTCTGGCAGGGCAAGTGCAGGCATGGACGCAGCCAGGGATGTTCCAGATGTGGGTACAGCGTGCTGCCAGGAGGAAGGAAACTTCAGCCTGCAAAGAGAGGAAAAGCAAATCCCTGTCCCTGGGATTGTTGGAGGCTCACTCGTATCCTCCTTTCAAAGCCCCCCCGAGGCCACGCAGCCACTGCTTCACCCACACTGTCCCCTTTGGACCCTCTAGAGCATCAGATCCCCTTCTGCTGATGCACGGGTGTGATTTACAGCCCCTTTGCTCTAGTTAGTGTCTTGGAGCAAAATGCTCTTGTAACGAGTACCGGTGAAATGGCAGTAAATCCATCCGTGCACCCTTAGGATTACAGATCCATAAGGCTTAGAACCAACAGGGACTGATTTAATTGTGTCATTTGGCATTTCTCATAACACAGAGCAAAGAGCCTCTCTAAGCACCAGCTGCTACATACCCATCACCAGAGCAACTTTCCTTTTAGCTACCACGCATCCACTCGTTTACTGGCCTTTGGCAGCGGAGAAGCCACCCTGGACCTGCCAAGGGGACCTGGTTGTTACTGCCCTCACTATGGAAATGAGCATCTCCCGTCCCAGTGCTACTGTCCAGCCTCATCTCCGAGACACTGGGTCTTGTTGGACCATTTTAGGAAACGCTAACTCCTGACTTACTGAGTCATAAGAAAGGAGAATTTTTTTTTCCATTTCACAAATTTTTATAGAGGTCAAATGAGAATAAGCTTAAAACATTTGGATTTCAACAGCCAGTGACTTTAGTTTGGTGTTTTATGTGTCCTTTTCTCCCCAGGAAGACTTTGGAAAATTAAAATCTGGCTGCTGGCCAGCCCTTTGGTGAGCAGCAGAAGACCCGTGCGCAGATTCCCATGGCGTGGTGCCTTTTCTTTTTTCCTCTACCCTACCTTGCCGCCTCCGTTTTTGTTTTATACAGAGTACAATGAACATTTATCCATCACAGCCCCAAGGCTGAAAGTACTTAGGATAAAGGCAGAAACTTGGTACTAACACCACGCTTGGCCCAGTGCTGACCAGCCACCCTGAGACCTAGATGCATTTCTCTGCTAGGTGACTGCTGGCAAACGATTTCTCCAACTGCTGCCTCAGTTTCCCCACTCCCAGAATGGAGCGATGATGGACTCACCTCCTCTGCAAAGCGCTTTGTAAAAGCTTCTTTCTCCTTTCCTTCTGGCTCTGCTGCCTTCTGGAGGGTGGAAATTTTTAGTTTCTTAGCAGTCCCTGCAGCTCGGCCCATCGTGCTGAAGAGCAACAGTGTGCGCAGGGAATTTTCTGTGCTTCCCACCCATTTTTTCCCTGGCCCTGGGCGCAAGGGGGCTGCAAAGGTCACTTTGGGTCCCAGGGGTCACTCTGCAGAGTGCACAGCTAAATTAGCCCACAATGGGATCCTCTCCGAGCCCTCCCCTCTGCTACGTTGGCCTCCGAAAGCAGTGGTCAAGGGGAGGGAGTGCGTGGGCAGGGTGCAGGGGTGCTGGGGCAGGTGAGACAGCACCCACAGGAGAGCCCCCCTCAGCCCCCCACCTTTCACATGGGACCTCTGGGGGGTCCCTGGGCAGGGAGCGAGGAGGACGCTGCGGCAGGGCTGGGGGGTCGGGGGACAGGGAAGGGGAGACCATCGGGGTGCCCGTGGGCTGTGGGTGCTGGGGGCTGCAGAGCCCCGTCCCTGCGATTGCCGGAGGAGGAGGGAGAGGAGGGTGAGGAAGGCGGCGGAGCAGCGGCGGGCTGAGAGCCCCCTCCTGCGGGCTGCGGGCGGAGCTGCTGCTCCTCCGCTCGGGAATGCGCTCTCCCGCCCGGCACACAGCCGAGCCACTGGCTCATCCTCCTGTTTTCACACTTCTGCAGCCCCTGCTGCTCCCTGCTCCCCAGCAGCGCTTTCCACCCTCTTCCCAGTTACCTCTGGAGAAGGAGGGGGAGGTTTGGCTGGTCCTGGGGGGCACTGCATGGACTCTCTTCAGCCCAAAGCGGTGCCTGCACCACCATCACTCACAGCTCCCTGTTCTCAGCGCAGACCTGGGGCTGGGAGCACCAAGAGGGACCTTTCTCTGCCCCAGTGCCACCCAGATCCTGAAGCCAGCTGAGAAGTGAGCTGCAGGATGAGACCTTTTATCCAGGCACAGCAGGGAAAATGGCAGCACAACCTTGGTCTGCCTGGCTTCTGTCTGCTCACATACACTGCCTCGGTAAGATCAACATGTCAGGGCAGTGACACACCATCATCCTTGCCGGGGGAAAAAAAAAAATATTTAAAGAAAAGCCTTCTCATACTAAACAGAACATTAATGGTCATACTGCTGGGAACAATCTGCACTGACCCCTGGACAAGCAACGGCATGAATTCTCAAGCCCTGTCTACTGCTAAAATACAGGATGCTCAGAACCGCATTTAGTTACCAGAGTCTTTATTGAAACATCTCTCTCCTTCACCCAGCTACCCCTGGCAACAACACTGGCATCACACCATAACCTGAGCACTGGCCACTTCTTCTGACTCAGATGCTTTCATGGGAGCAGCTCCCCAAAGGAAGGCAAGGAGGCTGGGATCTTCTCAGCACCTTCCCCCAGTCACGTTATCCTGACAGTTTTCTTTTCCTTAAAAGCCACAAGTCGTGGTAGAGGGGCTCAACAAAATCATATCAAACTGGTGCATAAAGGTCACATCGTGACACACATCACATCCATGTAAAAGGAAAAGGTCCTGCTGGGGTAGTTTGGGTAGAGCCCCATCCTACCAAACACTTTGAGGGGCATCTCCACATCACTGGGCCATGCAGAAAACCCTTTCCCAGTCCGCAGGGTGCTCCAGGAGAAGTTGTTCCTTGAGGTGCAGCTGCTGCTTTTTGAATCTGTCTCATCAATGCTTCTGTACGTCATGCCAAGGTAAACATCAGCCCCAAATATCTCAACCCCAAAACAGCTAAAGTACAAACTCTTGTCAGACATCACCTGGTGTCTGTGTCCAATCCCTTCAGGATGATGTGGGTACAGCCGTTCCCACGGAGCAGCGTTGGTCACTTTGTCATTGTTGCTGGCTCCGCATCACATGCTAAGGGACATAGAAAAACAGAAAACAGTGTTTTTGAAACATAGGAGAAAACATTTTTACTGTGACGGTGGTCAGCCACTGGAAGAGGTTGCCCAGAGAGGTTTCGGAGTCTCCATCCTTGGAAGTATTCAAACCCAACTGGACACGGCCCTGGGCAGCCTGCCCCAGTTGACCCTTCTCTGAGCAGGGGGCTGGACTCAAAACCTCCAGGGGTCCCTGCCAGCCAGAGCGATTCAGTGAAATGGTTTTACAGGACCCATCCAGGGGCATTCTCCATCCTGCCTAATCCAACATATGAGCTTTGTATTTAGAGTCTGCACGTAACCACAGCAGCATTTTCTGTGACTGATGGAAGCTACAGTCATGCTAGGCTTCAGCCACGCACAATAGACGTAATTAACAAGTGAAAAATCAAAGGCAAACTATGCCAGACACTCAAGAAAATTAATCTGAATTGATTTTTCAAGTGGATTAAGATAAGCCACGTTAAACTTCTTTGTACTGTTTTTAGCAGAATTAAAATGACCATGACTCGGTTTAGTTCTTAAATGAATGAAAGTAAACTGAATTCCTTGTAAGAGTCTGCTAGCGAGGAGTTTAATCCATAAACCTTTATTTAATTTGTACTTTCTTTCCTAAGTGTCCTTATGAGCCTAAGGCAGTCCCTGAGGCTCTCTCTGCTGTCAGCGGAAGGACACAGACACTTCCAGAGCATCCTGCCCCACTGCTGAAGGAGGTGTGTGTCCCAGACAGGCGAGACACATTTCACTCTCTATCTCCAGAAATCTCCCCCTGAAAGGCAGGTCAGCATTAAAACCACCAAACCCAGGGCTTACACTTGAGGAAATCACTCACTGACTGTCTTCAGGGGGGCAGAGATGTGATGGTTGGGGGGTCCAGTTGCAGGCACCATCATCTTGATCAAGCAGATCTCGTCAGCAATAAAAGGAAAGAAAGAAACGTTTGCTGCCCCAGCACTAAGCATGGGCCGTGGTACCTGGGGCTAGCACACAATGGGGACAGAGGCAATGGTCTCCAGCTGTGCAGGACCAGCTCCTCGGGTTGTCCGGAGGATGAGGACCTGCCAGAGATTTCATCCAAATGGAGGATTTTGTGAGCACATGCCTGACTCCCGTTTCACACTGCCTTTAGGACACAACCTGGGGCTGGGAGTGCTCTGCACATCACCCTGTGCTACCTCCAACCCACGACCACATACAAGGACAGGGGACAGGGACCAGAAAGGGCTCCCTGACCCTGGATCTGCAAGCGGTTGCCGCAGAGCTGGACAAGAAGCAAGGGGCTGCGTGTCCCGCTGTGATCAGACACTCTCGTGCCGCCTAGAGGCATCTGAGCTGTTTATGCAGAGCTGCTTTCACCGCCGTTTTTATGAAAAATGATTCCTGGCTAAAAACAGCAGAGGGGCCGGTTCAGCATCCCAAACGTGCTGTAGTGCTGGTGCTTGAGCCCCCATCCTGCTGACATTTGGGGTGCAAAGCGCTTTTCAAGATTGACCCCAGACAGCACAAACCCTTCCCTTCATCACTGCTGGCACCTGGCAGGTTTCCCTTTGCTGAGGAAACTGGGCTGATACGTATAAACCAGTGGGATTTATGAGGCTCAGCCACATTACCTTGTGTGGGTACAAAAGCAGCCAGTTTATATATTGCTGCTCACGAGATTTCTACGGGGGACTTAAAAGGAGCCGGGATAGGGACACTGATAAGGCTCCGGCTTTCCACGTACTAAATCATTATCGGCTGACTGCTACTGTTTATCATTTTAAAGAAAAACCAGGACAAAGCCAAAGCGGGGAGGCAGAAACCTCTGGCCTTTCTTGCCCTCTGCTCTAAGGTGATGTTGGAGTGAGACCCAGCATCTCTCCTGGTCTGGGGCATCCCTCCCCTCTCCCTTTGATCATCCCGCAACCTGCTAATGCCTTGTCACAACCTGCCACTAAAGCCAGCCAAGAAACAACGCTGTCAGCTCCAAAAACATCAAGTAATCACCAGCGTTTTCCCATTCCCTGTCAAGATGAGACCTGAAATTTTTCACCAGAAGATAAAGCAGAGTTAGCTCCCGGCCTGACCCCAGTCTCGGGGGATCCACTGGGACGGGGAGTCGATGCATCTTGTCTCGAGCAAGAAGAGCAGGGAGTTTGGTCTCTGTTGCTCACACCGTGAGTTCATGCCCTTTTTATCTGGCTGTTTCTCATTCTCTCTAGGTCTGACAAGAAAGTCCCTCCTGGATTTGAAGCATGTTCTTATGGGAAGTTTTATCAGGATCTCTGAAAAGTTCCAGTTTCAGCAAATCAAAACCATTCAAGGAGTTCCTGGCCTCTGTGCTGACTGTCACAGCAGCCAGCGTAGCGTTGCAAATCCGAAGCGATGATCTTATCACAGGGAGGGCAGTACAGTGAGCTCTAGCCTGGTTCACACACCGTTTTCTGAGCCTTTGCTTTTTCCACTTGATGATAGCACAGAGCTGTTTATAAGCAAGCACTTGCCCTCAGGTGCAGCCTTGCAAAAACAAGTACAAGCAGATATCAGTCTCCATGACCACCCACCTGATTCGAGACAGTTCGTCCTTCAGCCTGATGTAAACGCAGGGAAGAACATCCACCCCCGAGCTCTTCCTGACTTCACAGCACTCCTAGCCACAAAATAAACATAAAGATTCACCTGTTTCAGGCTGCGATACTGCACCTCAGAGGCATTTTGCAGGTGGGAATGGCACATAACGGCGGTCAGGGCAGGCACTGCTCTCCCCGCTCCACATCCCTCCAGCTACTGCGAAGGGACATATCTCAAACCACCCTGCTTTTAAGAAGAGGCACTTGGTGTGAGCCGGCATCTTCTCCAGTTTGAGGTTATTCTCAGTGAAGGCTCACTTGTGCTCTAAGCGGGTCTTTATCCTGTTCATAGCCACGCTCTCCTCCTCCAGAAAGGCCACTACCTCCTGCTGGGCTGTTCCCACCACCCCCACCAGCAGCCTAAACCCTCCCATGAGGCTTCCCACACCTGAGGTAGACCCCTATGGTGCAGAAGTCACCTGTTGTACCGTCCTTCATGTCATCTCCTGCTGCCATTGGCCCCTCTCCGCCAGGACATGTCCCCTGCAAACACTGTCATGTCCAACGCCTTTTTGGAAATGGAAAACTCAACAGCACAGAGGAAGCTGTGGCTGCAGTATCTTTGAAACAAGAACCAAAAGTTTTATTAAACTTTCCATGCCCACAATGGCAACAACCACTTGTTTTGGAAGCAGAGCCCTCCTCCTCCCAAGGGAAGAAAGTAAATCCATAGAGAGAAAGGTCAGAGTGTCATTTTTCAAACCTCCCTCTTCCCCACTTACTTATCAAACTTGCTTCTAGGGTTACACCTAAAAATATTTACCCTTCACTTACCCGGGCTGTTTATTCACGACCAGGTTTCTGGTTATAGAGTTAAGTGCTCTAACCCATGGGTCGGCAGCACAGTGTCCTCAGAGGAGGTGCATGAGAGGCTGGCGATGCTCCGGGCAAGCAAGGCAAAATGTCACCCCCACCACCTCCTCCTCCTCCGCCGAGCAGCAGTCACAGTAAATCTCATCTTTTTTGCTCTCCTGAGCTCTGGCTGCTTCCTGAGAGCCATTCAAAACCAACCCGCACAAAGCAAATCTGGGTGCACCATCTGCTTCGCCTTCCCCACCGACGATGTCCTCCAGGCCAGCGTTGTCCCTAGGGGCAGTCCTCTCCAGCCCCAGGTTTGGGGGCAGCTCTCCTGACACAAACATTTCCTAACCTCTCCCCAAAGCCTGGCAATCGTTCTGTAATCCTGGAGGCCAGGAAGGAAAAAGCAGAGCCACACCTGAGCTCCTCCAGCAATGCTGTGCCTTAACTCTGTCCTCGCCACGGCAGGATGGCTCTGCAAGGAACCTCCCTGCTCAGCCCCATCTGCCCCCCCAAGCTATCTCAGCCCTCCCAGTTCCACCTCCATCACTCTCTGTGTTTCTACCTGCAGCGGCTGGAGCATTTTCCTCCTGTTTTAACCCCATACAGAAAGTAGGAAACATAAAATGGCTGGAAAGTACCAAAATAGGAAAAAATAACCGCCCTTCCCTGTTGTTTTTTGCTGACATGGTGTTTGGCAAAAGTTAATTTTGGCAAAAGTTTGGTTTTCATGCAGTTTTTAAGCAAAGTTCATTCCAGCTTTGCACAAAGTAGTTTTACCAGTATTAGTTTTCGCCTGTTACCCAGAGCAGCGCTCGCGTATGGTCGAACGCCCGGATGGGCTCTTCCTCCAGCCAGCCCTGTGCCTGGGAATGGCCTCAGCAGAGTCTGAGGAAGACGGTGAGATTTGGCTTAATAATTGCACTTAACACTTTTTTTTAAATTATTTTGTAAACCTGGGCTGAAAGCAAGAAGCAGATGGTTTCCACTGCAGAAATAAATTACGACCCGCTCAGGGAATGTTTTTCTGCATAAATTTTTGGGAAAAAATCTCTCTCCTTGCTTTAGAGCCAAGTCCTTCCGTCGCCCAGGGCGCCCCAACGAGATCCCACGCAGTGATGCTTTCTGTTTCCTATCCCATGCTCAAATCATCAACTCGGCCCAAGCAGGGACTTGCTGCCCAGCTGAATTTCTCCAGCAGTCATTTCTTCTCTCAGAAAGCCAAAGCCAAGCAAAACTGGTTCTTCTACAAGCTCACGCAGCTAGAGAAGAGAGAAAAACATGCTGATAAGCATCTCTGATGGCTTCAGGATAAATTTATATCTGATCTTTTCCCTAAGACAAAGTATTTCAGTTATTTTCTCTCCTTGGCAATTGTACATTAAAATGAAAGTTAATGAGATGAGGATTAAACACCCTTAGGATGGGGAAATAAACCTTGACTTCTGGCAAGATTTGAGAGGGGTTGTTTTACAAAATAAAGTCACGCAAACCGCCATGTAAATGGTTCAGCATGAAATTTCCCACAGCACTTTTTACGTTAAAGCACGTTTTACGTGCGAGGATGGAGGAGCACTTGCCCGTCTCCATCCTGTGGTGTGGCACGACAGAGCCCTGAAGCCACCGGTCATCCCATAGCGGTGTTAGGAGGATTTACGGTGACTGAGCTGGAACAAGGGACCAGCACCCTCCTGCAGGGCAAGAGTGGGTGCCCCAGGTGGGTGCCGGTGTGCCCAGCCCCAGGGCACCACCGCCTGTGGGTGCTGTGCTCTGTGACAGTGACCGCAGGGACAAGACCAGGCAGGACACGGGGCAGGTCTGAGTCGTGGTCCCTTCTGTCCTCGATGGTACTTTGGGGTGTGCAAAGTTTCCCCACCTCATCCTGCAACAACAGGCTGAGTTTGGGTCATTTTGGGTGCTCAAGACCATCCCATGGGACGCTGGAGGGGTGATAAAGGGATAATGGCCCTGCATGCCAAAAGCTGGGCTCCTGTCACAATGCAGGATAAACACAATGAAGTGAAAAAATTAAACTACCAGGGAAGGAAAAGTGCGGGGGGCAATGCTAAGTGCCATGCACCTTTAGATGTTACCTCTGTGCCCTCCAAGGAGCCTCCTCCCGCTCACAAGTTCAGTGCAGCATCGAGAGATGGAGCCGCAGTTACCAGCCCCGTGCCTGGGGCACCGTCAGCACCCTGCAGCTCCCCGCGCTCTTCTGCATCCGGGCAGATGGCAAGAATACTAAGCCGGGGTATAAGCTGACATTAGTAAGCATTATTCACCAGCAGAAATTAAAAATAACTTATTTTAACAGGAGAACTCCCTGGCCTGAGATAACGTTTGGAGACCAGAGCACGAGCTCTGACCAGAAGCAGAATAAGGGGGAGAGTGACAAACCCAGGGAGCCGCCACTCCCCATTCCCCCCATTCCTCCCCATCCCGCAGGGATGCACAGCACCGAAACCCCTTGCAGAGCTGCCGTCCCACAGGTGGACCCTGAATGGAGGGCACATCTCCAAGCTGACGCAGCAGCTCCTTATTTCCACTGGCACATTCACCACCCATCAAAACAGGGTGTGTTGAGGGGGAGGCTTGGATAATAATCCACTTAAAATTCATTCTCCTGCTCCAGTTAGCGTTAATTTCCAGCAGCTCTACCTGAAAATACCAGTCAGCACCAGCCTGCAGAGTTCCCCCACCTTACTGGTGGTCACCCGGGTCACTGAGGCTCCCACAGAAGAACTGAGGGAAGATGCTGGTGCCTGTTTGGCCATGAAAAGAGCAAGAAACAGGCCCATTTGTCCCACACCCAAATTTCCCAGAGCACTCAGTGCACTTTTTGCACACTAGATGTCAGCAGAAGAATAAAAATAAGGCAGAGATGTGTGGTGCACCGGCCTGAACCTGGCAGCGATTTCCACTGGGCCAGTAAAACTCACACTCGTGCAACCTGACACTAATAAAGCCTTTTGCTGCGGCAACAACCAGACTGGGCGGAGGGTGGCAGGGAAAAGCAACCCTAAAGAGACGCGGTGCCTCTGGGTGCACCTGCGAGAGTCCTGGCCGGGGCAAGGTACAAGCCCAGACTGACCCATGTGTCAGCAAAACCCCAAGATACCCACAGACCAGCAAAACAGCTTTTATTTTGCACGGTGTTTTCGGTGGTGGGGGTTTGGTAGGGGGATATGATGCTGGCCCAGGGCCCAGTTTGCCCAGTACATTTGATGTAACCGACTGGCGCGGCTCCCCTGCTTCTCCTGCAGACACCCCTTTGGAGCCGGGATTGCGCAACGTGGCCCACAGGTACGACCTGCCCCTTGCTCCACCAGCAGAACAACAAACTTCAGTACAAAACGCCTTTCTGTATAGCAGGAGAAACGGTCCCGTGCTATCAGCTTTTCCATCTTTATAGTTGTAGCAATAAAACCAGACTGCAGCCCTTTGCCGCGAAGGGGATTGAATCGGTGTGGTGAGTGGCCCTGAGGCTTTCCTGCCCTGCCTAAGCTGGGGTGTTACCCTCTCCCAGCAGCGTTTACCCACTTTTTGGACAGGATTGAGAGCTGAGAGGTTTGAGATCTGTGCTGGCCTCTTTGTACAAGAGCAGGAGAATGGATCACCAAGCCCCAGGAAAACCCCTGCCCCTAAAATATTAGCTCTTGCACCCTGCAGATTCAGCTGTGTACATTCGTTACTCCCTTCTTCTTGACTTTGGGCTGTGCACCCGATCTAGGCAGTGAGAATCTTACCTTTCAACACCCTTGAAACCCTTGTGGGGTTCCTAAACCCAGAGATGGGTTGCAGCCAAGGGGTCCCCTTCAAGTTCCACTGTTGCTCTGAGATCCCCAATGCTTTGGGGCATTCATAGTTTTCCTTCTAGACCACACTCTTACCAATAGCAGCTAAACCATCCAAAATGGCACTGCACCTAGGGTAGAGGCAGCCTTTCAAAGACAGAGCACCCCAACATCAAATTTAATCTCCTCCTTCGCCCCAAGCTACCTCCATCACTCTGGAAAACATGGGTCACTTCTTGTCCCCAAATTCCTCCTCCCAGCTAACGCCCTGGAGATGGGTGGGCTCTTCAGGCTCTCCCACCGATACCTCTCCCAGGCAATCAGTTTCCCCTTTCCCAGGGTCTAGGATTTCAGACCCTCCCCATCCCAGCCCGAGGTGTCTCCCCGTGCACTGACCCTGCAGGACACAGTTCAAAGCCTCCAACAGGAAAAACAGGAAAAGCCGCCCCAGCTCTCTCCGTTGACATAGTTTCGGTCTAGTTCTTGGTGTCAACGGAGGTATTCACCTCTGCCTCCACTCGTGGGCCCTACGCGCCACCGCATCCCGCTCAGCAGATGCGGGGAGGCCCGCGAGGGAGGACAACCACCGGCACGTTGAGGTGTGGCCCCATGTTGGGGAGCTCCTGGCAGGTACCATAAATCCCTGTTGGAGCATGTTTGAGGGTACTGCCACCCTGCCCCACTCCAGGAGACAAACTCCATGTTTTAATTGGGAAAAATGCAGGGGGAAAGATTTTTGCTCCCATCCATGACTCAGCGCACCCCAGGGAGGCACCAGAGCCCATTAAACATCTCCCGACCGCCAAGGGAGCAGCGAGCAAACACCGTGAGGCTGCGGGGTGTGAGACGAAACCGTCTGCTTGGTTCACAGCCAGGACATGGTGACTCAGCCCGTGCAGGGCAGCGATATTTGGGAAGCATGGAGCCTCAGTGTCTGCAGCGCCGGGATGGCCTCCAGCTCCATCGCGTTGACGGGGCCACAGCAGTACGGGGAGCCCAGGCACTTGGGCACGTCCCTGGCATGTAAATGAAGAGCATGGTCCCACCACACCAGCTTCTGGCTCTGGTAAGGGACAAGAAGGAACCTAAATACAGGACCCTCCGCTCTGCTGCATCCAGCGGGTGAGGCACCATGCTGTAGTTCAGCAGAAGTTTGGAAGCCCCTCCTGCGAGAGGTCTGCCCCCATCCAGAGCACCACGACCACACCTGTCTCACCTCCTGGCTTCCTCACTGCCAGCCTTTACCATCTATTCATCACCCCCTGGCCCAGCCCCGGCCTCAGGCCAAGAGGTGGGGAGTAGATTTCCGTGAGATAGAGGAGGCTTCCTTTCCTGCTGAGCAGGTTGGTGGCTCTGCTCATCCATGGGTGGATGGTCCACCCGGGACAGAACAGGGCAGCACCCAGGGAGAGGACCCATCCCGTCTGTCATCCCTGGGTCACATTGGCCAAGTCGGGGACCTGGAAGAGCGCACAGAGGGCACAGGTGTGAGCATCTCCATGAGCGTGGGGTCAGCCCAGCATCCTGGCCAACACCACACCGCCTGTGGTGGTATCCCATTAAAAGGTGCTCCAGTGACAAATCACTGATGCTCTGGAGATCAGGTGCCCCAGCCAGGGGCACAGGGTATGAGTGACAAACCCCCCCAGGACACTGCCAGGCCACAAACCGAAGCCTCAGACTCCACAGGCTGCACTAAACGCCTTAATAACACCCTCGCTGAGATCCCAACCCCACTTCCCATCCCTCACCAACTGATTTCCTTCAGCTGCTTCCCATCTGATTTCCATGAAGCAGTGCAGATCTGAGCAGCGTGGGGCTGAGTTGTGCGGATGAGCGGGGGGTACATGGGAGCGGGTGCGAGGCAGCCCATCTGCGGAGCAGGGCCGGCAGCGCTGCCTTTGAAGAACCTCACTCTGACTTTTGGCTTCTCAAAAACGCAACCACAGAAAAGAATTTTTCTCTCCAGGCCTCATCTGGCGGGGTCCTTGCCCCGAGGTCTCAGCTTCCAGCATAAAAGCAAGAAATTCTCCAGATCTAACTGTAACTCCCAGGGGCAGATGTAGCATGAAGTGGGCACATGCAAAGGTCCCCTCTGTCTCCATCTGCCACCACCCGTCTCCCCAGATGGCACCAATCCCACCTCCTGAACACTTCAGATGCTTTCCTAACTGCAGTTGCAGAAGATGCTCCAGCTCTCCCATGCCTTTTGCATCCGCCAGCTCTTTCCCACATCTCCTTCCCACTCCTCACACAGCCGTTTGCTGGGTCCGTCACCAAATCCATCACCATCACACACGGCTGGAGATTTCCTGTGGGTCACAGACATCCTATTGACGGCCTCACGCTCAGCCTCCCAGTCTCAGCACACATTGTACCAGCACTCAACAGCATCTGTCCTTCAGAAACCACTTCCGCAGAGCGTATCCACCTGGGACCTTCTGGCATTCGCCATACATCGACACAGCCCAGCGCGTCCTCAGTGTTTGCAGGTCAGTTGACCCGTCGGCTGCACCAGCTTCACGACCAGACCGTAACAATGCCCAAGTCACACCCAGACCAACAGACCTGTCCAAGGATGCTCTCAGCATCCGAGGCAGCTGCTGTTTCCCTTCCAGTTGGGGGGCAGCCAGGCCACCCAGTGCCCTGGAGATACTTCCCTGGGTCTGGTGGGACACAGAGCCATGGCACACCTCCCAAGCCTAAGACAGGGCAACGCTACATAAATACACTGTGTTGGACCAACTCAAACACCCTCTCCAGATCAAAGGAGCTCTGAAGAAGCTGTGGGCAGCAGCGACATGTTGGTCCCACTCTAGGATCGTGGAGGGCCATCAGGAGAGGGTCCTGCAGCCCCTCCCATCCCCCTGCTCTTCTCAGAGCTGCTGTCAAGGTGACACCGATGGTGCCTCTGCTCCTGCCCTGCTCTGGCAGGGAGGTGAGGATCAGAGCACAACACCAGGCACGGAGAAACCACCCTTTCCCCTTCCTTCCTCCGCCACGGGGCAACGCAGCAGCCGCTTCACAGCTTAATGCGGAACAGCTTTGGTAAATATAATGAAATCATAAAAAGAGGGGAAATCTTAGCACTCCCGCACCAAAAGAACCAGAGGCTCTCATGCGACTGTACTTTCCCCTCAGCTAAACTGATGGGAGGGGTGGATGGACCCTGATTCCCATGGGAACTCGTCCACTTGCTGTTTATCTTGAACGCAATAAAAATTATATTAAAAATAGACTGTGGAGTAGAAGCGGCAGAAAAAAAAAAAAATCAACACCTGATGCTGTTCCTCTCCATTGTCTGAAATCCAAGAGCTGAGCTCTGGGAACAGGCATGTCCGTGCGATTACAGCGCAGACACTCCCAGACCTTGACTCGAACAGGAGCTGACTCTAAATTATATTTCTAAAAGGCTGAAACCTTTACTGTTAGCCCGTTTGGGTGATGAGGCAGCAGGTATGGCGCTGCCATCTCGCCCTGGGACCACAGCCACGTCACTCCCTCCCCGGCTCATGCAAGGGGAAGAACAGATGAAGATACCAAAACCCACAAAACGTTACGGGATCGCAGCAAACAGCAGCCTTGTAAAAACCTAAATGCTGCAGGAAAGACCAGCTTTGTAATATTCAAAGCTACATAAAAGAGGGAAAGCTGCTGTAAAAGGCTGTTTGAACCCCAGTGCCAGGTGGACGGGGCATTGCCGCGGCTCTGGCCGTGCCCCCAGGGAAGGCTGAGCTGTGCAACGCAGGCGTGTTTCCAGACCGGCTCAATGAAGGAGAAGTTCTGAATTAAGACTGGAGGGAGAAAAAGCAGCAGGCTTGGAAATCACTGCAAATCAAAGGTGGGGAGGCAGCGAGGCGCTAGTTCATCCTCGCACTGAGCCTTGGGGTTCAGGTCTGGACTTTGGCACTTTTGCCAGGCACTGTTTGGTCTGGCACGACCTTTGCTGTCACAGAAGCGAAGTTTTTTTTTTTTCAGTCATCATTCACTTTTACTCCTTTTTACAAGTTTTAGTAACACTCCCATAAACAGGTTCTTAATGCAATCCTTTTTCTCTGACACGCTGCACGTTAAAGATTAGCAGAGGCATTTTATTGCAGGTAATAAAGAACCCTGATGTCAAATATTTCAACAAGCCAAGTGCTCCATGGGAAAAGCCCAAGGGGTTCCAAATGCATTTCTGCTCTGCTCTGTCAGGGAGAGGGGGAAGAGATAGGGAGATTTCTGGGAAAATACCTCAGATTTTGTCTACTTTTTGGAAAAGAAGAACAAAACCACAGCGACTCCAACCACACTGGCCATTCAGCACTGTGGAACTTGGGAGCAGTTACCTGCCACGCTTCCCAGCCAGGCATTTCCTGCGCTGTTTCTGCCAGAATCTTCATGGATTTGTTCAAGGGAGCCACTATATTTTAAGAAAAAAGTAAATTTCGGTTTGTCTTTTGGGAGCTGCGGTTTACTCTCCCTAACGCATCCTCCCAGACCTGCCCGCAGCCAAGCGGGAACAAGCAGCAGGGTGATGCTGCAAGCAGGACCACGAGTCCCCGAGGGGTTTTTCTTCCCCGGGCGATGCTGCCGGCAGGAGGAGGTGGTGAAACCCAGCAGCAGAACAGCACATTGTCACATAACCCTCATAAAACACCGCAGAGAAAGTGCCACTCGCTGGGGCACGGGGGGACCTCAGCCCAACGACAGCTGTGGAAAAGAGCCTCTGCTACCGTTTGGTGGGAGCATTCGGGCTCTAATTGGGGACAGCGGGGGAAACGGGGGCTTGGCAGCCCTGCCCGCTGCTTTTCCCTGTGTTGCCCACTCATCCGTACGCCCAGGACCCCTAATGGGTACCACATGGGGAGCGGCACTCGCACAGCATCCCCCAGCGGGCCCCAGCGTGGGAGGGGGAATGGAGCTCATCACGTCGGACTTGGCAGAGGAGAAAACAGTGCGGCCCCCATCCCAAAGGCGTTGGGGGACAGGCACGCCGCCCACGCGCGGGATTAGGTTTCCACGCCTCGGCTGGCTTTCAGAGCGGGGCCGCAGCCTGAGAAAGCAGGAGGGGACGCATGCACACGAGAGCAGCCCACAGGGTCAGCAGAGCAGCTGCCAAAATTATTGCTGCCCACGGATTGAAGGGGAAGAGCCTCGTGCTGTTCCCCAGGAGCCCAAACCCTTTTTTCCCATTCCCTTTCCCCTCTCTTCCCCCCACACCCACGCCTCCCAGCCGAGGCAGAGCCACGCTGACCGGGAAGGGTTTGCAGCACTGTGCTGGCTCCTCACTCAGGCAGGGGAAGGAGTCCTGCGGAGCAGGATATATGTTTGCTAGTGAGTGATGCTCCCCCTGATATTGCCTGAGAAACCAGGCCCCCTGGGGGCTGCAGGATGGGCTCACAGAGACACAGAGAATCATAGAATCGTTTGGGTTGGAANTGCTCCCTGGGCTGGACACAGTGCTCCAGGTGGGGGTCTCATGAGAGTGGAGTAGAGGGGCGGAATAACCTCCTCGACCTGCTGGCCACAAGCGGCTGCACATGGACACCCCACCATAGAGCCACGAGACCCTCCATGCCCTCCCTCCTCCTGCAAGCCCCGCAGAAGCGAACTGAGCTGTTACTTCACTTTCCCATGACCGGATTCCCCTGAAAACAGCAGAAAATACATATGCTGATGGTAATTAATCTGACAAGAAGTCAGGAGACACTGATTAACCGTCTCGTATCACTGGGGATCGTGGATAATTGTAACGATAGACTCCCTTACAAAATTGGCAGGCAGTCTCAGTGCGCATTTAGAAGAGATCAAGGGAGAGATAGCCACGTTTGCACCTCGGGATTCACCACAGTCTCACGGCCGTGATTCCCCACCACCTCTGGAGCACACACAAACATGCACGCCCCCCGTGTTTGGTTTGCAGGGCTCCCCGACCTGCTGGGACGTGGGGCGGGTGGGCAGAGGTGCTGGAGACACTTTGGGCAGCCCCCCCGGAGGAGTGTGAGGACACGGGCACATTCCTGAGAAGAGGAAAGCCGATTTCAAAGGCTCTGAGCACTGGCCCAGCTCTGGTCCCAGTGAGGTGGGTGCTCAGAGTGGGACAGAGGAGTTTCTCAGCTACTGACCTCCTACGGCAGCGGTCCCAGGGGCCCAGGTCCCTCTCGCTGCCACTCTCCGGCTGTGCTCCCGAGGGTCTCCCCGCTCAGTGGGTGGAAGCACCTTCCAATGGCCTCTGCAGGGTCATTTATCTCCTTCCAGACTAATTCAAGAACTCCCACTGATGCCATACATGCATACATATATATGTGTGCATATAAAAATATACGGTTTGTAAAAACGCAGCCCCAGCCCAGTGTTGCTGCAGCCAGGTCTCTTTGGGACTAAGTCAGCAGCCCCCAGTTTCTCTGCCATCCAAGCCCTGCATCACAGATCTCCGCAGATGGCTCTGATCAAGCTGATTTCTCCCAGCACCTAAATGGTAGCAAAAAAGCTTGGAAGTCATATTATGTGACACCTTTTATTAAAAACCCAGCAACTGCTTCAAGCCAATCTGCGGGAACTCAGAAAAATCCCCATGTTGCGATAGCGGAGCAATGCTTGCTGCTTTTTATGTTGGTGCTAGATAGGGGATGCTCTGAAGGTGGACACGGAAGAGCTGGGGTTTTTGGCCACCTGTTAAAAGCAGCTCAGTCTTGGAAATGGAAGAAACAGTGTCCTTGGAGAAGAGCGGACCATAGATGGTGAAGCATTTGCGTAATGACTGTGAGCAGAATACAACAACCAATCCTCAAAAGAGCAGAAAATTGGAAAGCATCAGGGAAAAGATTTGCCAGCAGCGTGGAGTTTAATCCTGGAAGGCCATCAAAAGCCAGGATGGGGAGGCAGAAGCAGGAACTCAGTGCCCTGTTGGAGCTCATTGAAAAGCCCAGGGACCACAGCTGGAGCCCAGTGCCATCACCCGACACCAGAAAGATCTTGCTCCTCATCTCCAATGCAAAGTGCCTGAGAGACCCGTCCTCGCAGCTTGAGGCCAGCGATTGGGTTCATACACAAGAGAGAGGTTCTCCTTGGGAAATAACCCTGCACCTTCCTGCAGGACCTCGACCCGTGCCACAGACATGGTGCCACCAACCTGACTGAGCAGATGGCCCTGCACTACAGAGGCTGTGGCTGCTGGTGGGACATCTCGTGTAGTCGAAAGGGACTGGACGGGTCAGAGAAGCAAAGCACCACTGTGCTCCTTGCCCGCCTTCACCCCTCTAATGTTTATTTTTGCAGGGGCAAAGGCAGGATTCCCACCCTCTGTTCAAGCCTGCTAAAGTAACCCCGAGAGCTATCCCTCACCTGCCAGCACCGCTCACCAAGACAGACCTCGCTGGTCATGGACAAACTCTTGCTAAACTTGTCAGGGGTAAAAAAATGCCTTACAGATGGGCCTCGAAAGTGAGGGCTTTGGGGTTTGAGCGCTTTTTTTGCATACACGTGAAATTGTACAACAAATACAAACGCTGCCCTACTGCATAGGGCTGTCCCCAGCCCTGTGCCTTGGCATCGGGGTTTGGGCAATAAGGTGGTTTCAAGGATCCAGTATCATCCAGTCTCCCACTGGCGCTACAAAGGGGCATTTTTGTTTCCTTGCAATAAAACTCGTGGCCAGATTTTTAATTGCCAGCAGATGGCAAGATGAGCTTCCCACACAATATAACTTGTTGCACTAAAGTAATTGGATCCAAACAAGTTTGCACTTAGTGATAGTCTCCCCAGCAGTCCAGTGCTTCCAGTTTGCCAGTGCTTTCAGGAGCTCTGGGGTCTGTCTGCACACATCAGCTACCCAGGACAGTGTCTCCATGTCCTGCGTGAGATAACGCACACATGGGATGCGTATGCCTATGTCAGCTAACACACCTACAGCATAAATATCCTCTCCCCAAGATTCAAGCTAACAGAAAATCCTGACTGAAAGACATGCTAGGGGACAGAATCCAGACTCTGGATCCATCCAATCTCAGCAAGGCGCTTCAGCACATGCTGAATTTCGGACGTGTTCCTAACCATCCCTAAGCAGAGGGGGGGTGCAGCACGTACCTCCGTCTGTTGCTGAGTTTGCCTTCCACCTTTCACCGTATCTGATGGTTCGGTGTATTCCCAGGTTCAGGAGGGGGTGTGATGCTTGAGCCACCACCAGCAGCTACTGGAACAAAATCCAGGCTCTATTGCACACCTGAGATTTAGAAAAAATTTTGCTTTTAGCTGCCAATGCAATTTACTTTCTGATCATTTTTTCTGGTAGCAGTAGATGTATGAAGTAGACACTTAGTAACCCATCTGCAACCGCACATCATCCTTTCAGGATAATCCATGAAGACTTTGCAGCCAGTATCCATAATCCCACAGCCCGTCCCCAGGTCCTGCCATCACCCCTGCTCTGGCTGCAGCTTTAGGAGGGCTTTCCTTTTTTCTCTTAAACATGAAAAGCTGCACTTGGATCCGAGATCAGAGGGGTTGTGCCGTAGCTGCGCAATCATTAGGGTTTACCGAGGCAGAACAGACCCTGACAGCAAAAGCAGAGCCGTGTCTCAACAAACCAGCCTGGGCAGGGGGATGGCTACGGCTGGTTTGGCTTTTGGGATGGCTCCTCTCACCTCAGCTCTCGATTTCTCTTAATCAGCACAGGATAAACTGACCTCACTGCAAACGCAGTCAGTGGCACTTTGATTTCAGAATTACTAAAGGCATCTGCCTTTAATTCAGCACCCACTGGGGCAACCCATCGATTCTTTTTGCTCAGAGCTGCCGGGTTTTCTCTTCCTTTCAGATCTGTGTCTGCAAAAGGCAGAAGTTGCCCAGTCGATGCATCTGAAAGGAAAATTTGAGGACAAAGGGCTGAGCAGAGCTCGGAGGTGCCAGCGGGTCCTCTGTCCCCAGTGTCCCAGGCTGCCAGACGAGTGCATCCGACTCCCCAGGACAAAGGGAAACCCGTTTCTGTCCAATCCACAGTTTCTCCCACCCACATCCCAAACACGGGATGAGCATCTGATCTAAAGCAGAAACAAACAAAAGAACTGCAGAGGGTTTTCTAAACATTAAATTTGTATGCCAGCGCGTTTTTAGGGATTTCAATGCCATTTTCTTTCTCAAACATTTTAGAAAAAAATTCACAGTGAAAATCACTACGTCACCGAGAGCGCGCAAGAGGTGAAATCCCTCCCCTTGAGCATGCATTGTCCCCTCTTCGATGCTGCCCTTGGGGAACAAGGGGTACCCAGCCTTACTTTGCCTCTCCTGGCTCCTGTGTCAGGGGAGCCACCCTGCCACGCAGGGCAGGGGACCACTGTCACCCTTCGAGTGGGTGACCAGAGGAACGGTCTTCCTCGCACGACCTCCTCGTAACGCTCATGCCTAGAGAATTGAGCTCCCTGGGTAGAAACTTAGACTTGTGCTACCAGCAGGGTCACCAGCATCGCTAGGAGCAAGAAAACACAGTGCCTGCTCGGGCGTGAAGATGCGAGCGCCCGCCTCATCGGGGAGGAGAGGGGGCACCCAGGTCTGATGGCTGGTCATTACACCCCCCGATTAAATCACAGGCTAATTTGTTCGTGCTGTAGGATAATAATAGTAAAGACAAAGTGACTTTAAAGCTGCGTAGACGGCAGAGTAAACCTCCCTGCCTTTCTGAGGCTTTATTGCCTCCTCTCTGTTTTTTTTCCCTGTTCTAGTGCTTTATTGCTTTGGGTATGAGCCAGGTCTCCTGTCTGTGTAGGGCTTTCTCCCCCTTGATGTTTTCTCTCCCCAGGTTCTGAGATGGAGAGGCCAACTAAATTGAAGAATCAATTAAAACCAGAGGTCAGTGCTGTGGTCCAGGGAGCCAAGTCCTCCGAGGGATGGCTGGGGTTCAGCCACCGCAGCCGGGAACCTGCACAACCTGGTGGCCGCAGTGCCCAGAGGCTTCTCCAAGCCAATTTCTCTGCAGGGAGCACCAGTGTGGCTGCTGTCCTGCATCCATCACCCTGACTCAACCCCTCTACACACTGCCTACAAAGGAGAGATCGTCCAACATCACTCTTCCAGCCTGGCAGCAGCACGCCCAGTGAGCGCAGCGTCACTGTCCCATTCCCACCTCTAGGAACGAGCTCCACCAGTAAAGCACCCTCACAACATTGCTGCTGTCAGTTTGCGTGGCTTTAATTACAGCCAGGGCAAAACAGGAGACCAGAAGCAGTACAAAACCAGCGCAGAAAAGCCACCAGGACCCACCTGCCCTTGTCCTGCATCCAGTCACCATCCCGGCTCGCTGGGGTTTTCTGCTCCCTTGACACAAAGGCAAGAAAACAAGAGTGAACCAGCTCTACCCAGAAACACCACACATGCCTGGCAACCTCTCAGTGAGGCGTGAGGGGTTTGCTGCTCCTGTTTTTTTGGAAAAATGCACTGAGAAGGCAGAGAGCTGAGAACTCGCACAAGGCCATGCAGAATTCACCAAAGTCTGAGGCAGTAGAGCTGCCGGCCCGCTCCCAGCCCTCCAGCACTACTTTATTCTCTAAGACCCAGTATGGGATGGAGGAAAACAAACTCCAACGTGCCATTAGAGACCCAACACCAGTCTGAGCTGAGCACAAAGCAGCTTCCCTCTCTGCATACGGACTTCACAGGGTCTTGCGAAGGTCCCCCTCAAAATCAGAGCGAACCACTTCTCCCCGCAGCCAGATCCGCTCCTGGTCCCACCTTCCTGACCACGGCCAAGGAGGGATGGCAGAAGGATCACAGGGTCAGTGCGACCCAACTCTTCCCAGCACGACTGTCCACAAACTGCAGCCACATGAAATCTCCCCAGAAAACTCTTTTCTAGGCTGGCCAGCAGGTGGGGATGGAAGAGCAGCCAAGGTCTGATCCACGGGCAGCGGGTCCCTCCATCCTGGCTGTGTCCTCATGGCTGTCAGGGCTCAGGTGGCACTGGCTGCTGCGCTGGCCGTGCTTGGGGCAGGGCAGAGACAGGCACTGAGACAGGGGCTGCATGACTTGGAAGCAGGGAAAACACCTGAGAGCTTAAGTCCCCATCCCTAGGGCAGCAAGTGTAGGTAATAAACCCCAAAATAACTCCACCAGATGCCCTGGGGTCCGCCTATCCCCTGAAAGTCCAGGGTGAGGAGACCTGTCCTCACCATGGATGTCCCCGCTGTCTGCTGGGGAGGCTGACGGGGAGCAGAGAGCAGGTCCAAGACCTCATCCTGCCTGCAGCACCGCTACCCGATGAGACCATGCAGCCAAGTGCAGCTCCTTATAGCAAAGAGAGCCCAAAGAGCCCATCACATGCCCCCACCTGCCTGTACCTTCATGCTGTAACCCACCAGAGCACCCTCAGCCCCCACCTTCCAGATCTGCTCGTGTCCAAGCCAAGACACTGCATGGAGGGGAGGTAATTCGGAAACCCCAGAAACAGCCCAGAGGCACAGAGAAAACTCCCTCGACTCAAACAGTTCTGCCGGGCTCATCTCTGCCCCGCTGGTGGGAGGCCAGCCATGCTAAGTTCCCACCAGGTCATGTCCTTCAGGATCTGCCCGGCGGATGAAGGCGGCCTGGTGAGCGGGATGGGTAAGAAGAAATGACAGGAGACTTCCCAGCAGAGCAAAGGGACGTGTAGGTTTCTGCAGGGTGCTGGTGCCTTCCCACCCCAGCAGAAGGCTTCCCCCTCCGGGAACCGGGCAGCCGGCTCCGAGCAAACCCCAAAGCCGCCTGCTTTCATGCTCCAAAATAAAGAAACAGGAACAAACAATGAGTGACACCCAGTGCCCTGCCCCGAGCTTTGCTGTGTCAGGAGCCGTCATTATGTCGATGTGTAATTATACCATTAATTACTGACCATAAAGCTCTAAAGAAAACAGACCTGAAATGAGTATAGCACTGCTGCAAAGACCTAAGAGATAACTCTCTGGCTGCTAAGGTAATGTCGACCAAGCTGCATTTTCTAAACCAAAATTGAATTTGCAATTAGCTCTCCTTGTCGCCTAAGTCCGACAAAAGACCTTCCTGCATTTAATACGAAGAAGGGATGTCTCTGAGCTGCCATTAGACGACAGAGGCTTACAAATAGCCAACGAGAGCAGAGCGGAGGGACCAGAATCCCAAATGTCTCTGGGCTGAGCGAGGCTCTTGTTTGAGTTTGGATTTGCCGCACACTCAATGTACATCTCCGAGCAAGCCACTTAATCTGACCCTGGCCCAAAGTTTAGCTGTCTGTCAAATGTTAGAAAAGGGCTTTGTCTCCCTCACAAGGACTTGGAGGTTTAATTACCGGCTGTGCCAAGATGCCCTTAGGTAGAAGCTGCAATGCAAATGCAAAGTATCGTTATTAGAGCTTAGCAAATAACTCAAATGTTTTTCTGCAGCGACTCCCTCGAAAAGAAATTAGATTCCTTTCTGGTGTGTTTGGGCGTCTTTCCAGGCTCTCTTGTTGTGACAGTCACGAGTGAGCAGAGAATTAAGAATATGAAGGTAATTCACCAAAAGTCAGTACCCAGCTCCTAAACCTGAGCCTTCGCGCAGAGCCTGGCTCCTCCGCAGCCCTCGTCCACACGCCCGAACCTGGCACCGAGAAAGGCACAGGATGGGGTTGCACCCAGGCAGGGTGTCCCTTCAGCAGCCTACGGATGGATCCAGCCCATCCAAACAGACTGGGGTCCCCCAGGGATCCGTGGACATCAGCCATGGCCTCCCTGCATCAGGTCCAACACGGATCCCCTGGGATGGCTCCCACCCCGAGCAGCCGCAGGGCCTTGCTGAGCAAGGTGGGCATCAAAGGTTAGAGAGATGAGGGAGAAGGGTTTCACTAAAACCCCTCTCAGAGGAAGCCACACATCCCCTCAGCTCATACTATGCAAATCCCAGTGATTTAAGCCATTTCACACTCGCCTCCGAAAAGTCTGGGATGAACATTTGCATCATAAATTCTTGGGGATGGCTATTGTCCGGGGTTGAGCGGTTGCTCCCAGAGTTTATGAGGATCTGACAAAACCTCCTGGCTCCCGCTGTAACCACTCAGTCCCTTCCTCAGCACCACATGCCGGACGGCGGCTGCCCCAGCCCCGGCCAGGGATGCACGGGAACATCCCCGCAGCCCCGAGCTTCCCAACGATCTCCGGTGAGCGGGAACGGGGCGGAGGAACATTCTCAATTAGCTTTACAGAAAACATTCGCCTGAAACTGGATGCTATGTGAAATTCCTGAACTCTCCTTTTGCTTTCGGGGGGTGGAGGGGGGAGAATTGGAAGAGCTCTTTATATTATTTTTTGCATCCAAGCACGTGTGGTTTGGGCGGCCGGCGCCAACGTGTGATTCAGAAGGCGGCAGCTCGCGCTGTGCTCCACACCCGGGCTGCTCCCTGGGACCGGACCCAGGACACGAAAGCGGAGCACCCGGCCGCCCAGGAGCTCAGCCCACACAGCCCTTGCATGTCACACATGGGCCACCACCGTGATGCACGTCACCCTGCTGGGTGCTTGGTGCTGGGACGCAGATGTAAAGCCAAAGGTGCAGCAGGAGAAGGGATCTGGACCTAACAACTATCCAACACCTTCTGCGCCCCAACGCTGCCTTGTTACCCTGCGCTGCCCGGCAGCACCTCAAAGCCCAGATCCTTCCCCAGGGCTCTGAGGAACATGTCCTCGGTGCAGGTGAGTCGGATCACCCTGACAGCCCCAACCTTGTGGCAGCGTGTCCAGACAAGGACGCCCTGCCCTCAGCGCTCCCCAGCCACCGCAGCTCTCCTGCGCCCGGTTACCAGCAAGCCTCGTAACACCATTTATTCCATCTAATTAACTTCTCCTTCCCTCTGCGGCAGATTTCTGCACCAAGTCAGGACTCCAGAGCTCCTCCAGCCCACTGAGCTGGCAGCACAGCCTTTTGTTTCGGCACTCAAATTCCCCTTTGCGGAGGGCAGCCCCATTTGCTTCAGTTCCCCCAAAAGGCACCAGCAGCAGCGAGCGGCCCCAGCACTGAGAGCAGCGTTACCAAAAGCAGCCAAAACTCAGCTTCTGCCCCACCGTGAACTCTTTGGGGTTTTCTTTTGTTTGTGGTGTTTTGTGTTTTGTTGTTGTTTTTTTTTTTTAAACACCAGCAATTAGGAAAACAAAAAGAGCTTTTATTTGATTTGGTTTCCCTCCTTTAGCTGGGCATTTCCTCCCCAGGTGCCACCCTGCAAGGATGCTTCACCCTCCGCACTGCTCTGCAGGCTCCGAAACATTTGCAGCCCCTATCACAGGGCAGAAACGCTGTTGGGGGTTTTCATCCGCAGCTGACAACTCTGGCTGCATCATTTGGGACTACTTGGGTGCGATTTTCCAGCAGTATTGAGCTTCCATCCTCTAGCTAAGATCTCCGCAAACCACTTTTCTCTCTGGTGTTCCCAATGCACGCCTGGTCCCTCCGCCTGCAGATGTCCTGGTGCCTGTGTGGCCCACGCCTGCGCTCCCAGCTGAGCCACAGCCTGTACAAATCCCTCATGGCCTAGGCACGTGGTTTCTAAAATGATGTATCTGCTACGCAGACTGTGATGATGTGAAAAAGTAAGAGCATTTATAATTAAAGAAACCTGTTGCAAATTAGTTAACAGCACAAGCTCGCACCAAGGCCAAAGCTATTAACAGTCTGAAGCCATTCAGCCAAGCCACATTCAAGCCATGACAAGTCAAAAAAATAAAGTTAATGAAATATCCTTGAAATTAAACACAGGTCATGTATTCAATCTGCATATTTATAAAAGCCTAGCCTAATCCAGCCAAACTTTCCAGAAAAAAGATCTCGCTGGTCTTTGATCCTGCCTGTGCTTCCTCAGGGAATATCAGTTTGCCTTCAGCGAAGTTAGGTGGGATTAAAATTCACCTTAAAAGGAGCGAGATCCGCAGTAGGGAGGGAAGTGACCAAGAGCTGTCCCTGCGAAGCCGCAAGCACTGACCGCGCACAGCCTGTGCCACGGGACGGCTTTTTGGGCCCCGTCTCCAGCTCTTCCAGGACTGCCAGACTTTACGCCCCCACAGACCTCCTGTCTGAGGTTTGGACTATTGCAGCACCTGCCAATCCAGCACTGAAATCCACTCCCAGATGTTAGAAGCAGGGAGCCCCTCTGCCCCCTGGACCCAGCTCAGTCTGCTGAAGTCCAGCCTAAACCCTCCTGGCAGAACACACCACCTCCGGGCAACTCGTTTGCCCAGCACTGGATACCGAAGTTTCTGCAAAAATCCCATCTCTCACCTTAACTTTAGGGAATCCCCGTCACACCAGCAACAGGCGAGGGAGGATGAGGAGCATCCCTGGGGCTTCGCTCCAGGATCCATGCTCCAGGGCGAAGGCAGCAGCCTCCTGGATCAAATTATCCCCCACTGCTGCTAAAACCACGCTCACACAATACCACAAGGCTCGGTTTCCACAAAAAGCTCGGCACAGGTTGGGCTTGGGACAGCAGCCCCCCAGGCGATGTGGCGTGTGCCTCTTCCCCTGAGGAGCCACAGGAGCTGCAAAACCCCTCTGTGCCGGAGCACATCGGTAGCTATAAACACTGCAGGTCGTCAAGTCCGGTGCTGCGGCGAGTGGAGGAGGTGGGCTTGAGGCTGACGTGGTAGGAAAGCCCGGCACCCCAAGGCTTGTGGGGCGAGGAAAGCGGTTGCCAGAGAGCGTGAGTACAAGGCCAGGGTTTTCCCTCCTGACACCTTTGTTGTAGGAGCCATCCCCGGACATTTGCAATTTTTGCACAGGCGCCCTCCCAGCAAAACAAGGGATTTGTCAGGGTGGGTGTGAAAGAGCATGTTGCAGGCTGGGAGATGAATGACTTTGCCCGGGCTGAAGATTCACAGGGAAAAAAAAAAAAGTTTCTGAGCCATCAGAGCTTGGAAATAAAAGATTCTCCTCTGCAATACCAGGGGTTGAGGGTTGCTCTGTGTGTTTGCAAATACAAATGCTTGTGCAAATACAAGGGAAACCGCAGATATTATCCACACAAAATAAAATTGCCAGGGAAGTGGCTCCAGAGACTGTCATCTTGGCTAGAGGGTAGTAGGAAATGCCAACAGGACTGGTGGTCTCAATATGTTGAGGTCAAGCAGGGTAAATAAAAGTGGAAGAACCTTTAAGACAAAAAATAATCGTTATAATAAAACCTCTTGTCTAGACCAGGTCCTGCGTGGGGCAGCTTAAACCCTTTCCTCTTCTTTCTGAGCAGGGTCAGCAGACACCATTGCTGTAGAGCTCTACAAGAACCAAAGCAGCGGCACCCAGCCCTGGCCCAGTTCCCCAGTCTGGCCAGTGCACAGCCGATGTGACACCGCTGCCTGCTTGCCACCGCCACCAGCCTGAGCAGCCGTCCCCGCTCTGACTGTCCTGTCTCGCGTTCCCTACAAGGGTCAGGTCACACACACTGGATAATAACTGGCTTCCAGACAAGACCCCACGAGACATCCCGCTCCAGCCCTCTGAAAGCCTTTGAGGCCCTGCAGGTAAGGTCTATTGCTCAGGCTCTGGCTCTCCTCCTGACTTTGGCATCCCCCCCGGCATCATCCAACGTCCCTGTGAGTCAATCCCCACATGTCTAATGATGAAAACAACCCTTCATCCCGCTGGCAAGTGCCTTTGTGCTCTGGAGACAGCGGGTTGCATGCTGTCATCACGCAAATATGCACATTTCTTGCTCTCTTGGCTGCAGAGAAAACTTGAGGGCAGCAAGTACCACTGAGGCTCAGAAATCAGAAGGTAAATACAAGGAGCGCACGTGTGCTTGCAGGCACAAGGGTATCCATGGGCTTCCTGCGGTTTTGCTCAGAGACACAGCAGCCCAGCCTGAATCTATGCCCTGCTCTCTGACCTTAGCCTCCCCCTGCCCCTTTCATTCTCCATTTTAATATATTAAAGCGTATGCTTTAAGCCTCCCATGTAGTCTTGCCTACACCCATCCCTTGGTCCCCGCTCAGGTCCAGGGCTGGTGTGTTGCAGAACAAAACATTGGCTTCAGCTCTGCTCTCCAGGGAGACATGGGTAACAGGGCACTACAAAGAGGGAATCAGAATTATCATAGGATGGTTTAGGTTGGAAAGGACCTTAAAGATCACCTAGTTCCAACCCCCTGCCATGGGCAGGGGTATCTCCCACTAGGAGGTTGACCAGGTCGCTCAAGGCCCACAAAGCTCAAAGCTACTAGGTTTCTTCCAAAAGAAAGGGTCTATTTCAGAGAGAAATCAAACTTTGAGACACTTCTAAATTCCCATTATAATCCTCACATTCATGTACCTTGCCAAGTACTTCTGGCTGGGATGGTACTCTGTTTGAAAGATCTCCTTAACTAGCTCCTCTAATAGTTTACAACCTGTGGCTCTCCCTTGGTGTTTACACTAAAAGGAATTCTCACCTCCCCAAACCTGGCCAGAGACAGTGGTGACCCAGAGCCAGGAAGGAGTTTGGGGTGGTGAAACCACCCATAGCAAGGCTCAAGGGCACCGAGCGCCGGTGGGAGCTGGCAGCGAGGGACCTGCCGGGCACGACAGCGGTGAGGGGACACTGCAGCCACCTCCTCTTCCTCAGGGATGGTGGCACAGGTACTCCTGTGCTCGGAGGGCACTGCAAGGGCAAGGAAGACCAGCAGCAGGCTGCAGTTCAGCCTTGCTGCCCAGCACGCTGTGGGGATAAGCTCACACACACGCGTGGAGACTTCTCCACCCAAAACGGGGCTTGAGTCCTAGTTTTATGGCCACAGCAGTAGGCCAGAAGGAAAGCGGGGATTTGCCTGCAGTTACACAAGAAGTTTGCGGAGAGGAAACGAGCCCAATTTTTCCAAGTCCTCAATTAGCCTCCCACTAACGGGATGCACAGCACTTCCTCCACAAGCTGGAGGGATGCTTGGAGGCGGGAGGTGCCAGGTCTCTCTCTCCAAGGACAGGGAAATGCCGGAGGAGATGAACGCCTCCCCCTACTTTCCCACCTCCCCTCCCGGAGCATGGGGAGCCGTGGGCAGGGGGCTGCCCCACCACACCCCCAGGACCCCGCAAAGCCCCATCCTGAGTCATGGAGCGCTCCAGCCCCAGCACATTATATTGGGATGAATCACTCGCTGACCTCTGCCTTCCGCAGTGTTCGGTTTCTAATTTTATGGGCTGTATCAACGGGGTTATTGAATCCAGATGTCTGCAAAATGCAACTGCAGCACACAGAAACCCACAAGGAAAGGAGCTGGTGGTGAGGACCAAGGCATGTGGTTCATTTTTCATAAGCAAACCCTGGCTTAGGAGGGAGAAGGCGGCATCTCGGCTCCCCTGGCTGCCAGCAGCAGCAAGTGGGAGGCTGTGATCTCCCCAGGCCACTCACATTTCTATGGATAACTGCTCCTTGCCCTCTCTTTTTCTGAAAGCATCTTTTCCTTGAGGCAGCAGACACAGAGTTGCATCAGGCTGGGATGGGTCCCACCTGGGGGGGCTTTGGGAGATGCTGCAGAGCCATGGGTCCTCTGCAGCCTTGGCGGGGACACCAGCACGGCCATGGGAAGAGCACTGGGCTGCGGCAGAGCTTTGGCTTTCGCAAACCCACCTCTCCAGCACAGATCAGTCATGGCAGGGACACGGCAGTGACACCTGACAGCTGTCTGCGACGGGCATATGGTTTGCATAAAGTGCATCTGGCTCCGAAACAACAGGAGTGTGTTTGTCCTGGCAAGGCGAGAAAAAGAAAAGAAAAAGAATATCCACACCTTGCCTAAACCTCAGACAGAACCTGTGGAGTGACCTGCCCGCAATGGGGCCGTCCCTCCCTGATAGGTAACTCACGGCATCGCCCGTGCCACATGGGTGATTCCTGAGCATTGACACAACGCAGGATCAGAGGCCCCAGGGGATGGAAAGGATTTCTTACTTTTTTTTTAAAAAAAAGGCCTTTCCACCGCTTCCCTCCTCTGCAGGTCTGACATGGCCAATCTGACCTGAGTCTCTCCAAGCTGGGGATTCTCAAGACCTGCGTGTGGATGCAGATCCCCTCCAAAGGGATACTGTCCCCTCCATCACCAACAGCTCTCTGCAGCAGTGCAGCCCCTGGTACTGAGCGTGAGAACGAGCCTGGTTGTGTACAGGACCTAAGCTAACAGCAGCAGACCACCACGCAAACAACTGCACTTCCTGCTTAGCTCTGTTGTACAGTCACCCCCAAAAAATTCCTTCACCTCTAGGCTTTAGTTTACCTGACAGCTTGCAGTGACATATCTCCACCTTTACAAGAAACACAGACCTCCAGGTGGGATATTTCTGGTGGTGGCTTGCTTCATGTTAGCTGAAAAAAAAACCAAACCAAACACCAAAAATTACTGCAAATCATTGTCAGGAAATGAAAAGTTTGGCCATCTTGTCCACACCTTGGCCTCCAGTCCTCCTGAATGAGCCCCAAGAGAACATCTGCAGAGAGGCTAGCACTGGTCCTCCACACCCCTGCACGGCTCACGAGAGGTGGAAGATACGCTGGTGCTTCACGTTGAGTTTCTCCTTGGCAGTGCTGGGGTGTCAGTGGGGAATTTCTCTGCACCCCCGCTTCTTTCCTACTGCTGCCATGCCCCATGCAGTACCCTCAAACCCAGCAGAGACCTGGCCGGTAAAGGCCCCTCTTTGCCCTCTCCTATTCCCCACAGCTTCCACGTCTCGCTGCTCAGGACAGATGGAAGTTGCGCAGAGAAGCAGAGATCCAGGAACGCATGTGGGTTTTCTCATTTTCTACCTTGTCACCTTGGAAAAAGCGAAAAATAATATACAAAACAGAAGGAGATGGTAATAAAGAAGAAGTTGACCTTCGCGCTGGTATTCCAGCTCACACAGCTGCGCCTACGCCGAGTCGCTCCTGCCCTTGGCTGCTCTTAGGGCTGCTCCTGCCTCGCCGTAAGGCTCCGCTGTCTGTAACCCAGAAAGGAGCCTTTTAGGGCAGTCAGTGAATCTAGGCTGATATTTCTCTTGTGCACAAGCCACGCACACGCGCCTTGAGAAAGCTCAGAAGACCTGCAGGGGATGAGTTTAACGTATGGATGTCTCGGTGCCAAGTTTCAGCCTAATAGGAATCACAACAGCTGACTTAAACCACCCCTCCTTTAAAGCCAGGGTTTACAGGAAGGGAATCTCTGCCAGAACCAGAAACTATAGCAACTGCTGCAATGAAATAGCATTTCAGTGTAAAGCTATTTTTACAGCATATTGCCACGTTCATGGCATGGCAGTTTCCAGTGTTTTTCAGATATCTGCTGCCAGAAGATTTAGTTGGATTAGTTTCATAGTAGTTAAAGAGGTAAGGATCATATTGGGTTGTCAAATGCACCCCTTTCCCTGCAATGGGAAAAATTATATCCTAAGAGATGATTCACCAGGTACTGAATGCGTATAACACTTGATCTCGACTGACTAAAAGGCTAAGATTGCCTCAGGGCCCAAACCTGATTGCGTTGGAGTCAATAAGGCTTTTGCAATCGGCTTTGGTGAGGCAGCTACAAACCAACCCATGATCAGACTTGCCTGAAGGCTAGAAACCCATATGTCACACTAGTCACATTATAGGCAGCAAAGGGTTATGATCTATGGTAGATTAAGGTTTATCTCAGCTCAGTTGAAGCTCATGCAAATTTTGCCACTCATTTGAATGGGGCCAAAACTCCAACCAAAGCTGTTGGACTCAATTTCCGGGTGGCACCATTCCGTCCTGTCCTTCCAGTCCGATGTTTGCCTGTTACGCAGCTCTTTGGTCTTTTCTGTCATAGGAAAATTTATTTCAATATTAAGGAGGGTGGAAATGATGGTCCTTTGAGCAGAAGTCAAGTTTTACCAGTATCTAAAATTAAGATTCTCTCAGATAAATTGACCCTGCTTCACCATTGACAAGACAGGGGCAGGGGTGGGGTGGATTTTTTAAAAAAACAGAATTGTATTTCAAAGAGATGCTGATATCAGATCCAATGCTACAGTAAGCTACTTGTCAAAGAATTGTTCGTTCTCACTAACTCAATGCAAGTGATCCTGGCACCTCCATGAAAACAAAAGACTTGACAGCTCTAAATTGAAACGGGCCTGTTCTGGCTGGTAACACCAAGACACCTCAAACAGGACCAGTAGCCTCCCCTGTACATCAAATCTCATGTCCTATATTTCATCTGTGGCTTTAATGACTAGAGACCCATCTGATTTACCCAAGTCTTGGGCCCAATCTCTCTCCACCAAGGTATCTTCTTAGTAATCCACACCTTCTTTAAAAAATTGGCTTTGATTTTTGTCATTTCATTGAAAAGTTGGGACTCCGACAGTGGTTTGCTGTTGCAGTCCAGGTCTCCCCAGCCCCATCTCCTCTCCTCCCACCAGCAGTTTCCCCACATGCCACACTCTGCCTGTGGGGAGGTGTGCTCCATACCTACACCACCAAAATCCACAGGCACCACCCAATGCCAGGATCGCTTAATTAGCGTTCAGGATTTGCACAGACCTTGCAGTCGTTTCTCTTCAAAACCCACCTGAAGCTGTGGCCCACGGTGGAACTGTAGCTACTCCCATTTCCACTTCTGTTAGTACAATATGGGTGTAAAGTCAAATGAAATCAGAAGCAACTGTCCACAGGAGATAAACGTGGTGCAAAGTTTTTTTCCCAAGAAACATTGTCAATATATGGGGCTTAAAGCAAGGGGTAGGTCACACCGAGTACACACTGGGTGTAACAAAAGGACTTTGGTGCCCTGCTTGGTTTGGAGGGACTCCTACCTGCAAACAAGCACACCTTGGGCAGCCTGAAGTGAACAAACCTCATCGACACCCTTCTTATTATGTGGAAAATCCATATCCTGCTCAGCCTCTTAAATAAACCCATGTCTCATTAGGCTGCAGGACCGGTGAGGGAGAGCTGCTCTTTTTCTGAGTGTTTACTGGAGTCATTTCTGCACAACCCGGTTACACGGCTTACACAGATAGCGAAACTCCGTTGGTATCTGGGTAGGGAATGACCCATGGTTACGAAGCATGTATTATTGGTATAAGCTTTGCAGGAAGGTACGTGCATCTCGCTCTCTGAGCCAGACCATCCCAACCCTCACCTTGTTTACCTGTGAAACAAGTGGGAACCATTATACACCCACTCAGGACGGGCAGGGATGACAACACCAGGTGCAGAGCAATGGAGAAACAGGCGGGTCAACAGTCGGCCTCACTCCCTTGGGGAACAGTTCCTCATCAGATACCAGGAATTACAGTGAACAGCCCAAAGGGCAATGCCCAGTACGGAAAAATATTTGAAGATCTCCAAATCTGGTCCTCCTGCCCCACAGGAGCTGGGAACCCGCGGTGCAGTCGGACAACAATCCCGACAGCAACTGCACGGCTCATGGGTATCCATCACTCAAATTGCCTTTCCTCCCTGCGCTTTGCCATCACCCTCCCACTTCTCAGCACGAGCTGATGATCAGACACTCACCAAGGACTGCCTTGTGATGGAAAAAAGGGTGACAGCACCATCGGCACCTTGGAGGATGAGAATAAAACCTGAAGGCACCTAGAATTAGAGGCAGCTTTCCAAAATGTCAGCCTTAAGCCAAGCGTTGATTTGTCGCTTTGTAAAATTAGGATAATAAAACTTGCTTGCTGCCCAGGGGGGTATTTCAAGGCTTCATTAGGCAATCTTTGGAGATGGCTTCGAAGATGGGAAGTTTTATTGTGTTAAGCTGGAACATGATGTATCCATTGAATTGAAAGCTCTCTGCACAAGGAGATTTGGTTCATTTGAAAACTGCATTCATACTTTGCAAAATGACCTGCCTGTACGTAAAGCTGCAAAGCCGATGTCTGGACACATCTTCAGCTGGTGCAAAAAAAAAAAGTCTGCTCTGTGAGAAACCTGTCCTGATTTGCACCAGCCAGGAATCTGGCTGTTTCACAAAAACGAGCCTGTTCCTCTAAAATACTTAAGAAGCCAAATCACCCAGACATTGACCTATCTTACAAGGGAGGAATCATTATTTTCATTATTTAACAGATTTGGAAATGAGACAAGGAAAGAAGTGTGGAATTACCCAAAGTCATGCTAAATGTTGGGGTATTTTACTGAGGTCTCCAGGGACATCAGCCACCTCAGCCATTACCCTTCCCTTTGGGCCTGTCTTTTTGGCTAATGCCCAAAGCAAGCCCACGGGTCAGTTTTTAGCAGGGGGAGAGCACAACATTACTAATGTTTACTCAGGGAATACAACTAGCTCTGAGGAAGCTGAAGAGGGAACTACATTAGCTACATAGAAAAGATAACAAGTAACACCTTCAATATTGACAAATGAATAATATTACCATACAAATAAGAAGAAGTAGTACAAAGATGTCCCTACGATCACAAAGCAACACGTGTCACCTCTCCCTCAGCCATCACCTGTGGTTTTCCAATGGAGAAACTTTATGCATCTCATTGCCCATCTGGTTTTTGCCTGAGTTTTCCCCATTTTGCACATCCAGGAGCCCTGTCCTGGTGGCAACGGCTCATGACAAAGCCCAGGGGTACCTCCATTCCCAGTCCAGGAAAAGCCCTCACACCCTAGGTCCCACAGCGCTACCAGGATGCAGCTAAATCATTCCGAGCTGAGAGCACGGGGAGCCACGGAGCTGGAGAGGGAAACGTGTGCTGGCCCAAGCCCAGCCCATCCCCTTCGGCCGTGGCTCCTCGCCCTTCGCTTTCTCTGCCATGAATTGCTTCACAGCCACGCAAGAGGCCAAAGCAGCAAAGGCAGAGCTGGAACCGGTGCATCCAACACCTGGGATCCGCAGGGGAGGGAGACCCTGCCAAGAATTGTTTTAACCTTCAAAATTTCTGGCAGCAGAATATCAGTCAAATGGTTCCTACTGGTTTTTTGGGTTGCGTCGCTCTGACACAAGCTGGTCCACAGCAAAAAGATCCATGTGCTCGCAGAGAGCAGGGTTTGTTTTCCATGCTAATGGGCTTTCAGTAGCAGGGGGAAAGGACGCCTGAAATAATAATCCTTCATAAATGCAACAGCCTCAAGAAGGAAAATCATGCTAGATATAGCTAATAACACACTGTACAGACGCAGTGTATGTTTTTCTCCTCCAAACCACCAGTTGGGTCAGCAGTGGGGGACTTTCCTCCTGCATCCCAAATCCTCTCTGCAGAGCCAGGCAGAAACAGTTGTCCAGAGGCTCATCCCCAAACCTGCATCAGAAGAGGCAGGAGAGCGAGAGACAGCCCCATCATGCAGCACAGCAGCACCGAGGCCAGCAAGGGAGCTCTGGCTGCTCCCAGGGAGCAGAGCAAGAACCTGGTCCCCTCCAAATTCTCTTGGAAATGAATTTTAGTATTCCCCAATTTTTCCATTTAACTTCTTTTTTAAAAGCCGAAATTGGCCTTTCAAGTGCAAGTTACTTGCTAAGATCATTTCCTCCTGAAAAAGTAGGAATCCAAATGAAAGATTTCAATTGATGTGAACTCCATTGTTTCCAGCTCTCCACAAAAATTTAAAAAAAAAAAA
>VXBO01009747.1:385205-487468 GCA_013400135.1 Rhinoptilus africanus
AAAAAAAGAGGAAATTGTGAGGTTTTGGACTAATTTGGAAAAACTTAGGGAAACACCTACCATTAGGTAGGGCAAAAACATCCCCAAACCCATCACACTCAGATATGTCCATGTCCTCTTGCTGAGCCAGGAGCAGATTTTGAGCTCTTCAACGGGTAGATGGAAATCACACAATGGCAGAACCCAAGGCTTGCCCAAAGGAGATTTCCAAACCAGTCCTTTTTTTCTCTCTCCCCTCTTTTCTCCCCTCTATTTCTGCAACTTTGGGTCAAGGTGGAAAACTAACAAGTGTTACAAGACATCCGTTCCAACAACAGCATGGATCGTATTGACAAGTGTGCTGGGCTTTTTTCTCATTACAACCTTATTTATAACTAATTCAACTCAAGTTTTCCAAAGCTTTGTTTAGGAAGATGGAGAAGATGATGGGGGTGATTTTCCAGGGAGTGGCATTCCTCTTTAGAGGAAGTTATTGCCCTGTTGGAGGATACTGGGAGCTGTACCTGGGTTAAGGAACTCCGTCTAGGCTGCCATGGGAGCAAGGGGCAGATGCTAATGCACTGAAATTATTTTTTAAAATTACTTTTTAAAAAAAAATCATGTGAAAAGCAACAAGAGTGGCTTTTTTCATCCCATTATTTGACTCCAGCTGCTGACCTTGGCTCTGGGAAAATAATTATTCTTGACTTCGAAGTGGGGAGGTTTTTTGCGCCAAAGGCAAATGTCTATAGATTTATACTATTTGGAAAAATCAAACGGCTCTGAGCCAAGCCATCCAGCTTATAAAACACAACCAGCCCTCCAGGGATAATTTAAAGCTGACCCTGCAGCACTGAAATTCCAACCATAGATGATGGAAAACGTAACCCGCACCATTTTCTTATCTGCTGGATGCTTCCATCAGTGTAGGCTTCAGGGACAAAGACCAGCCAGAAGAAGATTGAAAGAAAAGGACAAAAGAGAGGAAAAAAGGCTCTAAAATAAGTTTGTGCTAATGAAGGCGAAAAGGCCTGTCAGGCCAGAAGGCAAATTTTGTGATCCACGCAGCCAAGAGTTGCGAAGGCAGCCACAGTCCATGCTTTTTCCATTGTGCTCCGCCAAAATAACCCCCAGAATTCTCCCGGGATGAAACACAACCCACTCTCTGCTGCTCGGGCAATCCAGGCTTAGATGCTGCTTCTGACTAACAAAACTGTGACTGTGATGATTTGTTCCTACATAATTAGGACTCATCCACCAGCGATCAGTTTTGTCTCCAGTCCTCGAGCCTTTAAGCACAAGATACCTGGCCAAGCCCCATTAAATCTGCGAGACCTGTACGGCCAGAGGACCATCCAAACCAGGATGCAGCAGCACCTTGTTCTAGCACCGTCACAGATATCACTGCTGTCAGTGACCCAGTTTGGCAAGAGGTAAAAAGGCATTTACTGGGGAAGGAGCTCTTGTGGAACAGAGAAGCTGGAGGAGATTTGCCCATTTGTGCTCCTGGCAAGCAGGAGCATCACATGGAGCGTAACCTGCTAGGGCTTTCCTGTGTTGAGGGTTTAGGCTACCACGACTGCAGTATGCTCTGCCTTACAACTCATTGCAACAGGTTTCTGCTCCAATTCACCAGACCGTGGTGGTTTCTCTGCAAAACAATAGGTACAATGCTCATCCAGAGCAAACAGATGCAACAGTCTGACAGCAAAAAAAAATATTTACGCCAAGGATTCAATAAAAATAGAATGATAATTTCTCCAACATCAGACTAAATAAGGACATGGTGAGGAGACATACAGACTGAGCCATCTCAGCATTCAGCAAATCCCCTCTCCAAATTTGCACCATACATTCATCTACCTGCCAGGAGAACCTGACCCATCACCTTTCGGAACTTTTTAAATAAGAGAAACTTCACAAGACCAAATCCACAAACACAAGATCCACCTCCATCTTTCTCTGTCCCTAAAATAACCAACTGCTGTCTGTGAGCCTGTGTGCGGACACACAAGGGTGTGCATTCACAGCTCAGGGATGACAAAATCAATAAGGGATAAGTTTTAATTACAAATCTCCAAGCAGTTTTGGTCTCCGGCCCCCAATAAAGCAGAGTGGCGTGCTTTAGCACTTCACAGCTGTAGACACCGGGGAGGAGTCACAAGCATCATCTTGCAGCACTTCAAGTTATGACTGTTAAATTACCCCATATGCTGGATGCAAAGTGCAAGCGGCTGAGATCACCTCTTTGCTAATTCCCCCTCTTTTACCCATAAGTTCTCTGCAGATGTAAGAGCTTGCTTAGGTTTTGCTGATCACTCACAGTGGGAAATTTTGAGAGACTGAGCTTGTGACTCAAAGATTTTTGCCAAGTAAAATATTGGCCTGCAACGATGTCCTAACAATACAAAGTAGTCAACACCATAAAATAAACAATTGCAGAGAGCATAGCAAAAGGGTACTTGGAACCACCAAGGATCTTGCAGAGGTATTACTAAGCCAGACTGGAGTTAGCAAAAGCAGTTTTTATGACAAAAACAAGCGTCAGTCTTTCCAACACCCCAGTCCCCACATAGAAAGAGCATCTCTGCCTAGAACAAACCACATTGCTGGCTTCTTCAAGTTTCATAACTTTTACAGCGTGCAGAAGTAATAGAAAGAGTGAAAACACAGTCAGGACAGAGTACCCATAAAAGACTGAGCGTACACATGGTCACACATCCCTATGCTTGGATATACAGCTAGGGGTAGAAATGGCAAAAGGAGAGCTAGAGGCTGCCATGTTCTCTTAATATAATCACAAGAAAAGCATTGTAATTCCAAGCAGAAACTTTCTTTGCAAGAATCAGCTGGGCTCCATTAGCGGCAGCAGTATAGCTGCCTCCCCATCACACTGAGAACATCAGCAAATAGACAGCAGGGAAGAAAAAAAAAATTATATACATCATCTTTATTTGTCAACATAATCAGAAAAGCCCTTACCAGTTAGGACTTCCAACATCTCCACTAATTTGTGCCTCTTGCTGCTGCTATAAAGAGTGCTAAAATGGTGCTAGGTACTAGTCAGCCAACATCAAGCACAGCTGTAAATCTCTCTTCTGAGCAGAAGGACACGAACAGCCTCAGAGCACACCCCCCGTAACCAGGCGCTTGCCGTAATCACAATTTCCACGCAAGAAGTTATCTGCACTTTGTGTTCAGAGGCAGATCAGAATTACGGTCCATCTAACAGCATCCCAGCGCTCTCAGATGTTTCAGAGCAGTGTTTGGGTTTCGTGGCAGCTGGATGGTGGCAATATCTGCTCATCATCTCGAGCTCAGGCTCAAGCTGAGCTTGTTGGTAGAGGTGGACTCTCCCTGCTCTCCCCATGGCCGGCCAGCACGGGGAGAGCTCTATCTTAGAAGCATCTTTGCAGCTTCTTATGAAGCATCGAGCTCCCTGGTTTTCCTGTTAGCACCATGGTACTTTCTGAGTTGCCAGGGCTTGTCTGTATCGGTGGCTGTGACACCAATAATCTTTGCATGGGGCAGCTATCGCTCATGGGAGGCACGTTAATACGTGATCTGGAAGGTCTGCACTAAAAAAACTAAAATTAAACCCTGCACTAAACCGCCTCTTTTCCAGAAAGCACCACTGTGGACTAGAACAGCTTGAGTGGGATTTGCCTGTCCTTAACTGGGTATCTACAGCTGAGATGACCAAATCTAAACAGGTCACCCTGAGCTCTGCTCAAGTCCATGACGAGAAGAACCCACCTACATACCTTAGGATGAGGTACCTCCAGGGTGAAGGTTATTCTATTTTTGTCTATTTATTCTGATTTTAAAGAGATATTATAGATAATAGCTTAGCATTGGATGTCTTGTAGACAGCTACGGTTTGGCAAGATGATCCCACCGTTGATATCATATGAAAGTCCCTCTTTGGATCCTGTATTATTACAACCTCTATGCACCCTCACGGGAATGAGCAGCAGCATGGCAGCGAGCACAGCAACGAACGTGAGGCTGGGCAGAGGTCCCACCCTGGGCAGCAGGGTGCTGGCAGGCCACCTTAACCTCCCAAATACTCCCAACACCTCCCGAGAGGGCTGCCCAGTGTACGGCTCCACGTTCCCACGCCTTATTTCAGCACATCTTCAACACCCTGCTCAGCAGAGCACAGCCTGGACACGGTTTTAAAGGCCTTTCCTTGCCAAGTGAGGGATATTTCTGTGACCTTTCTCACCATTTCCTACAGCAATCTAATCCTAATTTTAAATGTCATGCCCTGCGGCTTCCCCATAAAACAAAAAAACACAACACACAAATAAACAAACAAATAGACCAGATGAGTTTCTCTATAAGCAGCAGAAATAACACAGGGTAGTTTCCTGGGGATTTCTGCATTGTGGTTGGATTCTCTGGTGCACAATAAAGGCTGTGCTGTGATTGAAACTCCTTCTGTGGTCGGAGGATTTACAGCATCCCCCTGTGTGGAGACTCTGCTGTCTACTAAGGGTTGAGCTTAGGTCTCAGTCTTCTCTTCACTGCAGCTTAAAAAGCATTTAATAAAAATGCTTTTCTCTTTTAAGCTGCTTTTCCCCCCACATTTTTAGTTTTAAAATCTTCAAGACCACTATCAAAATGTCATATTTTGCTGAAGTTGGCCCGGGGGTTCAAAAACTAGAGTGCAGGAGTGAATACGGATGGGTAAACACACACATGCAAACACACAGACATATAGCTCCATATGAGTGCTACATCCTTTTCTCCTTAGGGAGCTAGAATTAAAATGAAATTAAAATACTATTTAGAACTTGAAACCCTGCCAGGACAATCTACATCATTTCCTATTTTTAGCTAAGTTTTGGAAAGAAGCAAGTCTTCTGTGATCACACACTCTGCAAGTCTCCACACCCCCAAAAGAGGTTTGCATGCAGTTGTCCAGGATCAGCCACGTGCGAGACATGGGAGGAAGTCTTCAAGACAGAGTCCCTGCGTGTTTTTTGAAAATCAGCACCTGGGTAAAAGGAAGAGAGACCCTGGATCCTGGCAGACAGAGCTGGTCACCCTGCCCAGCCAACACACACACGGGCTGACCAACAACTCCATGCCCACTGCTACAAAGACTTTTCCAAAGGCAGACTTTATAGCTGGAATTTAAGAGGGCAGGATCCACAAGGGGGGCCAGATTTCCAAAGGACACAGAACCCCAACCTTGAGTTTTTGTGTAATCCCACAGGGATTACAGACTTGTTCCTCCCTTTGAGCCAGGGGTCCATACTTGCTCATTATAAAAATGTTGCGACACAAATTAGCGTCCTTCTCTCTAGAGGTGGTAGATGCACGACACCGTATCCTGGCCTGTTGTCTCTACAGTAAAAGCAGTTTGTCTTTCTTTCCTCACCAAAACACATTTTGGCAGCCCTTGGGTATCTCTTTCATATTTGAAAAGCAGCCCAGTTTGTTTCATAGATTGATAATGCATCTGCTTCCCTTGGCTTGTTTGTCTGATTGGTGTGCTGTGCAGAGAAATAGGCTGTTTTCAAAAAATAGAAACTACTTCTGTAAATCACTCGTCATGTCATTGTCATCAGCCATTTTCCAGAGACGTCATCACATCAAACTTTACCTCCATTTCAGGCTCTGAACGGTAAAACAGTCCCATTTAGCAGAGAGCTATAAAGGAATGTTAAGCACAGCACACAAAAATTAGAGAAAGGCATATTTTTAACACTTTTAGCTCAGCCACAGTCTTCAGAAGATATCCCGGCTGTCAGCAGCTCCTGGAACAACATGAGAAAGCAACGCTTTGAACAACTGCCATCTCTTCATATTGATCCACAGTGCCTCTGAGCCAGGACGAAGCTGCAGATACTTTCAACCTCATCCCACAGATGAGTCAGCAATCAAAGCATCAGATCAGGGCTCCTGCTGTAGCCACGCTCTGGGTATGGAAAGGTGTCTCCGTTAATGATAAAATGGTGCAAGACGTCCATAGGATCAACAAGGGCCAGCTCAGACAATGCCTGCTGAGTGACCTCCCCAGCCGGTCCTTTTCAAAGCAGGTATGAATTTAGGCAGTGTGTGTCCCGATGTTCCTTGCTTGCCGGACACAGGAGGGTGAAGGCCAAGCCTCCTTTCCCCTGCGCTGTCAAGGCTGGGCTCCCCCGGCACGTCTGCTTCAAAGTCACAGCGACAGCGTGCAGGCGGCCGGTGCTGAGCTGTTTGCGTTCACGGGCTCTGAAGTAATTGCTCTTTGCGCGTTTCAAGATGCTCAAAGTAAGCAAGGGTGTGACACATGAATCGCATGCATGAAAGAAATAACTGAGGCTTGAGAGGGCCGTGGCAAAAACAATTACAATCTTTCCCTTTCTGAGCTGAGCAGATGTTTAAAATTATGTCAGCGACCTCCAAACCGTAAACATTTCTCAGGAAAATGTAGATGTGGTTTGCAAAAAAAAGGAGATGTGTCCAATGTAAAGCAGAGGTCCTTGCTAAGTGAGCCCCCTTTGAGCACTGGGAATGTCAAACATGCTTGACCTCCGAATCAGCAAATAAGCACATTATAAACAACATTATTAATGGTTCTGATTTCACTACAAGGAGGAGTCTCCTTGTTTGTTTAACATACAGCAAGCTGGTTAGAGTGTACATAGTTTCATGGCCAAACCATATTAAAGAAATACAGGGAATTTGCTCCTATTTTTTCTAGCTTCACTGCTACAAATCTGCAAGCGGTAGGCGGCAAGAGAGGAGAGACGCTGCTAATCCCCATGCTGTCAGGATCACTGCTCTTATTTCATGTTTAGATACTGATACTGTGCCTTGAATCACCAAGTAACCACCACCCAACAGTTAAGATAGATGCGAGAGGTCATCAGCTCCTCTGTGAAAACAGACAACAGTCTCCAAGTGCGACACGAGCAGATGTTTCTATCCACGTGCAATGTCTGCCTAGGATGCAGTCAGCCTAGGAAAAGCTGGTTTTGCCTTGGGTAGGACTACAAGAAACAAACAAGGCACTCTACCAGGACCCGATTCTCTTCCCCATGTATTCCCATGCACAAAGCTGTATGTTACAGCCAGCGTAAACTGTACTGCATTTCCAATAGAAACATCTCAGCAATCCTATAACCTTCCTGCAAGCAAAGCTGAGCCTAGGCAGCCAGTCTACATCCTAACTGCATCCCAAAGCACCAAATTTTGTCCATCCCACACCACTCAGATTCACATTATGCAGCACTCCAACCCGACTGTCAGGCAAAAGTACCACCCCAGGAAACCGCAGGGCACAGCAGCAAGTGGGAGGAGAAATTTCAGCTTGGGGTATTGAGACAGAGATATGTAGAGGCTCATATTACATAGAGTTGCTGAAATATTGGTTTCTAAGATCCTCCTTCACATCAGCCAACATTATGCTGCAGAAAGGGCAATGGACATGTCTCCTAAAGAGTGGCTCCAAGAGCAACAGAATTGTTACAGGTCCCAGGCCACCAAGGAAATCCCTAACAAAAGTCACAGTGGTTTTAGCTGTGCCTGACCCAGTTCATGTGCTGCATTCCCATAACTGAGTGGAGCTGGCGCTGGTGGCGGCAGGGAAGGGCTGAGCCACTTTTGCTGCGGTTCATGAGTCTGAATATTTCAAAGCTGATCCTCAAACCGCTAAACCTTCCCAAGTGACCATGCCGCAATGGCCAAAGAGCTCGACATAAGGAGTAAGGAATGCAGGCTCACATTGAAAATGCATTAGATCAAGGGTTAGCGCAAACCCAGAGAGAAAATGCAGAATGAGAGGAAATAGAGTTGTCCAACAGCCTTCCTACCTGTGCAACAAGTAATGATATCCCAAGCACAGAGAAAAAGAGCAGAGACCCACTCAAGGAGCAACCCAGCAGCAACCGCAGTAAAGGGAAGGGAATGGAAGGATGGTTCCTGGGGATTAAATATTCCTACATTGAAAGCCTGTACCTCGCAACAGCCTTTCCTTCGTGACCTTGGGCAGGTCACAGAGGCAAAGCCAAAACTGGGATCCTGGCTGGCACTGGGAGCCCGGCCTGCCCCGCAGGGCAGACAGGCGGTGATGTCTCCGCTTCTCAGCTCTTTCCAATGACAAGGGTAAGAAACCCCTTTCCTCTTTCACAGGCAAGTTGAGAAGATGCACACCGGCATCAGTGAGGCTCTCGGGGACTGTGGTAAGAAGACCACACCGATAGCCAGGCTCTGACAGCAACGCTCAAAGTCCACAAGCATTTTGTTTTATGCAGCTGACTGATTGTTTTTACCACTTAAGGACTCATCCACAGCTAATGAGATTCCTTCAGGTCAGTCCGATTTTCTGCACTGATAAATCCCTTCCCTCCACCCCCAAAACATCAGTTACTCTCTCCCTTATTTTATGAGCACAGACAAAACCCGTGGCAGACTAAACACCTCCCTTGTCTTGGAGACTCTGCAGAGCAGCGGTTTGCCATTAAGAACAAAACAAGCTGATAGCCCAGCAGCATCCAAGGAAATGAAAAGCAGATGAAGATACAGCCCCTATAAGCTCCAAAAACAACCAGAGAGGCACGGGAGAGGTGGTGGGGCATCATCACTGTGAGAGGGAATGATTCTTAGGGACCCCCAGAGGCAAATCTCACAACTGTGATTTATATTGAACAGGCACTGGGCTAAAACCTGCTATCTCAATCCTTTGCCATTAGCAATAGCGTGCACTCGCAGAAAGCTCCTCTCCGCCTCTGCCTTCGGCCGTGTTACGGAGGAAGTCACAGGGACTGAGGAATGTGCACCAGGGAGAACAAATAAACAGAGGTGTGCAAATCTGCTAAAAATAACCCTGGAATTGCGGCTCTTGGAGGGGAACACAGATACTCGGTTGTTCACCACCGTCTGCCACATCTTTTCCTTTTGCTGAACAGGTGGGTGGCTTTCCTGGCAAATCCTACCTTAAAAAACACCACCACACAGAAAAATCCCTCCTCAATCATTCCTGCGGCCCCTCTGTTTTCATCTAGATTCTTGCCAGAGGTTGTCAAAACAAGAAAGAAAAATAAAGCTCCAACATGGCTTTTACTGTTTTCCCTGCTGCTTTCCAGGGCATTGATGTGTTGTTCCAGGCAACCCAAAAATGCCAGTGAGATGGTGACAAGGGGCAAGGCTGACAGGGGAGGGCAGCCAGCAGTGCCAGAAACACGGAGCAACCTGTTTGAGACTCCCATGCAAGGAGCCCTTGAAGGAAAAGACCTCGAAGAGTCCGGTAAGAACTGGAAATGGGATTGAATTGTAGATCCCTGCGTGCTTGAGGTCTCTATACTGAGTAACACAGGCACCAGCCCCGGCAGCAGGGGACTGCGTGTGATGGAAAGCTCAGCAGAGGCACCGGAATGATGAGGTTGTGTAAGACCAGTAAAATACATCTCTGGCCAAACATGGGGGATGCAAACCAAACCCCCTGGTAAGAAACCCGAGCGCTCTGTTGGTTTTTCCAATTCCAGCCTTTAAACTAAGTACGGGTAAGTCTCCTAAAGTCAGGAGGGGTCTGTGTGTGTTAAGAAATTGTCTTGCATCAAAATGGCCTGGTGACGTCTTCTGTTTCTTTGACTTCTCCCTTAATCTAAATGTTCCAAACCCAGATAACCTCAAGTCTCTCAAAGCAAAATCTCAAAGAAAATATTTCTCTCGCCTTTTTTTTTTTTTTTCTTTTCCTTTTGGCCGTGCTTCTCAGAAGTCTCCTTTCATCTCGCTCAAGTCTGAAGTTTGCTGAAAGGCTCCTTAAGGGGTAACACTCCAGCACTGAGTGCGTTTCCCAACATCAGGGAGCACATGCAGCTACAGGAGCACAATTATTTCCATCTTTCACTTTCCAGAGTGTGAATCCAAGCTTAGACCCAGACTAGCTGATCTCCACATGGTACAGAAGATGGGCATAATGACCACAGGCGGTATCTTCACTCTGCTCCAGCCCTTCGCTGGAGGTAGGCCCATCTCCTGAACTTTTACACTCTCACTTCTGGAGCAGACATGATGGATGGCAGGATCCCAGCTCCAACAAGAGCAGTGGAGCTCACTGGAAAGGATGGCACACCCAAGGACGATAGGTACGAGACAGAGCTCAGCACCGTAGTCAGAGGGGTGTGTGACACCAGAGCTGTTCATCCCCTTAGAAACACAGCGCTGGTGCGTCCCCATTACTAGCGGGTGTCAAACACCATTCCCTGTGGCATCGCCTGCAATCTCATACCTGGCCCAGAGGAACTGCTCCGTATGGCTTGTGCTGTCGGCAGGGACCAGGTAACCTGCCCCAGCTTGCTCACGGCTGCCTCCCACCAAACAGCCCAGGGAGACACCGCAAGGTCTGGGGTCTCACAGGGCTGTGTTTCACCATAGCCCAGTGTTGCTTTGAAAGTAGTCGAGTGCTGCTGCTCCCATGGTCTGGAACAGGGAACGACACGCTGCAGCAAGCCCAGGAGCTCTTTGGCTCACTGTGCTGGGACACTGGGGGGGCATTCAGCGGAGCTAAGCAGGATGGAGGAACATCAAGAGATTCCTCCACTTGGTCCTGAAGATAAAAAAACTGCACCTAAGGACACTAAAAGAAAGAGTAGACCACGCATACGCAACATGATGCCCCAGAGAGACTGCATCACACTCTTTGACACCCTGAACACACGCACCCCAGCACAAGGCAGACTGGTGTCCACCCTCACAGCGCAGATGTGCCTAGTAAACTCAGCCTGACTCCCCCGAGCTCTCCCATTCCTGGCCTCCGATAGAGTAAAACGCAGCAGTATCAGTCCAGCTGCTTTCTGACTTGCTTCACGTAACCTCAGCTTGAGTGCCTGATAAAGATAATCTGCGCTCGTGGCTTCCTCTGGGTCGCTGGGAATCCTACAGACCCCGATCAAAGGGCCCCTGAGACGGGCTTCCAATCCGGCTGCTCCTCTGCTTCAGTGGTACCAGCAGCAGGAGAACAAGTCTGGCCTGTGCCAGGCTGATACTGGCTGTAAAAATAATCTTCAGCCTGTGTAGATGCAGGAAAGTCTTTGAAGGGAATAACTAACTAACTTCACTCGCAGAGGCACATATTTGACCATATTACCTCATCTCAACTGCAGAATATCCAGCTCGCAGCTGGTCCTCCTGATTTCTTCCCCTTGCTAAACTGCATCCAGCTTCTCCTGAAGCTGACTTAATAGCCTTTAACCAGTGATGTCCTTGGCCGTTTGCTCCCTATTTTAGGTGAAGAAAGTGAGCCTGAAATTTTTTATGTACCACTCAATCATTTTTTTCCTTGCTCAAGACACCTGGTTATAGCATTGAGATTTCATAAATACCAGAGTAATGCCTCTTTATAGCCATCAGAGCAGCATTTTTTTGCTTAGACTAGTTTTCAGTCTGGTTAAGCTCCAATGACTCCGGCAGTTACTCTCATTTGCAATGCTGCGTGCCAGGCAGCTCAGAAGCTGGCCCTACACTAGTTACACACTTTCCAAGCACTTGGCCTCCACATTTCACAAAGTTATGGGTCAGAATAGTATTCAGAGAAGGCTTCTGAAATAAAAACCAAGGCAGCAAAGAGAGGATAAAATAACACATCTTTCAACTCAGCAGTTAGTGTCTGGCTTTTTAATTTTCCATCAATGCAGGAAATAACATTGGGAAGGTTCAAGGTAATGAGGATACAAGAGTCAGTCTTCCCTGTCTTTTGTCGGAAACTGGTCCAAAATTTGCTGCTCTAATGCACACCAAGGAGTGGCCTGGGAGAAAAAACCCTCTCCCACTGCATGCCCTGCGAAGTGCTGCGGGAAGCCACCCTCCTAAAGTCATCTAGTGGGAAAAGGCCCCTTGGATGAGCAGGAATTGCCGTAATACAGCATCACCCATCACAGAATCATAGGGTTGGAAGGGACCTCTGGAAATCATCTAGTCCAGCCCCCCACCAGAGCAGGGTCACCCAGAGCAGGGGGCACAGGAACGCCTCCAGGTGGGTTTGGGATGTCTCCAGAGACGGAGACTCCACCACCTCCCTGGGCAGCCTGGGCCAGGGCTCTGCCACCCTCAAGGGAAAGAAGTTCCTCCTCATGTTTAGGTGGAGCTTCCCATGGTCAAGTTTGTGCCCGTTCCCCCTTGTCCTGTCCCTGGGCACCACTGAGAAGAGCCTGGCCCCATCCTCCTGACACCCCCCCTTTAAGGATTTGTAAGTGTTGATAAAGTCCCCCCTCAGCCGTCTTTTTTTTAGACTGAAGAAACCCAAATCCCTCAGCCTTTCTCTGTTGCCATCTTTGTCTTTGAGGAGTTACTGCCCAGCACAGCTACAGCTCCATGTGCCTCACCATTAATTAAGGGCTGCCTATAGAAACCCCTGAAAACCTTTGGGTATTGTCAGAGGGAAACTGAGATTTGTTATTTGGATTGCTTGCTCTTAACTGTGCTGCAAAAAATAGAGACAGCATTAAGGTAGGGTTCAAATCTACTGTCAGGTACATGGTTAGAGCTCTCAGGACTTCTTAAACTCTCCAATAAATCCATCTATGGCCTCAACAATGCTGTAAGTTATATGTCAAAACAGATAGCGCAGAGAGGTAATTCTGCACGAACACCAGGCAGGTCAGCCCTGTGCCAAAGTCCCAAATGAGACACTTGCAAAAAATACCCAACCTAGCTTAGTTTAAAATAAATGTAAAAATTTAAAAAAATCAAGGCTTTTCGTCTTAAGTAATAGAGTTGAAGTTCTTTTTATTTGCCTTCTGGTATTTAGTCTGCAGGACGAGAAAGACTCACACTTTCCAGGTTTCCTCTATGACTCCAAAAGGTAAAGCAATTTTCTCATGTAACTTTTTAAACCTGAACTCAGATTCCCCCTGAATCCGAAAGGGGAAGAGGGGGTGCTGAGGAAATCATTAAAGTTGCCAGGACTTTGATAAGGACATGGAAGCAGACACAGCCGTCCTGGCATCACGGATGGGAGAAGCAAAGCAGACCAGTGACTAATACCAAGCAAGCACAATCCAAAGCAACTCAGGTCAAAAGTGCTATGTTTTCCTCTTTCGTTTAAAAAGCAAGACAGGAAATGTATAAAAGCTGACAGGATCATTAGGGATTTTATAAATGCTGCTTCCTGTGGTACAGAAAAAGGAAAGAAGAAAGGCACTGGGCCAAATTATGTGCTAGGGTAGAAGCATGCGACTGCCACGCAAAGCAACGTGCTGCAAAACCAGTGGGTCCACAGCCAGAATAAGGTGATCCAGGGTCTGTTCCGCAGTGAAAATGGAGGCAAAGCTTATAACCTCGCAGCTATAAGAGCTTATAACCTCGCCGCAGGGGGAGGCTCCGGCACCTGCGCCTTTGACAAGTCAGCAGCCCTGGCCCCAGTCTGAAACCCAGCGAGGCCCCGGGACAGGAGGGGAGGTTGGTTTTGTTTTATTTTCTCCAAGGCTTTCTCTCTATGAAAACATCACCTCCTACCAACATCAGACTGTTTTACCGAGCCGACAAAGTTAAATCATGAATTTGGCACTTTCCTTCTGTGTCCGCCACCCTGCTCCAAGTCAGGCACTGGGAATTTGAGGGGAGAAGGGCTAGCAGGGAGGCAGGCTCCTGTTTGTCTTGGAAAGCTGCACACAAGCCCAACTTGAAGCATCACTCGACAAAGCCCGCTCTTCGTTTTGCTTCCAGCCTCGGCAGCAGGCAGGGAGCCCAGCACGCCGATCCCTGCTCCGAAAGCTCCATGTCTTCAGTACCCATTTTCCAGCACACTCAGAAGAACAAAGGGAAAAGGAAGGGGTGGCATATGGATTTGTTTAAGAAGAAAGAAAAGAGCAAAGAAACAACACTCGCCACAGGATGGCATAGCTTTACTAGCATGCTAGGGGCTGGAGGGGTTCCCATTGGGCATGGGAAGAGACCACTGGCCATCCCAAGCCTCCCCGTTGAGCCAGATGTGGAAGATCCTTATTTACCAAGCAGGTGCTTCCCAACCAAGTTCAATATTTTCAAGAGAAGGACCTCCTGTGCACACCAGCTGCAAAACTTCAGCAGGAGTTCAGTGCTGGATATCGAGTACCAACACACCAGCGGTGTCTCTGGGGGCTTTAGGAGTTTTCGACCAGAGCATCCCAGTCCTACCTCGGTCCCTTTGTAGGTGTAGCCAAGAACAATTAAAGCAGAGAGAGTGGGCGAGGCGCGTGTAAATCAGGCTGAGTCACAACCGATGGCCTGAGCGAGCTGTAGGGATGCACAGCACCTCGCTGGGGCCCTCGCACCCAGGTGTATTTGATGGCCTGTCAGGACAGATGGGGATGGGATCATGCCAGAGGAGCCGCTGGCTGCGACCGACACGGCTTTGAAACAAATGCAGATAAATCCACCGCGCGCAGCAGAGCCGAAGCTCTCGGTGGAGTGTTTAGATTGTTCAGCAGCCAAAGCAAATACATTTGCTCTGCAGGTTATAGAAGGCTGTTAAACCAGCCGTGCAACCAACTCCTCCAAGCCAAAAATGATGATCTTTCTCTATACTGGAGCCCAATACCTACAGTCACCCTGTTACAGTTCACCAATTCTCCTGCTGCCCTCAAAGGATCCACTTTATAAATAAAAGGGTGAATACTTTAAGCAACAAAACACTTCAGATTCAGCCCAAAGTTTTCCCTTTTTTTTTTTTATAAATAGTTGGCCTTCCTCTACTTATGAATGAGCTCAGTCTTGCCCAAAACAGAGGAGAGAACAGCAAGGATTCTCCCTTAAATCTCTTGACACTGAAAAGAATTCTGAGATATCACTACAGCACAAGACAAGGGCTAGTGTAAGGAGTAGAAGTGGTCTCTGGGTTTTATATGGGGTATTGTCCCGCAAACACCTACTGCTCAGCAGTGCACTTGTTCCCTCAAGGGGTTCCTTTGGGACCTGGCCTCCTAAAGGCCAGTGAGACGAACAGGGTCTGCACTGGCTGGCTTGAAAGGAGGTGGCAGAGAGCAGGAGGAAGGGGAGAGAAACCCCTGGGTGCCCCAGGTGCCCCTTGTTCCTCTCTTTGCACAAGTAACGGGTCAGTTGTGGGTGATGGGGACCATAGGCTACTCGTGAATCAGATGCCAGGGATGCTCGGCAGAGGTGGCACGTAGCAGAGCCCATCCTTGAGGTGGCAGCCTAGTAAAGGCACTTGCTAGGCACCGGCTGGCTTGATAACAAGAGAGACTTGGAGGAATATTAATTACAGAGTACCTATCTCATGAGGGCTTTTTCATCTCCAGTGTACTTTGTGACTAATGAGTCATGTTTAACTTGTAGCACCAACCTCTGCCCTAACTCCATCAGCACCAAATTGCTGCTTTTGTTGCACTGAGCCCCAGTCCAGCCCAGCGTGCCCTGGCCTAGGCGCCTCAGAAAATACATCCCTGCTCCTCCTGTAAAGCAATTTGCACAAAACACAGGAAGCTGCTCCAACAAACCCCACATCTACCGCTCCAGAACGCGTGTTGTAGGAGGGAGTACTGTTTACACGGACAAACAGCTCTGATGCCATACGCTGTTGCAATACCCACCTATCTCATGGCGATCTTCACTTCTGTCAGCAAACAAGTCCTAAACACCGCTTAGCATCCACACAGCGTCCTGCTTGCTGCCACAACATCATCTTACACAGCTCCTTACGCAACAACCAGACGATCTGGATTACTCACTGGCATATGGCTTTCTCAAGATTCACTGCTTATCAGAAATCAAAGAAGGATTTTTATGTTTGTCAAGACAACAGCACCTAATGTTACACCAGGCAGGCTTACGTTTGTCAGGGTTAGAATGCCTTCAGCCTTCAAGCCATAAACCAACCTTTAAGGGATTAAGAAAAATCTTGCCCCTAAGTGGTTCCTCAGCACTTGCTGCTCAGAGGTTTCTTCCCTCTTCCTTCAAAATGTCCGGCCAGTCACTGTAGGAGCCTGGGGACCAGTGGCCATGGGACTGTGCTCTGCCTTACTCAGAAGCCTGGGGGAGCCAACCATTTAAACACCACCAAAAAAAAAACCAAAACCCAACACAGAAAACAAAAAGCCAAACAAAACCCACTTTCATTTATTTTCCCCCTTCACTGGCAGCATAAACTTACTGCCACTGCTCCACCACAGCACAGTGTACACCCAAATTATTTCTGTGGTTGTTTATTTACTGAGATTATAGTCATGCCTCAAGGCCTCGCCTTTGATGTCTGAAACGTTGTGGGCAAAGTTTTCTGGGGGAAAATAATGATTTCCAGTATTCCCCATCCAGCCCTGTGACTTGCCCAAGGTCACACCGCTGGGCAGTGGCAGAGCGGGGACAACACACCTCTGCAGAGGGCAGTCCCAGGGCAACCGGCTGGCACCCCCTTTCCAATTCCAGTTGCACAGGCACTAAGGACCATGTCATCAGGGTGAAATCAATGATAAATTAAAGCGGCTAAAGCCCGCGTGGGATCTTGGCTCAAATCCATTTAGAAAAAAAAAAATGAAACCAAAGTCAGCTTCACTGGGAGCAAACCGTTTGCTCTGCAGCTCTAAGAAAGCATGTAAATGGGAAATCAAAATATCCCGACAAGAAATTCTACAGTCAAACCGAGGAAAGAGCACAGGAACATTTGCACAGCGAAGGACAGAGCTACCTACAGCTACTGAACCTATTTTCACATTGGAGAAATAGCATAGATTAACAGATATAGCAGACTGAAATGTCTTCAGCAGGTACAAGAATCAAGAAGCAGCAAGATAACACCAAAAACACCTATTGCAGGTTAATGAACCCTCAGCTTAACAAGGCAGTAGGTCAGAATATACGTGCAAGTCGCCTGCAGGAAGGCCAGATGCTGAAAGAGGAGATGCCTTTGCAAGCTCAAGGGAGCCCTCAAAGGACTGACTGGAGCCCACGTCTCTCCAGCTTAACAAGGTCCAGAGACGCGGCACGGCAATTTATAGAAGAGCAACTTTGACACAGGCTGCAGGGCTAGGAGGGAGATTTCACACCAATTAGGGAACACTGCGAAGAGAAGCCTAGGCAGAGGGAGTAGAGTTTCAAAAAGCCATGCTACGCCAAGTCACTGATTGTATCTAATTGGAATATTTTATGCAAATGAAAGCAGAAACGCCAGCAGGAATTTCAACATGTATAGTGAACGGAGAGAATATCATATATTCCATCTGAAGGGGTAGCAGAGGAAAGACAGCCAAGAGCAGTTTTCCAAAGGGAAAGCCAGACAAAATAATATATTAGACCCAGCTCTTGGCAGCAGGAGCTGAGCTTTAAGGGTCTCAATATAGGCCCAGAGAATCTTTCACCTTTCCAAAGCTCCCGGTCCAATCTCCATTTAATGCTGCCTAAAACTCAGTGATCCAGCTGAATCCTCAGTTACAACGTGAAGACACCACATGATTTACCATGGAAAGATGCCAGCTTTCTTGTCAGAAGTCAAAAGCCGGGAAGACACAGGCTGTGCTCAGGTTTAGGCTCGCAGAGTTTCACATTGACATTTTCTCAGTTCCTGCTTGTTTGGGTGAGATCAAAAACCAGAAAAGGTTTGGTCAACAGCTTACAGTTACATATGGTTTCTACTTAAAACCAAACGGCCTGCACCAAACCGATTCCAGATTTGCTCTGAGAACTTGCAGCCTTTAAGACATCAGCCAGGGAATCTGTGCAAAATTCAAACTTGAGCCTGAGCCTGGCAATGGAAACACGGCTCACAGCTTTCAGCAAAGCATCATTAACCTCCTTCGGCCTCACTCCATCCCCATCTCCGTCCCTGTGCCAGGAAACACTGACACAAGCCTGCTCCAGCATGGATATGGACCGACTGCCCTGCACGGTTGAAAAGCTACCATAGACCCATGTGCCATAGATTTCTTTCTGATGACTTCTCCTTGGCATGTCCTACATGAAAACAAGTGGGGAAGCAATTTGAGAGCAGGGATGACGACAGAGGCCAGCTAGATCCCAGCAACTGCTGCACTGGCTGCTGGACCCTTGCAAGGCAAATAAACCGAGCATCACCTCTGCAAACACACAATGTTCACAAGCACAAAGGGTACAGATGAAGCAAAACATTTGGGAACAAAGAGCGGGCATTTTTCTGAAGCATCTTGGTAATGTAGGGAATGGAAATAAACAGCATGTTACACTACCCAAAAGCTATGCTGAATTTCTCCAAGGGCCATCCCAGATCCAGCTCAGTTTTATGATATATTGCTTTTTAGGACTCACAACTGCATTCCTGAAATAAGACCCTCGAACCCTCTGAAGATATACCAGCTCTATGACTATTCTAAGATCAAGAGTAAGTTATTTAATACATAGCAGAAGCGTGTGAATTGAAGGGGCAGGATAAGCTGCCTGCAAATAAACAAAATTAAAATGTTCTATTTTGAGACACAAGTGTGAGCAGATTGCAGTGCTGGAGAGGACCCTCTCAGACCCTTGGATACAGCCCAGTTCAACGCAGGAAGTCAGAGCAAAGATGTCCAGTAGTTTATATTTGGGGCACACAGAACAAGAAGATGGATTGAAAGCTTGCTTTTCCATGATCTAAAATCCCCAGGACAAACGTCCCCGTCTTCCCAACAGGAATTTGAAGAGACAGAGTGAGATGCTGTGATTTCCTACAGACTCCTTTGGCACAAGGTTAGGATTTTGGCGAAAATGCCTTGGAGTGGCGCTGAAGCAATCTTTAGCTTTGGGGGCAAAGAAAGCCAAAGGAATTTGGTTTCTCCAGGCCTTGTCCCAGTAGGCTAACGCTTTCTCAATATTTGCCTGCCCAGTAGCTGAAATTATGATTCTTTTCTCTTGTGCAAAGTCATAAAACAAAGGGTGACAGGCAGCAGGTTGCGCACTGAGCTTCTACAAGAAAACGCGTTTGATACTCACCCAAACATCAGACTCGGATGGACTTTTTCTGCATTTCTCATTAGATTTGTTCAATCTTTGCAAAAATATGGAGTCCTGGTACTTTATGCTTTTTTAAGAAAACACTGGGCTTTGTGTACAAACGGGTAGTTCCTGGAGGTATTCCCTCTGGTTTGTTAAGTTCGTTGTGGGTCTTGGGACCCCATAAAGGAAGAGCGGACTCCCTTCTGCCAGAGAGTTAATAACCAGCACGGAAAGCAGAGTTGCTGCTGACAGACATTGTTTCTATAACCTACAGACAGAGAGGGCAGAGGGGACGGGGGAGATCAATAGACCTGGAGTGTGTGTGTAAGTCAGCATGTCTCTGATCAGGTTTCCTCCAGGGGCTGATCTCCATTTTTCTCTTTCCCCTTACCAGAAAAAAAACCTCCCAGTCTGAAAGAGTGAGGTGGGACGTAGATCTCCAGCCATAACAGAAGAAAAGAAAAAGCATATTCTTCTCCCATTTACACTGGTGTCACACCAAGTGATGGGTTTACAGTGCTGCGACTGCAAGTACAGATTATCTTATCATTTTACATGCTTTCCATCCAGATTAATGAAGCTTTCATGCTCAGAGCCTTTTGGTCAACACTTAGCATTCACATCCCATGTTTAAGTGCTTGTAAAAACATTTGTAAAACGATGAGTAGGGTTGTTATTTTTACAGCCAGGATTCCTAAGAAAATGAGTCATATGCAGCAGCACTGCCTATGTCTTTGTCCTTTCCTCCCCACCACTCCTCCCTTGAAGCTGTTGAACCTCATGGCCCATTTCAGCCACTTAGATGAAGGAATAGACCTCAGGAGGATATTCAGACCTTACCAGTTGTGTAGTTTGCAGAGCCTCTCCAACACCTCAAATTACAGCAGGTCTCCTCGACCCTCACCGGACCTCAGAGAGCTCAGGCAGGCATCCTCCTGCCTGCATTGCTCCAGCTCTGAACTGTGCCTTAACGCCTTTCCATACCTACATACCGGTACTAAAGAAAATCTAGGAACCACCAGATCCAGTTTCTGCCATGGTTTGTCCAAGGCCTTCTCCTGCCTCTTAAACAGACCCAGCTGCTTTTCTCGCACAGACTGGAGCAAGAACACCCCAAAGCACACTTTGTGGTGCAGCATCTTCAACTAGTTCATGCTTGTATCCCTTACCCCTTCCACCCTATCCCCAAAAGTGAGCTTTTAAGGCTCCTGCTCACATCTTTTCCTGAATCTTACCACTAACTTCTGGTCCCCGGCATTTTTTGCACATCAGCGAGCACTGCTTGTCTCACGGGTGGGCTGGTCCCCACAGCCTGCCCTTATCTCCCCGTCAGCCACACTGGGAGCCGAGCAGCTCAGCCATCACAGCACTGTTTGACAGAAAGAGTGTCGGGATCTGTGCACTGTAAAGGGCTCTTCCCCACCAGGAAAATGCCGTTATTCATGCAAGGCTTAAACACTGGACATACAGATGCCAGCCACAGAACCTCAGACCTGACATTTAACATCCCCAAACCATTTATCACTCAGCACCCTTATTCTGGCTTAAAATCCCCAAGTCACAAGGCAAAAAACTTAGTGGTTCATTTTTCTGTGCTTTTGTACATTTCTGACTGCCTTTCTCCTTCCGTCTATTCAACTGCTTCAATTAGCTTCCCCAGCGATCCCAATCTCCGCCGCTCTCCTCAGCGCCACCATTGTGTACCCACAATACCTTTGGGCCTGCCCCATCCAAGCATGTCCATACTAGTTTCCCCATCAATTCCTCCACAGTTTAACAGCGCCATCTGATTCACAGCTTTTATACATTGCCCGATAGCGGAGACCCCAGCGAGCTGCTCTGGCTGCCTTAGCATTTTAAACAGCTTTACCCTGAACTGGTCAGCTGAAAAGCATTTATTCTTACAGAAAAGGAGATGACATCAGCTGATGCGGGATAACCATGACAACCTCCCCAGATCAGCAGGACCACATGCTATTTGAATTAAGTAAGTTTAACTCTCGGCAACTTTCTAAGCAGGACCTTCAATTTTAATTGGCAGAGTAAGTACGTGCACGCCTTTGAGCCCATTTCACCTGTGCTCCCACCAGCATTTTTATGCATTAAAGATTCCAAAGACCTGGAGAAGGTAAGAGGGAATCTTTCCAAAGGAAATTGCATTTTGCATTCCTACCGGACACAGAGCTGACATGCAGATAAAGAGGATATGAGCCCCAAAATCCTTCTTCAATCTGTTTTCTAGCAGACTTGCACCAGCATCAAGCAATTGACAGTTTTGCCTAAGAAATGCACTTTGGGAGTTGACACGTGATAGGACTTTACGAATCCAGCTCCTCACCTTTCATTATCTGCTAAGGAAGCAGAGAAATGAAAGCATTTCGAAGCTTGGATTTGGATCCAAAACCACAACAAATCCATCTTCTAAATGCCATCTCCATACCTGATCAGTTTTTTCTTGCCCCAAGCTGGGTGGAAACATTTTTTGATAGTCTGGTGTGGAGAATCAAGAGGCAATGTGCTGGATCTAGAGAGGTTAATTCTCCACTGCTGCAGTTTTGAAACCGGGTGCGTTCTGGAAAGCCCCACACTTATTTTCTACACTGTTACTTTCCAACATATAAACCCTTTATTAAAATAAATAAGTGCAGGAGGATTAGCCTTCTGGATCCAGAATCTCTTACTCCCCAATTCTTCGTAACGGTGTATTTATAAAACACATGTGTCCCATTCTGGGGCAATTTAAAGTTTGCCTAGTACATAAATGCTTCATTAAAACAGCTGCTCACAATCTGTTAGTATAAATATTTTTCCACCCCTTTCTGATCATCATGAAAGGAGGCCAAGGCTAGAGCCATGTATCCAAACAGCCTGCACGGTGGAGGTGTTCACAATTTACATTCACATGCAGACTTGAACCTGCTATCCATGGCTCCCTTCCAGGCACTGGGAACGGCTATTTTGCACCACTTGGGTCCTTCCAGATGGAGAAACCTCCGAGAGATGAGGGCAAAAGAGTATCCAGTTGAATTTTCAGGAGCCCTCTGGCGCATTTCTGTGCGGCAGGACTTCACTGGGTGCAGTTACAGGATGCTTTAGTCCAGCATTGAAGTGTCTGCTGCCCAAAAGGAACAGTCTCTTCTCCCACCCCATGTCCCTGCCCTTCTGCTCCTGCTCCAGTGCTTGCACCATCCCTACAGCAGACTGGATCAGGATCAGATTCAGCTGGAAAAAAGTTTTCCCCCCATTCTCTCACCTCTGGCTTCAAGTATTGTTACACAAAAAAAGAAAATGCATCTGAGCAGAACAAAAGAAAAACAAAAACCACCTAAACATGGAGGATTCAGCCCAGATCATGCAGCTCCAACCCTAATAAGCACTCCCAGTCTGAAACCAGCAGGTCAAATACAGCGCACACACAATGAACATCTCATCACCTATAAACGACATCCTAATTTGAGGCAAGCAGGCCCCAAGGGGTCTAGCCCAGAGCAAGGAAGTCTCCTCCTCTTAACACGTCCCTGCCAGCACTGAACAAAGACTTGTTCACTGGCCCAAAAGATTTGTTTGACTTGGAAAAATTAATCATGCCCAGAAAGCCAGTCTCCTTGAGATCAGGAGGCTCAATTCCACCTTTCATTAAACCCCTGCCCTTCTGGAATAACTGCAACCAAGTCAGCAGGGTCACATCTGATTCATACTGCGACTGGGGATGAAACCTGAACCACAGGCTCAGATCATTAATCCTGTTATCTGGCTGCCTCCCTGCATCAATCCAGAGAGGAGGAAGCCTCTTTATCGCGGTTCTATGCCTCACGATGAAATAATTCAACTGGATTAAATCAGCTCTTTGGGTGCATCAATCATGCTATTGTCCCCAGAGCAGGAAGTTTCCTCCTCAGCCTTTAGCCACCTCTGCCCTGACCCATATTCCAAGGACTTCCCTGCACATTTCACTCATGCCTGTGTTTTACACTTACTTACACAAGCAGCTGTGTCCTACGAGCAAGAGTGACAGAAAAAGCTAATAAACAATAAAGTCAGTAACTCTTTAAGTCATGTAGGGTCTAAGAGATGCAGACAGCGATGCCTAGAGAGATTTTCAATTGAAGCACCTTATAACTTGCTAAAAATTTCTCCAAGTAGGGTGCCTTGGAAGCTTTGAAACTACCACTGAGCACCTGCCTGAATGGAAGTCTCACCAGGGACCCACATCTTCAAAAAGCATTGATGGCCAGTAACTCTGTAAGACTTAGGCAATATCAAATTCTGAACATCTCTGAGACAGCATCGGAGCAAGGCACCAGTCAGATGTAGCGTCCCCGTACACATATCTACACATAAGGTCAGGGAACCCCAGGGTGTACAAGAAGCAGGCAGGGCAACAGCAACTCTAGTGCTTTGTTAAAATCTCTGAAAACATTGGGTTCTCCAAAGGAGCAGCTTTTCCTCTTAAAACTGTTTCTTGCCACACAGATGTGAGAAAAACCCACATCCTACTTTTTGACTCAGGTGATAACTATGAAAGATGGCAAAAAAAGATGACAAACAAACTGTTTTGCCTCCAACTTGTAACTTGTGGGGATGCTTCAAGGCTTGCAGCATGAGTTTTGGGGTACCAATGGTGCCACTCATTCCACGATGCAGTTCAAGGTGGGGAAAAAGCATGGGAGCAGAATTTACCCTGGGATCCTCGCATCCAAAAACATGTGCGTTCTCTGAACAGGAGACATCTCCTCCTTCACAAAACGAGCCCCGAGCTACCAAAGCCCTCTGCTCCTCACCAACCCCCATCTGAACTCACGTCAGGGAATTAATTGCTTTTGTTTAGCAGAGAAAGGGGCAAAGGAACTCTGGGGGAGGGAAGCAAAAGTGATCAGAACAGATCAGTTGTTGGGCTACATGGGATTTGGAATCTGGACATGTGAACTTTACAGTAACAAAATAGGCTTTCCATAGCATTATTTACTCTCCTGATACAGAGATAAACCATCAGTTCCTTGCGTTACCCTCTTCCAAGTGCGAGCAGTGAGAAACATGACAAAAAAGCATTCCCATTTAAATTCATGCTCTTTTTCCCCCCCTCTCCTCTCACAAACACACATTTGCTTTGAGCCTCAGGTTAACAAAAACCACAAAACCCCACTTAGCCAAAACCACAACATTTTCCTTGATTTGGGGTCAAAACTGACAAGTTCTGCCTGTTTTCCTCCTGCAACCATCAATCTTCTCAGGTTCACTCTCAGAGCACCTCAGTTATACTGAAAAGTTCACAGACCTGGCACAAGTTTGGGATTTATTATTAAACCTGCTAGATTTCAGGTTTGATTTATGACTCTTTCATACGGCCACGTTATCGAGTAGAGACAGGCCCTGCAGTGCATGCTGTGAGGCATTCATAAAGCTATAAACTTTGAAGCCAAAAGGGACCACTTAGATCTGGTCTGACCCCCTGTATAAATGCAGAGCAGCCTCCCCTCCAGCCACCCGCCAGGAGCAGGGTCATAGCTTTTAACAATACTGTTGTATTTTATGTTTCTACCCCTCTCTGTGGTTTCTAGAGGCTGCTTTCGGCAGAAAGGACCCCATGGAGCAAAGCAAGAGGGGAGGGACCCCTCACCATGCCCTCAGTTCTCCTGTGGCTCGGCAGCTTTCTGCAGCGATGCTGAACACGGCGAGGAGAGCGCAGGAAGGTGAAACTGTTCCTCTGCTGAGGTTGAGAGTCACTGAGGTTCTCCCCCAGTCAGGACTATGCACTTCAGCTCCGTGCATTGCTCTGGGGCCCCCAACATCAGAAGGGCATGGACCTGTTGGAGCAGAGCCAGAGGAGGCCACGAAGATGATCCGAGGGCTGGAGCCCCTCTGCTGTGGGGACAGGCTGAGAGAGCTGGGGGGTTTCAGCCTGGAGAAGAGAAGGCTCNGGTTCAGCCTGGAGAAGAGAAGGCTCCAGGGAGACCTTGGAGCCCCTTCCAGTGCCTAAAGGGGCTCCAGGAAAACTGGGGAGCAGTTTTCCAGAGAAAACTCTGGAGCAGGGAGGGGAGCCACAGGATGAGCGGTATTGGTTTTAAACTGGAATAGGGGAGATTTAGATGAGATGTGAGGAAGAAATCCTTTGCCGTGAGGGGGCTGAGCCCCTGTCCCAGGTTGCCCAGAGAAGCTGTGGCTGCCCCATCCCTGGAGGGGTTCAAGGCCAGGCTGGACGGGGCTTGGAGCAGCCTGGGCTGGTGGGAGGTGTCCCTGCCCAGGGCAGGGGGGGGCACTGGGGGGGCTTTAAGGTCCCTTCCAACCCGAACCACTCTGTGATTCTATGATCATGGCACTGCTTTTTCCACTTTGGTTCAGAAGGATGGCAGCCTTTTTTGCATTCGCCCTCATGTCTCTGCATTCAGCAATAAGCATCTTTCCCCAGCTGTTCCAGGACACTCCTAAGGCACAAGGAGAGGGCAGGATTCCTGCTACATTACACCAGCTCCGCTGCCTTTGGGCACCTCCCTTCTGGGGCCAAAAGTCACGACTTCAAGCACTTCCCCAGGCCTACAGAGGCAGGGAAGGGCTGCACACACACAGCCCTGTCCTTGAAGACCTGTTTGCAATCCCCTCACCACCACTCTGCATGGACTCAGCACCATCCATGGACCACACCTTCAGCTCAAAACCTCACCACACATCTCCCTCCTCCTGCAGCCCCCAAGGCCTCCACACACACAGAGTCACCCTAAAGCTGAATTCCCCAGACCAGTAGTTCAGAAGGAGCTCTTCAAGGCAGGTTGAGAGGCAGCCGTGGCACATGGTGATGGATCAAGCCCCACAAGCCACTGGCACCAGCTGCTCCGTAGTAGCAAGGACCCAGCACTGCTGCTGCCCTGTGGTGCTGGATGCTGGAGAGCATCCCTGGGGTCTTCAGGAGACCCGAGTTAGCAAGCACTCTGTTTTCTCCAGCAGAACTCCCTGCAAGCCTCAGGATTACTTTGAATAAGCCAAGCTGTGACCAGCCATAGTCCACCAACGCACTCACTACCCTAAACACAAGTGGGACCTCAAAACTCCCTATTTCTTTGCACATCCTCCCAGAGAGACCTGGTCTGGTATCGAACGTAAATTTGAAACATCACAGCCATAGCATTTACTTATCACATACTGGCACCAGCACAGTCCTAAAGACCAGGAACTGCTGGTACAAGGGGTGCCCAAACCCTCCCAGCCAGCTGTGCTGGATGCTGCAGGGGAAAGAAGAAAAAATAAAAATAAACCCCCCCTTAGGATTCATGTCAATATGACCTAGAGTGGCAACAAAAATTGGGACTAACCAACATTAACCCAGAAGACAAACCTCCATTTACATGAGCTTCCAGAGGTCTCGGAGAGATTACAGCAAGCGTGGAGAGGAAATAGTAAAAAGCACGCACAGGAAACCCTGACGTTTTGTCGCTAAGCCGTATGTCCAGCGTCAAGCGGTTAATACTTTCTTCTTGGATTTGCAAGGTGACATTTATATCATTTTTATATATTTTATATAATAAATATAATTTATTTTACATTTTAAACTCCAAAGACGTCAAAGGCAATCTGCAGAGACGAAGGGCAATTTACTGCCAAGGTTTCGGGAGCCGTCCCTGGGGCCCCATTTGCAGTTATAACACATTTTATCTTCTGCGCAAGCAGGAAGGGGGGGTGTAGCAAGACGGAGAGACGGAAGTAAGTGCTGGCAGTGAATCAGATGATGTATATTAGGGAGATAATAAGCAGAGATTACACGCCTGGCAACTGCTTTGTGCTGTGCCCTCGGTTTATAAAGCTCAGGATGCCCCGCCGGGATTACGTGCTGTCCCATAATGCCTCAGGTAGTTTAGTCTAAAAGCACATCCCGCCAGGAAGACCTGGTGCAGCCGAGCTACCTTGTGCTCTCCCCTTTCGGTTTCGGTGAAACTCTTGTCTTCAGAAGAAGTTCAGCCGGCGAAGCACTTCAGTCCCAGCCCTTCACAGCTTCCGAGGGCTCCGAGTGCTGCACATCCGGCACTCCAAGTGGGTGGTATGCCCGACTGCCAAGTTTTCATGTTGAATAGTACCATTCCACTACTACTTTTTTCTTTTCTTTTTTTTTTTTTCCCCCCCAAGGCAAAGAGACAGCTGCATGGCAAACACCCGCAAGAGCTTAGCTGGAGACAGTCTCGCACCAGAGAGCTCCCGGTCGGAGCGGCAGCAGCCTGCTCAGGTAGCGGGCTTGTGTCTCACCATTGGTTTTGGATGGGACCTTAGCTAACCCACACCCTTGCTTTAAAATGCCTGCAAGCCCGGCAGGACACTGTTTCCAATTCAAAGTTGCTGCCACTAAGAAATTTTTGATTTGACGGTGTTACTTAGTGGAAAAAGCAAAAATATGACCCATTCAAAGCTTTTTCTACAGTTCCTCGTTCAACTGAAGACAAGATGGCCAAAGCTTTGTGAAGTTACCCAAGTGAGCTTGGAGTGCTGCGTTTCATTCCTTAGTACAGTGAGTCTCAGCCATGGTTCCCTCCAAAACTTCAAAAGCTTCAAACAAACAGCACTTGACTCTAAAAATGTTTGCTGTCTTACCACAGTGACTCACTATTTTTATTCCAGTAAATGGTCACAAACTTCTGTTTGTTTTTGCAGTCACTCTGTCTTCTCGCAAGCATCACTCTGCCCTTTTGCTTTGGCACTTGAAGGTTTTCTTGCAGCAGCCCACGGTGCCATGTCCTCCCTAGGTAACAGCTAAATTTGTCAGCGGTAGCAGACCTGCGGTAAGCGTGGGACCAAGGAAAACATTGTCCCTCCTCCGCTGTGAGGTTTGTCCACCTGGTTGCCTGCCCTAGCATCTTAATTACAGTCAGGTACAGCTGCAGGAGAAAGCCAGTGAATCAGCAATCCCCCTACACCACCAAACAACTCGAAGCACAGAGCAACAAGCGTGGGAGGAAAAAACCAAAACAATCATTTTTAGTAATGATTTTTTTTAGATGGTGTGACCCACAACTGCCCAAAAGAGGAAAGTAATCAGCATCATCTCCAGGAACCAAAGCTGGGTCCCTCTAATATATATGCTAAACCTTCAATAGGAGATGCCAAAATGAGGAGGTGAATTTCTTTGGCCAGTGTTGGGAGAAAATATAATTAGATGACTGGAATAGGCACTTTTAGACCTAAACGTGGTAAAACCATGAAAATGCTCAAGTATTCACTTCAGCATGCGCTGAAACACTTCATTCAATAGTTTAATTTAAACAGATGCTGGGATAACGCTATTTATATACTGAAATCCATCAGCTATTACTCATTTCTTTTTAGCTCTCTAGCTGCATGGCTTAATGAATGAGTTTTGTCTCAAATACATTCACATTCTCATCTGTTCTGTGCATTAATTCTCAAAAGGAGCTTCAGTAGAGGATTTCTTATCTATGCATTCATCAGTTCAAACTCCCTAGTGAGGTCATTTCCGAAGTTTTTAATAAAAAGAGACTTTTGATTCTTGGGGTCATGTTGCAAATTATATCTACACTAATCTAGGCAGAGGTCAAAAAAGACGTTGGAGTCAAAGAGCATCTCTGTCTCCTCAGCACACGTGTGTCTCAAGGCTTTTAAAAATATACAGTCCTGCTGTCATAAATAGAGCATTCTTCTCTAAGGTCAAAAGCTTTCAAAGTCCAGGAAAACATTCCCGTATTTCTTTTTATAATTATTATATGTTTTTTCTCCTTGGAATAAGGGTACATAAAACTGAGACAAGAAGGGCTTTTGGGGACAGCATTTCACCCTGGCTATTTTTACATCGTCGGAGGTTTAACATGAACATCGGTGTCATTTCCTTTGTCAGACACTTTAACAGCACACAAAAACCAGCAGCTAGCTATTTACTCAAGAAAAGAATGAGAGTATGAAAGTCAAAAGAGAGAAGATGAACAGTTTTCCACTGAGCCATTTTCAAGGACATGAACACAGGAAGGAGTCATGGTACGGTAAGTCCTGAGCTTGAAGCAGTGATCTTACAATAAAAGGTGTTCAGACACATCAGAAACAGCAATTGTCCCACACAGACAACGAGGCTCTTCCACATCTCCAGGCACAGGCAGACTGAGCGCACAAAAGCGAAAGAGCAGCTCAGATCATGGGAAAGCACTCTTCAGAAGTACACTTATTTTCTCACATCCCCACGCAGTAAACACATACTTTAAGGTAAACTTATGCTCAAGCTGTCCTTCAAAGAATGGGAAGTTTCACTAATTTTAGCAGGGCATAAGCATTTTTCCAAGAGCTTTGCTGAATCAGGGTGCTAGCTTGCAAGTTTGACTACGCTTTTTGGAACATGCAGCCCAACGGGACCATAGTCCTACCGTGAGGCCTCGGTTGGCCCACCCTCACCAGGTGTTACACAGCTCACATGACTATGAAGTAGTAGTATTGAGTAACTACATGAAGACAACATGTGGAAAGAAAACCAAGAGGTCAGTCGATAGTTGAGGCATGACAAGACCAAGGGACCCTTTCAAGATGTATTTCTTCACATAAATGGCATTCATTCATTGTGTTCCTGGTTCTTCAGGTGCAACAGTCCCTCTTCCATCTTCAGTACCTGATGATTTCCTTGGGGATGGATGAAGAGAGCAAGCTCAATTAGCTCTCTAACTGGCCTTATCCTGGAGTGATCTTGTACAGCAATTCATGCCTCTACATCCAGGATCTCTCCTTTCTCATCAGATGAAAATTTGCATGGGGACAACGCCTGTGAATATGTCCCCAGTTCTGCTTCAAGCGCCGTAGAATGAACAGGACAATGCATTTGCATGACACACAAATCCAGGTTTCATAAAGAAAATTTCGTTCTTCCAGGGGTCATCAAACCTCCAAACAGAACCTGCAGCGTCCAGAAATTGTTTTAGCTCCTACTCTTGAATAGTCAAGATACAAAAGCCTGGTTTGTTTTCAAAACAACCAGTTCATAGGGGTCTGTCAAGCGGTTGGTCACGGGGTTTGGCCATTATATTGTCTTTGGGTTGAATCTAAAATAAGGGAATGTAAATCAGATAAAAGATGCCATCTCCTTTTATCTTACTACCACTTCCGTGTCAGGCTAAGCCTGGCAATCACTGATAGAGAGGTGGTGAGATCCCTGAAATAAGTAAAACGTGCATTCTTCCAGAAGAGGAGTAACAGGACATCATAGGTTTGATTACACATTACTATCCTGACCTACTAGTTGACTTGGGGTTTATAAAAGTCTCTTTTGGAACAAAACAGGGAAAGCTTAGATGATTTTAGCACCTCAGATTTTGAGGAACTACTATTACAACATGATAATATACACGCTTTCTCCAAACTCTTCTGCTCCTGTATTGATGCCAGGAGATTAAAAGGGTGTTGAGTGGTGCCGAGCCTCTTGAGGGGTCATTAACATCACGTGCAGTGCTGGAGTTATTTTCACTGGCTCAAACCATCCTCGCCTGCTGAAGGACAGGCAGGGGTCAGAGGAAGTTGCTGCGGTCATAGAAACACATCCCTCAGGGTCTGTCTTTCCTCTCCTTTCTCCAGGACACCTTGGGGCTCTCAGCCAAGCCCAAAGCCGTTTTTCCAAAGCCCTGAGCAACATCTCTTTCCAATTGCACTGCCCACCATCACGACCACTTTGGAACTGCAGAAGTAGTGCAGGGACTGCACTTGGGGAGCAATCCTAGCAGAGCCCTTGGCAATATGTATCATGTGTGAATTTTACCAGTCCCAAGACTAGCGTTCATTATTCATAAACACGCCACCTCCTTTTCACATGCTCAGACAACTTCCCCCTGAAAGCACTCTCAGCTTTACACAGCCCCAGCAACTCAGTTGCTCCACAAAAGTTAACACCCTAGGGCAATATGAATCTTACAACGTGTGCAATAGGCAAATGTGGAAGTGAGGTGCTTTTCCCTACCCTTCTCCTCCACCAATTCTGCCTTGGCTAATCCCTCCCATGCTAAGCTAACTCAGTTGGCAAAGAGAACAGCTCATAGGCTTAGAGACAGTCCCTACATTGGAAACAGTGGGATCCATTCCCACCGTTACTTTTGCCAGGAGTAACTTCAGTGAAGTCTTTACAAATTACATTCGCACACTAAGCACAGCAGCAATGGTAGGTATGACACCACCAGTGCCACCATGCACAGGAGAAAGACAAGGTGGCACCTGCCTGTTGAGAACCTCAGGAAGCAAAAACCAATGAGTAGTACCCTGGGGATGGTGGGGTCCATTCCCCCACCCTTCCCACAAACTTCATAGCCTTGACTCTTTCCAAGCCCATTTGCCTTCTCTAATAAGCCCTGACAGCACCCATGTCAGCACCATGGCACTCTGCTCACAAGGACATGTGGTACTGCAGCATGGGGTTGGATAAAAGCTTTTTAGCAGTTAATCTCTCCTTGAGGCTTCACCTTGACATATCCGAGTGTTTTCTTTACCAGAGACTTCCAAAACCTTGCAGTCTCTCCCTGGATTTTCTCTCCTTCCATAGCCTGACCTTTCTGCACGAGTGAGGCAGATGCAAAAAAAAGTCAACCTTTTTCCCCCCTTTCTGAGCAGCGAGTCCAACAGGAGATCAAAGCGCGCAGTAATTTAGCCCATGGAATAATAAAAGTCAACGAGAACAACATGCTGCTGACAGAGAAGTTGTGCCACGCCGCAGCAGGGAAAGAGGACCCAGGCGAGCCAAGACCTATTCACTGCAGCTGAAGGGACCAGAGAGTAGGAGAAGACAGAGGTCTTGCTTGTTTTAAGAATGTTCTTATTTTTAAAGAGGGCCCATGGATTAAACCACAAAACCAATATGAGTATTTATGGACCAAACTCAGCAATCTCATACCCAAGAAAGTTTCCCACTGGCTTTAATAGGTACTTTGCCTTCTTTTAGGTAAGCAACCCCTTGCCACCATGTCATTCTGCACTGCTGAGTGTGGTTGCCTTCTGCACTGCATGGACACTCGGCCTTGCATTTGGAAATGCTTCACCACTTTGTGCATCGGCTCCCCTTTCTGAGCTTCCCTCAGACAGGGCTTATGTAGGTGGAAAAACCTTTTGGAATCTAGAAATGAAGAGCAAGAGGAAAACAGTGTGAACTGTGGAAGGTGGCGGGTCCAAGTTGATGGTCCTTCGTCTGCCTCATCCTCCTGTTTACTTAGGGAAACCTTGGTTTCTTCCAGACTGGGAACAGTTGGCCATCACTTGAAAAGCAACTGAGCAAGAACAGTTGTGTAATCCCAAACCCCTCCCACCATCAAATAGGCAAGAAAAATCAAATTGCAGGACAGAGTCAAAAATAGCTTCCCAGTTAGCAAAGATAACATCCCAGTCCCCACCTCCAGCAAAGGGCATCCTCTCAGCTGCACATGCTTAATTCCACATGAATTTCTCATCTCACAGAGGGGAGGAAATGACAGCTCCACAGCTACCAGCCAAAGCAAAGGGCTAATGTGTTAATGAGCTACCTCCAACCCAGCACACGGAAAGGAAGCAAAGTTTTCCTTGGCCCGCTATGAATCCAGGGAGATTCGCTGTGCTGGAGAAAGCACTTCTGTATTCACCTTCCTCCTGCAACTTCTACTACCATCACACCACGCACATGGGAAATGGAACAAGTGAGTAGAAATGCTGGAATGACAACCCCTGGCCAAAGGACAATTAGATCAAGTTCTCATCAGCACACATTCCTCATGGTTGCAGAAGCAGCTGGGGCTTTCAGAAAGCCAAGGCCACTCCAATAGCCATCCCATTTGGCCAAAGCAATTGGAGCCTGGTATGATAGTTCACCGCTGCCACGAAGGCTAGCCAGTACTTTGGAAGACCCCAGAGAGCCAACACATAACCACTTCACTTGCTCTGAGGAGGAACCCAGCCCCACTTCTGTCGGTCTGACAGAAGGTTGGAAGCAGAAACACCCAAAAAAACAAAACACCAAGTTTGTGTCTGACCTTATGATTTGGACAAGGTTCAAGCCATCTCCTGTCCCTCCCTCGCAGGAGGAACACAAGGTCCTCGACACAGCTTCAGAGGCTCCACCAGCACTCCTGGCAGTCACACCGTGATCAGGGTTTGGTTCCTGGCATCCACTGGGGCCTCTGGTCTTGGATTCGGCAGATGAAGCAACCAGACCAAAGCTGAACCAGCCAAACTCAAGCCAAGCCTTCACTGAGGTTTGAAAACATCAAGCTAACATTTTCTTGCTACGCTTTATTTTAGCATTTTTGCACATCTCTGCATTTTGTTGGCTTTGGCATGTACCTGAAGCCATAATAACACAAGAAAAGCTGATCTCTTCATCCCTCCACTCCGGCAAAACCAAAGAGCATTGGAAACCTCATATAAGTTGCTTCTGATTTTGTGAAGTTTCCAGATCTCAGTCCAGACCAAGAGCTTCTAATGAGTTTGGATAAACTCTGAATAATCCTCTAAACTTTCAAGTGTCTCGGGAAAAGAGAGTCCAATACAATACCTGGGACCTTGAAAGGTGCCTCAGTGTTGGTGCTCCTGGAACAGGACAAGGATTAGAGATGTGATGCCTTTGTATCCCCATGACTGCACCCCAGCCTCTCATTAAAGTTAAAATTAAAAAAAAANTTTGTTACTAAACTGATGGGAAAGAGAGGTAACCCAAATTCTCTCATGATATACCAGCCTAAACATGCAGAGGAGATCACCGAGGCACACCAGAAGAGTCAGAACAGATTTATCAAGCAGGTTTAAAGAAGGGAAAGGATGAATGACAGCTCCTTTCTTGAAAGGGAAAGAAAAGAAACATTAACTCCTGGTGTCAAAATGCTGTAAAACTGGCTTTTGACTCAGCACAGCATAATGCTGTTTGTAAATGGGGTAATTGGTTACTGTGAGGTCATTAAATTAAGCATGCCTACACTTGTCCATCCCCTGGAGCACTGTCAGCTGCAAGAGAATGATGCATGAACAGCACAGGTGAAGTTAAAAAGGTTCATGTGTCATGAAACTCGCTAATCAGGGCTAAAATATATTTAGCCCTTCATATACTTAAATTTATTCATAACTGAGAGCTTGAAATTCCTATTCACTTGTGAGGGGACATCATGCCCATCAGCTCCATCTTATTTCTTCAGAAGTGTAGAGCTCAGCAAGCACACACTGTTCCCTCCTGGTTAGGGGTACTTGACAGACCCAAACATCATCAGAGAGCAATACTGTACTGGAAATAAGAGACAAGCAGATGTTGGAAGGGTGGCAAAGGATGGAGCACGAAGCACGCAATGTGGTTCAAACATTTAGACAGTGGGAGAACTGCTGGAATCCTTTCTGTTTATGTTTCCAGACATCTCCATCAAGTAGGGGGCAATTAAACACTACAGCAATTGGGTGATAGAATGATTTATTTCTAAAGCACCCTCACAGCCTGAGGCTTTGGGAAGCACATGGAGACATGAACCTTACTCCGAGGAGGAGAAAGAGAAGAGCACCACATGCAACCCTGGCTGAGGGCAGGCAGAGGCGCAGGAAGGAGGAGCAAGCAACTGAAAGGTGACATAGATCTTTGTTTCGCTGTCAGCTCAGGCTCTTTAATCTTTGCAGGGCTTGTTTATGAGTTCAGGGAGAGATGAGAGTGGTGCCAAAAAGCTTTAAAAAAAAAAAAGATTAGAAATTACATATTCCAATACAAAGTGTGCCACTTGGAAAGCACATCCTGGCACACAGAGAGGGAATCCCAGAGAAAGCGACCACTAATGAGTAGACTTAAATGAAAGAGCCAAACCAAGATGGAAGAACTCATCGAGGTGACCATGGCAGGTCCAGGGTAGAGGTGAGAAACATTTTTCAAAACTTTTGTGCGCTAAACAGCTGTCCTTCACAAAAAGTGACTGTTTCCTGGGTCTTCTGGCTTTTGAGAGAGAGAAGACCAAGGGGAAACGTGCTAACAGTGCTCAAGCATGAGAGCTGTGACAGGAGACCAAGGAGTTATTCCAGAAGGGACAAGCAGTGGGGGCAAAGGCTGCGGCAAGGGAGATTGAGGGTGGACCTTAAGAAAGGCATTTCTACCACCAGGATGCTGAGGCTTGGAGGTCTGAGAACATGAATGACAAGGGACCTTTTGGCTTCCAGAGGAGCTAACTGGACTCTGGAAGTCTTTTCTGGTCTTGCTTGTCCTTCCCTGTAAAGCCATGGAAGTGGGAAAATAACAGCAGCCTGTCCATCTTAAAGATACAGAGAACCAAAGGCATCTTGCCCTGCCCTGGAGGAGGTCAGGAGACAAGATCCACAAAGCCAAGGTCCATGGGAATTCAGCTTTGCATTCAGTCCTGCTTCACAGTCCGTTTATTTTACATGTTTATTTAACATCTACATGAATCAAGGCAATATTATTTCATAAAAAACAGAAAACTTGGCTTCACTTATTCAAACATTTGGACAAGGAAGGAAGAAAGCCCAGCTCAGGATTTGGCTGGTTTAAAAGAATAGGAATATGAAGTTATTACCCTCTTGTCAGTGGTTCAAAACCAGCCCGGTTGGAGGAACTGAATGCGATTGCCATCTGGCAGTTGTTCAGGGAACCTCCCTAAAAGAAGTCATGGCCTCAGCTCAGATCCAAGTAGATAAGAGTACTTGCAAGGACAAGGAGCAAGGCAGCGCCTTGATTTTTCCTGGAGAACAAGGGAAACCATGGATCTTCTGGAAGCCTGAGGGTTCCAGCATGAAGGTGCTTATACAGCCCTTGCGGTGCCCATTTGTGACTAAAAGAAGAAAAGTCAGACCCACACTGTGCCCACTCCAACCCACCATGCTTTTACCTACCCAGCGTTTCCCAAAACATCTAAGTGCCCAGAATAACAAACACCCAGAACAAGGGCTGGCCAGGAAAATGCTGTTAAATGCTGGAGGATAATACCAACAGCACGAGGTCATAAACCAGAGCTGCCAAGTCCTTTAAAACAAGCTAGGGTTGTTGTTTCTCCCCCTCCCCTGAGAATAACATTAAACACCAAGGCAGCTGCAGAAGCCTTATTTTTCTAGCAATTCCCAAGACAGCTACCATCTCTTGCCTTTAAATCAGAATCAGGGCTGGATGCGTTTTTGGAAGACACGCTTTTGTCAAATGCAAGTTACTGGGTTCAATAAGGGTTGAAATTTTCTGGCCTGTGTTGTACCGGAGGTCACAGCCTGGATGATTTAAAGTCTCTTTTGGTCCTGATATCTATGGAAAAAACTACTAAGCCTCCCATATCAGAAATGAAAAGAATAAACAGCAGCAAATAATAAAATTGTCAAATACAGACAGCCTTTGCCCACAGAATAGCCATGAGCAAAATGAAGGCTCTTTGGCTTTGCTCATTAATCAAAGGATTCAAATTCATTACTAAGGTCTTTTATCCTACTTTCCAAATGAAACAAGGTTTATGGAGTCACACTGTAAGCACGTTTCATCACATCTAGCATGTGAGCCTGTTATCCACTTTTGACAGGGATGAGAGATCAGAGATATTAACTTACTTCAAGTTTGGCAAAAGACAGAAAGTGGGTAAAAGGAAAAGAGCTCAATTAATGTTCCCAGCGAAAGAAAGGCAGTAGCATAAAAATCAATCCTTCACACACCAAGAAGTCTCCTGGGGAAGGAGGTTAGGTGTGCCCCCTCCATGGGGAGGACAAGAGTTTCGATCAGGATTGTCATACCCTGAGGAACCTATTCAGGCCACATTTCTTACTAGTCTGGATTTTCTAGCATCAAAGGAGGACAGAGCTCATGCTGCAGGTTTAATGCAATTAATAAAACTTGAACGAGCCACCAGACACCAATCAACAGTAAACTGAGCTCTAGCAGTTTCGGTACTCACAGAATTATTTTTATTTATGGTTAATAAGCCACAGCATGGATGGCAGAGCTTCAGAGCGGCTCGCAAACCTCCCCGTCACATGGCGTACAGTGCCGATACCACTGGGAGTACCCATGGGCTGGGGTCAGAGCCTGTGCAAGCCCCCTATATATGCACTCCTAACGAGGAACAGAGCTGTCTGTAAGGCTTATATAGCCTCCATCAAGACAGAACCTAAGTTAACAGTTTATTCTATCCGTGTCCCGCTGGGGAAGGGGTGAGGGAAGGAAAAAAAAAAAAAAACACCAAAAAACCCACACGCACTGCCATTTAGAGCGTCCCTCTTGTTGGTTATTGTTGTAGTTTTACTCTCGTTGCTCAGGCACCCTATGCAGAAGACAGAATGTAAAGAATTTCTGCAATGACCTCATCCGCCTGGCTGGCAGGCACCGCTCTCCCTGCGTCCTCGGGTGGAATTCAGCATGAATATGGCTTTTGCTTATGTCCTTGTATACACGGCACCGGTGACATCAGCGTAGCTGTGGGAGCAGGGATTGCTCACTAGCTGTGATTGCCCAAAAATGTACAATGACTATTTATATGAGGTCCTGTATAAATTTCACCCTCATCCCTGTACAATTTACCACTAAAAAATATCTGTTTTCATTCAAAATCAGATACCGTTTTGTTGTAGTTTTATTGGTTTTAAATCAGGGATAACACCACAGCCCGTAAAAATTATTTCTTCATACTTAGATTCATCACAGCCTTGACTAGAAATCCCAGTGAAATCGAAGGATTAAATGCATCTTTCTGGCATAAATCCAGAGTCAATCTAGGGAACCTGTAGGAAAGGCCTATGTTTGGTTTAGACATGTAGATCACCCAGGAAAAATAGGTGTTGGTGGATGCAGGTTCGGTCCAGGGCTTTACTGTAGTTAGCACAGGACAAGCAGATTTCAAGAACAGAAACAAAGAGCTCTTAAAAACAAAAAAAAGAAAAATTCAAAAAAATACTAAAACTCATGCCTGACCCGCGCCCCATGATACTCTACTGCACAGTGGAAGCTAAATTTGTTTTCCAGAGATAAACTTGCTCTGCATCCAAGATAAACTTAATATTTGAGCACCTCTGAAATCCCAGTAATTTGGGGTGTGTATCCGAGTAGACATGGCTTAACGAATCTGGCTGTGACTGCCAATACTTCTCATTTTTACAGGTTTGCTCTATCAATTTGTAACACTATTTGCTTTCATTTCAGCAAAATTCAGTTTCCTTCACACTAAATCATCTGGACCAGCTTTCAAAAGACCCATTCTGGCCAGCTACTATGGAAAAACCTGAATTCACCTGGAACTAATGAATGAGTAAAACAAACTCTGAATGGGACAGTCAGTAGTAACTCTTTCCACGGAAAATCCAGTGTTTGAACAACCAGGTGCCAGAATCATCCCTTAATCCTCCTCCAGTCTGGATACCAGCCTGAATCACCCACTGCAACAGCACAGTCCTTTCTTATTATCAAATTTTCCCTTGCTTATTCTAAGCCAAGTATTCCCCCCCACCCCTTCCTGATGTTTCTCTCAATTGGGCTCCCATTCCTGCATCTGTAAAGGCCAGTAGGAGAATCATACCAATTATATCAGCTGCTGGATGTGAGAAACCAACTATTTTTTCCTTACTTGAGCTCCTCCATCTGCAGAGCTTTGCTGTGCCTAACGCTGCTCTACACAGCCCATGGGGCTGGCAGGTGCTGCCTGCTGAGGCCGGCACATTTTTCCTGTAATTTGTTCCTTTACTAGGTTTCAAAACGTAGTTAAAATCCAGCTGACATGACCAAATTATTGATTCTACATCAAGGTGTGGATTTATAGCTTGTTTTGAGAGCTGCAGAGTCTTATTTTAAGTGTGCTCTCTGTGCACTTATACCCACATAGAAAATTAAAAGCTTTGTGGGGAGGAGGGATAATTAGAAGGAAAAAAAAAATCAATGGAAAATGAAAGAGACAGCTTTACATTGGTTCTAGCACTGATGAGAAATAATTCCTTCATGATTCTTAGACCATAGCTCGGGGTTATCATCCTCATCTTGCCTCGTATCTCAGGTGCCGGAGAACAGTACGCCCATACAGGATGCCCATTACAGAGCCAAGATCACAGAACGAATTCTTGTCCGCCAGTCTCTTGCCACTCTCACGTGTGTCCTTGTTACTCCAAGCAGATTAAATGCCAAACATCCACTTTGCAGACCCCCGGCCAGGGCCAAGGTCACCGTCTGGCTGGCACGCAGCAGGGCTGTGCATGGGCAGGCCGTTGCAGTAGTCTGGGAACCAGGGCTTGGATTCGAACTAGAAAACAGCAAGAACCTTTCAAGCCAAGAACAACAATACAGCTGGGAACGGTGCGATGCTTTACACTGAACAAACACGAGCTCATTTATCAGAGCGTTGACTCCAGCTCCCTTCCGAGATAGCGCTGGCGGCACCTCTGAGCAAAGGCAGACAGAAAGAGCAGAGGAGATGGTAGGTAGAGTATGGAGGGGCAAATTAAACCAAAATAGCCTTTTCCAGGGAATTAGACTACAGCAAAACAGAGGGAGGAAAAAATGCTTAGAGGTCCCTCTGAGCTCTGTCATTGCAGACACAGAGCACTCAACCTGATGGATCTAGGTGCAAGACAGGTACTAGAATAAACTGAGTGCAAAAAAAATCACAGATATATATAGACAGACACCCCCTGCCCTGCCTAACTGCGCCAGGGTGCTGCACACACCTATCCTTTCTGAAAAACACAGCCCAACACAGTCATTTCAGCTTGCCATAGGTCACTCCTGTGTTTAATTTTATCTTCTTTTCAGTTTGCCCTGGTACCATTGCTGGACACAAGCTGGCTCCAACAGAGTGCAAGCGAAGAAGGAAACACAAACAGAGCTGTCAGCAGTTTCCAGTGTCCCAGTGTCCCTCTCCTAGCACCGTTCACAGAGGCAGCATGAGGCATCAGAAACCTTCAGAGATGGCCCATTTCTTGCAAAACTTCCATTTTGCCAGCTCTAACATTCCTGTAAGCATCAGGAAATTTGGGTACTTATCCAAACCACATCTTCAGGTGCACTGAGCAGCGATTTCAATGGGATTACGAGGCTGTCAATGACTGAGCGGTTGAAGTGACTTGTCCTCACCAGGGCCATGCTCAGCTCCGCACTGCCCATGCCACCTTCTCCGTCGCAGGTCCCTCAGGGCACCGCAGGGACATGTCCCTTACTGCTGGGCTTATATTTGCGCTTAGTGAAAGCGGAATTTGATAAAAAGAATAAAACCACTACCTATTCTTCCTACTTGGGAGTTTTTACTTCTTGAACAGCTCCTTTATTATTTCACAAGTCACCCGTATCTCTTTACAAGGAAATATATGCTGCCCCTTCATTTCCATGAAGGAGGCGGGGGAAGAAAGGACGCTGTTTTCTCTCCGCGGTATCGGTTTTCAGTGTGACACACAGTTCACTGCAAAAACCAAACAGCCCTAATGAGAGTGGTTGTGCAGTCGCTGCACCCGATGTCAGCGCCTCAGCTGCCGCCAGCAGCACCCAGCCCTTCGCAGGGTCAGCGGGGACCAGGACACGTCCCCCTGGCCCTTGCAGCTCCCACCATCCATCCCAGCAGGTCCTCCTCACTGGGGAACGGTACGTGGGAGCTCTGTGCGAACCCCACTGTGACTTGCTGCAGCAGAGCTGGGGTCACTGCACCCACCGCTGTGGTTACACCACATCAAGGGGTGGAAAAGTGACACCGAATGACCTTACGCCCAGAGCAGCAGTGCACCAGGGACTCAGATAAAGCAGTCTTCTAAATTTGGATGGTGTTTGGATGGGGAGAGAGGCCCGGGGGATTTCATGAGATGCCTCAGGCTGGGGTCAGCCCTTCCAGGGGCAGTTCGGGTGTCCTGACACTGAGGGGTCAACATGTCTTAAGGAAGCTGTAAGAGCAGCAGCCTCAAAGGACTCCTAGTCACTGATCTGGGCAACTCCTCTACAGTCGTTTGGATTATCTCCTCTAATCCCTTTGACTGCAGTAATTGCATCTGCATCCCACAGACCTTGCTGGACACTGGTGAATTTGCCCAAAACACCACATTCCCCTGTTTACTGGAGGTAGGGCTGATCAGGCCCCTTCCCATGCAGCTGAAGGAGGATCCTGCTCCGAAGGGAGAAGCTGCAGGTTGCATTTGGTCCTGCCCATCAGCATCCAGGACCCCCCCAGGCCCTGGCAGAGGACAGAGCTGGCCACCACCTCCCTTTCCCCTCCCAGCTGGAGGGGTCAGGGTTCATCCCATCTGTTTGCTCCCAGTTGCCTTTTCTCAGGCTGTGTTTTTCTTTTCACTTTTGACCAACAACCCCTGTTTTAATTAGAGTCCAGCCCCATCACAATTATTTCCTTATACATCCTTGCCTTTTATCTGCCTATCAGAGAGCTGTCCATCAGATTTAGGATACCCCACAAAGCTGCTCCTCAGGCTTTGAGTGTCCCCATTGACTCAGGACAGGATCCCAGGCTGGGGAAACCGCCATCAGATCCTCATTCTTCACCCAGCTTTAATTTACTCCTGACACCAGGAGTCTCAAGCTTCTCCTCTTTACCTTCATTGTGGTCTCCAGCCACCGCAACAGCCCCGCTCGGCATCACGGCCCGAGGAGGAATGACTCCCGAGGAGCCGTTGCCATGGGTGCAGACGCTGGTCCCTCCAGGTTCCCATGGCGCCGGGCAAGACATGCACCAGGGTGATGAGAGGGAAGAATATGCACCCGCCAAGCTATTTGTAGCCCATCTAAGCATCTCGCAAGTTAAACAGTTTGCCTTTCTTCCCCCTGCTCCCATCACCCAGCAAGCTCGGGGGGCTCTCCCACCCACTAGGGCAGCGCTCGTGGTGCACAAAAGGCCAAATTATTGTCCCTACCGACCTGGAGACAAAAATAAAATTCACCACGGGTGCTCAAGCATGGCCGAAGGCAGAATTTGGCTCCAACAAGCTGCTTGTTGGCTGGTTTGCATTTTACAGTTTTTGGCATGAAGTCCTCACCTTGGCCCTTGCTGCAGGCTGGGGTAGGGCAAGGGACCGTGCCCCAGGGCTGGGGTGCAGCAGGCTCCTCAGAAACCTGGAGCTTTTTCCCCCCAGGAAGCACATAAAACAAAAAGAGTATTGCAGGGTGGGTAGGAAGGAGGATTGCCCTAGACCTCGATGCACCGCCATGGAAAGGAGGTGGCAATGGCAACTCATTCCTCCATCCAGGAACAAGCATGTATGGGACATCTCCCAGGTTACCCTCTCCCTTGCAGGCAGGCTCGAGTAGAAGAGGTCATATGCCCAATCTGGGGTGGTTTTCACAGATGGAGAAGCTTCACCCAGCCCTTCTCGATAGCCTATAGAAAGGTTTCTGCTGGTCTCCCTTGGCTGTGCCTGCAGACCCCTGGTCTCCCTGCCAGAGATGCGGCTTCATCAGCTGCCAGCACTCAAGTACTGTATCATTTAAAATTCACTCTGATGTCCCATTTCACTGCTGATGTCAGCCAAAAGATATTTTAGCAGAGGGAGGAAAAAAGCCCAGCACAAGCATAGGGTGTGACCAAATCCGGAATAAACTTTGCCTACAAATTAAGCATCTTCTTTTAAACTGATCCCCTTCCTTCTCCAGGCCTTCAAGCTTGTATCACCTCTCAGATCTGCCCACAAGAAATCAGCAGCAAGCCAGTCAGCTGGACATGGTGGTGAGAGCAAGAGGAATTAGTCTCCGTAGCATACGAAAAGAATTAGGACTACTTAATCTCCTTTTCCCCTTATCAGCGGTCTCAAATGTCACACTGAGAAGGAAACGCAGTGGAAATTCCTGCAAATCTTTCCTCCAATTAAGGAATTGACAAGATTTTTCAGCTTTTTCTCTCTGTGTTTGAAAAATTACTACATAAAGGAAACAATCTTTGCAGAGCATATAACTCACAATAGGCTGAAACATTATCTTAAACTATTCGTCTGCTTCCTGCTTAAGTAAACATATTAGGAATGTGTGTATATATTTCTGGGGCAGCTTAAAAATAAAAAGAAAAGAGGTATATAGCCTCTCCTGCCTTTGAGTAGCATGTTGTTTATGTTGTTATAAGCACAGATCATATTTATAGCTGAACACTGCGTGAAAGTGCAGGCAAGCTGGGAAACATGTGTTACGTTTAACAATTTTTCATTTAACTGGTGCAGAAAAATACATCCCTTTGGATTGATTCATGACATGAATTGTATAGAAACCTTCTTCCTCAAGAAAAGAAAAACCTCAAAAGGTCAATCTGACATTTCGGCTTTCTCAAACATCCAGCAAAGATGTTCACAGAGCAAAATCCCCAGCCCAACAAGCTGGATGGGGTTAGAGCAGGGAAAGGATAAACCACAGCTAGAGACATGTTTCAGGACAAAAAGCAGAGCCATTCACATCACCTGGGCTGGAAGGGACCCATCCCACTGAACAGCTTGTGAAACGCATTGCACTTAAAACATCCCGAGGCAGAGGCTTTGCAGGCTGCAAGGAAGGGGCTGGCAAAGCCTTTTGGTTGTGTGGCATCTGCCCCATCCGACCAACAGGCCCAGCCCTCCTCTCCGGCTCAGCCACCCCGTCAAAAGCAGAGGTGAGAAGAGCTTTTCTCAACTCACAGTCGCCGGAGCTGGCTGCAGCAAGCGCCTGCTGCAGAGAGCAAGCCCACAGGGGCAGAGAAGCAGCTCCTCCTGCAAGTCCTCGGTCAGGAGTCACAGGTTCTTACAGTTTGACACCTCTCGCCTTGCCAAGGGCATTGCATCTTCGCACTGGTGCAGAATTAACTCAACCCTGGACCAGCCTTTTCCGAGCAGAGCTTCCACCACAGGGCTCTGCAGCCTGCGCTCCGCTTCCACCGCTCCTCCAGGGCAAAGCGTGTGCACACACACGCATGTACTAGTGTTTGCTGCCACAGGGGTAAGGGCTGTCTGAAAACTGCTTTGTGGTCACAGAGAGGGAATAACATGCAGAGGCATGTAGCAGAGCATGCCCATGAAGCCTACTGCGGGGCCAAAGGAGCCCAAGGGAGCTGGTACAGCAGAGGTTCCCTGGGGGCTCATGCCCGCCCCAGGAGAAGACCATCCCTGCAGCCACAGGGAGCAGCCAGTGCTCCAGCCAAGGACATCCCTCTGCCTGCAATTTTTCCTCAGCACCCTCCAGTCCCACACAGACCACTTCCATTTCAGGGCTGAACACTGATCACTCATTAGGCGTTGCCCAGGTCAACCTGAGACATTCCCCAGAATTTCCCCCTACGGTTGGGTGCTCTGTGGGGAGTGCTTCCAAAGCCCAGGACAGCAGACACCACCAGTCTTTCCCTTTAGAACCACGGAATCATTTAGTTTGGAAAACACCTTTAAGACCATCGAGTCCAATCATAAACCTAACACTGCCAAGTCCACCACTAAACCATATCCCTAGGAGACACATATACACATCTTTTAAATACCTCCAGGGATGGTGACTCAATCACTTCCTTGGACGGCCTGTTCCAAAACCTGACAACCCCTTTGGTGAAAAGATTTTTCTGAATATCCAATCTAAACCTCCCCTGGTGCAACTTGAGGCTGTTTCCTCTTGTTCTATCACTCATTACTTGGGAGAAGAGACCAACCCCCCCCACCTTGCTACAACCTCCTTTCAGACTCAAAAGACTTGTTCTCTAGACCCCTCATCAGCTTTGTTGCCCTTCTTTGGACTCGCAAAATCTGTATTGCAGGTGCCTCAGGTCATCATTGGTTTCCCAAAAGGAACAGAGGGAACACAAGTTTGGCACTTGCTAAAAATGCTTTAGAGAAAAAGAGAGGATTTGCTTCCAGAGATCACTCAGGAGAGCTACAGAATATATCCGCTGCGGCTGTGTAGAATGGAGCAAACACTTGTCTCTTCAGCTCTTTCTCTCACAGGCATGGCTGTAGGTCTCCAAGCCTCTGAAGTTCACTTTGTACCCCACGAGGGGCTTGGTGGTCTGTAGCACATGTGGACAAGCACTTCCACAGAGTCAGCAAAGAGAGGCTACTGTCTCAAAAATCTGACTGCCCTCACCCACATGCTCCCCTCCAGCCCAAAACCAGGGAAAAGATGACCATGGACATTTATTTTCCCCTCCTAGCTCTTCCCATTACCCGCAGCAGGGCTCTGGGGTAAGGAAAGGCAGAACAGCAAAAGCTGCTTCACACTAGCCATATTCTAGGAAACCCTCATGTTTTCCAGTACTTGACAAATCACAAGTTAAAGCAGCAAATAAACAAAACATCAAAACCAAAACAAAGGCTTCATCTCAGCTACATTGTCCTTATCTGCCTGGGTTTTCCTTTTTATCCCAGAGCTTCAGGGGAAACAAGCCCCCAGGCAAAGCAGAGCCATTCCAAGGTGCCACAGCTTCACCCCCAGCATGGCTCTAACCCTCCCCACCCAGGCAGCTCTCACAGGGATTAAACAACATCTTTAAAAACCAACATCTTCCAAGAAGGCAGCCCCAGGGCTCCTGCCCCAGGCCCAGCAGCTCTCAAGCCAAGTAAACTTGATTACTCCCGTTAAATTACTGCTATGCTATTTCTCCTCTGAAAGGTGGGTCAGTTTCTCACCCCAGGCTGCGCACCCACCACCCTCCAAACCCCCACCACCCCTGCCTGACCTTGCCAGGTCCCCAACCAGACCCTCCCGGACACACAGCTCCCAGGCACTTACCAGCAGCACCTCTCCACAGCAAGCAAGCAGGGACGAGCTTACAGGTAGAGCAGCTTAATTCATTTAGTAGAGCTGAAGGAGAGGTGTGGGCTCCCACCTCGTCCCCAGGTCCCAGCCCCCCCACCTGCCCCACTCCTGCAAGGGAATGGCAGCACAGCCCAGGGCAGCAGCGCCTTCTCCGCGCATCACAGGGGACCAGCGAACAACACGGAGGTGGCAGGACCACTGCCATAAACTTAGGCTGAAATTTCCTCCAGAAAGAGCTTGCTAGTCCTACCTGTGGTTTATACCAGCTCAGCAAACTAAATCAACTCTTCTGGAAAAAGTCTTGGGTGACAGTTTAGCTGAAGTATTTCAGCTCTCACTCATTTGAACCCACTCAACAGCTGCAGCGACTTGAGGCACAAGCACACACACCTGCTCCACACAGCCTCTCCACGACTTGGAGACCTTTGCTCCCAAGGCAGAGGGGAGGTTGTGCTCACCCCTTGGCTGCTCCTGCTGGGCCCCACGGCACCAGCCAGAGTTCCTGCTGGAGGTGATGGGGAAGAGATGGAGTCAAGAGATGGAAATCCCTCTGGAGGGGTGGGATGAGATGGTTCCCTAAGGAAAGCAAAGGCTTTGACGTCTGCAATGAGGCCATCTGTTAGGTCTCTTGGTCTATCTGGAATTGCCACCAAAGAAACCCGAGGCTCCACACCCCAACCGATACTACTGTTCTGGCAAAAGCTCTCAGGGTGGAGTTCACCCGAGTCATCAGTTTTTACATTTGAGTTTGATGAGATAAAGAGCTAATGTGTGATTTGTGCCAACTGAACCTGGAGCAGTAAGCTCTGTCCATCACTTTCTGGAAGGGCAAGGTTTATCTGCATGGCGCAGCTGCCAATGAGCCATTAATTATGAATTGCATAAACCAAGTAAATCTCACAACAAATCTTCCTGGTGCTTGTCAAGTCACCTCCCTTGCAGCTGGAAAAGGCCCCCAGGAGCGTTTGGCTCTTGCAGGGAGCCCACCCCACCATGTCCCTCCCTGCTGTGATGGGCAACCCCTGTTTGCCAGAAGGATTGCAGACTGGCACCTCTGGAGGTTTGCACCGATGGGCCTCATCTCCTTTCACCACTGGAAAAGACAACTTTCCCACCCTTACGTTTAACAGCAAAGCCTCTGCCAGGCTTTACAACTTCAGCATCCAAGCCCCTGATGCAATTGTCGGCATGCCTCTAGGAAGGTGCCAGAGCTCCGTGTGCTCCTTACCGGGTGCTGGGGTAGCAAAAGCTTTACAAAATGCCACTCGCTGTCAGAGCTCAAACCACTGAGATACCACTGAGATACAATGCAGTGGTGCTGGGGGACATCTCCTTTGTGGAGATGCCACCGGGCAGGCTCTGGGGCTGGGGGCGGCACTGCCATCTGCTGCAAGGAGTTTGATTTCCAAGAGTCTAAGAAACAGAATGAATGCTTTCACATTCAGGCCTGCAGCCTTTCTACAAGGAGTTTTATTTACCCCTCACCAGACAGGGTGCAGAGAGTTCTCTGTGTTGTCCCTGCTCCCCACTGTGTAGTTGGGGCATTTGCACGTTTTGGTTGGAAACGCTCCTTTCTTACAGCAGTTCTTACAGCAACCAGGTCCACAGTGCAGGATCCGTTTGCTCATTGACTGCTCTGTCTCCGAAGCCTTATTGTTGGTCCCCCTTTCCACAGACTGGGGCTGAAGACACTTTTTCCATAGGAGACAACGGAGAAAGGTCCCGAAGGGAGCCCCGTGGAGCACCATGTAATGTCAGTGGAAAAACGTGGTCTGGATGAATTCTGCTGCCCACACAGCAGCGTCCAGCCAGGGCCAAAGGCTACAAGAAAAAAATTGAAGGTTATACCGGAGACGCGAGTGTCACCAAGCTTGGTGGGACAATCATGCATTTGTCCTTAGGATGAAAGAGGGAATTCAGTTTGTGCTGTGGCAAAGCCTGGCCATCACAGTGGGGAGATTTAATGGGGTTTTAATCACTGATTTTAATGGGATTTGCTAGAGATCCCACAGGGCATAGGAATCACAGAATCACAGAAACGTTTAGGTTAGAAAAGACTCTTAAGATCATTGAGTCCAGTGATAAACCCAACACTGCCAAGTCCACCACTAAACCATGTCCCTAAGAATGATGTCTACCTATTTTTTAAATACCTCCAGGGATGATGACTCAAACGCTTCCCTGGGCAGCCTGTTCCAGTGTTTGATAACCTGTTCAGTGGAGAAATTTTTCCTAATATCCAACCTAAACCTCTCGTGGCACAACTTGAGGCTGTTTCCTCTTGTCCTATCACTTGCTACTTGCAAGAAGAGACCGACCACAGGTCCCGCTTGTCCTCCCTCTGGGTTACAGACTAGGGGAGCAGCTGCCTCGCTGTACAGCTCCCCATCCCCTGCAACACACGTCCCTCCTGCAAGGGAAGCTCTCCCCAGTTTTGAGGGCTGAGTGATCCCTAAGGATGGGGATCTGCGCTGGGGCCAGGGATGACAGGGAGCTCCTGGCACATGGGGAAGGCAAAACCCGTGTTTCCACACCCCTGCTTCCCTCAGACTGCAGGAAAGTGACATTGGAAAGGCCTGTGCACTGTTCCCAGCCTGCATATCCCACAGGCTGCATCCAGGCTAGGGTAACCCCGAGTCCTGTCACAACTCGCTCCCACTCTGTCAGGGCTGCAGAAAGAGCAAACTGCCCCATAGGGCTCCTGCAGCCCCACCGCAGCCACGAGACGGGAGGAACCAGCTCCGCAGCCCTGCGAATGCTGCACGAGAGCCCCAGCAGATCCACGCTCCCGTTTGCACCCTTGGTGGAAAAAGCTGCTTGCTTAAAGTAGTGCAGCGGCCTCGTCCATGCTCTTCCCAAGCCACTGCCCCGTTTGTGCTGCTCTCACTGCAGGTCAGGGGAATGGCCATGGATTCCTGGGCCCCGAGGACTGCCGTTTGCCTCCCATGTTTCACTGCTTGGTGCCACATCTCCGTCAGCAAATTAAGTTCACTTCAGAGCCACTGTGTTTCAGACTTAGAAAGGTAAAGTCATGTCCACTTCGGTTACAGGGATTATCCAGGTATCACTGTCAACTACCAGCTGTCACTCCATCCTAAGCACTGCTCCAGGTCAGATAAAGCCCTCTCATGCTGTGCCAGGACTTCTATTGTCCAGTAGCAAATGCTTAGAGAAAGCCTGTATGAATCAAGTGAATCTTGGAGCCCAACAGCACATTAGGGACTCATGGGCTGATGTTTGTAACAGTCACAGAAGGACCATCCACCGGGATCTCTCTTAACTCTCCATGTGTAATCCAGCTGCACTCACACAGCCTGCACGGCAACCCAACGTGAGACGAGGCGGGTTTAAACCGGCAATAACCTCCCTGCACGAGGTTGCATCGGCTTAATTAATGTTTGAAACCTGCTGCCAAGGAAGCGGTGCTGCTCTTTGCACCAAGCAGAGGTAGGGCCGATGCAGGTTGGGGTGCAGGGAGATGCCACACAGCTGCGGCTTCGCAGAATTGGCTTTGGTGGAGATGTGGAGCGGGAGAGCGCTCCATGCACAGCCAAAAGCGAAGCAAGGACTTCTCATTGGAAACACTTGCTTTAAGGTCAGCGTTCGTGAAAGCTGACAGCCTCTGAAACAGAAAAACAGAAGTCCCGTGAGCAGCCACGGGACAAGCATCAGCAAGAACCGCGCAGGGGAGAGCAGCGCTCGAAAAACACAGCAGGGTGGAAAAAACAAATTTTTCTGGAGCACAGTGCTAGGAACAGCATGTTTGGCAGTTACAGCAAAAAAAGAAAACCAGAGACATCAGCACTTATGAGTCCTCTCCCCAGCTCTGGGGAAGGCGGCAGGTTGGTGGCTGGAGCAACGAGACTGACACAGAGGAACCTCGGGCTCCCAACGCACTCTTCCCTGCCCGAGTTGGGCAGCAGGGACCCTTCCCCGATGTCCTGCAGGGATGGCCAGCCTTTGGGACAGCTTGAAAGAGCCTGTGAAGGGGAAGGTGGCTTGGAAATCAAAATAGCTATTGTTTTTCACCATGAAAGATGAACAAATTTCATCATTAAAGGGTCAGTTAGGTCCATGTGAAGACCAGGCTATTGTAACCTCTGCTGCTTCTTAGAGCAATTTTTCTCCTGAAGAAGGAGCCGCCAGGCCACTTCAGAGGGACGTCTCCTTCTGAAGGTGGAAAATGCCTGGCATTGTGTCCAGCCTGTGTTTGAAGTGGGAGAAAAGCAACTTTGAATAAGCTTTTTATGGGCCCCATGGCTCTGCTTGACCATAATGTCAGCTTGTAATTAGCAACAGATACCACTTCTGTCACTCGTGATGTTATCATCAGCCGTCTTGCGTTTCAAAGTGAGGAGAGGCATGTAAATTATGGGCAATTTGGTCTCTGAAATGGGCTTTATGGGTTTTTTTTTTTCTGCGGGGTGACTGGGAAGCCTGGAGTTCGTTACAGAGATAGCAGTTAAGCCGGCAGAGAAAAGCAAGTACATTAGAGCTGCTCCAGCAGATCCCTGGAGAAAACACGTATGTGCCAGCTCCCTGGTGAAGGCAGAGCTGAGTGGTAGGTCTCACTGTGTATTCTGAGGAAAGAGGAGAGCAGGTTTGGAGGCAGCCACCATCCTACGTCTGAGATGAGGAGGGCTCTGCAAAACTTCATTCACTCACCGACACAGAGCACTGGAAGGGGAAGAGGATGGATCGCTCCTGGGCAGCCAAGGCAGCGTTGTTTCCTACTCAATATATTGCAAGTACTTTGGCTGACAAAGTGTCAGATGGCCCAAGAACTACTGAGCCAATATTTTCCCCTTATTGATAGAAAGCCTTGCCTTCAACTAAAATACAATTTTCAGGGCAAAGGAGAGGCTTGTAATTCCCAAAACAGATTTGATATTTTGTAAGGAAAACAAAACCCCCAAACTCACATCATTTACAGTTTTTACCAAAAGCAGTTTTAACTTCTGCTAAAAAAAAATAGAGCAAAATTTTTTGCCTTTTTTTGGGGTTGGGGGGGAAGCCTATTTCTTGCAGCAAGCCCAGCAAGTTTCCCACATCCCCTGGCACTGCTCTGCAGCCTAACAGATCCCACTGAGTATTTGATTTCACCTATTGCTGGAAGATTTACTAAGCGTCCTGTTTCTGCCTTGCTTTGGCCTCCTGCAGAAGGAGTCACCCTGGAGCTACTCCTTGCAAGGGGTCTCCAGGAAATGGGCTACAGCAGAATTTGGCCCCACGTTGACTCTGTGGTGTCACGTTCTCCCCTTTTATTTGCTGGAGGAATTCAAGCATCACTCTACTGCTCCAATCTTTCTATCTACCACTGGCAAATAACACAGCCAAAAAGGTTATCTGCCTTCAAACAGAAATAGCTTATGTTTAGAGAAGAATTAAATTTTGTTCCCTTTAGAGTTGCAACCACATCCTCAAAGCTGTTAACCTGAAAGTGAACTTCAGATAATAAAACTCTAACCTCACCCCTTCAGAAGAGCCAGCATTCAGCAGCTACCTTGTGTACTCTCCCGCTATCTGCCCCATCGATTGCTTGATAGCCTGGCTTGTTTTCTTTTTCAAGGGAAGACAGCTACTAAATCTACGCTCCCCATCCCTCTCCTTAGCACTCTTGGGCTTCTCCACAGCTGCAATGCTTTTCCATCGTCCCTGCTCTCAGTTAAATAAACATTATGACACATACTGATTGCTTTAACAAACTTTGCTGTTCCACGTCCTCGGCAAAGCACGGTTATCTTTTTACAGGGAACATTCCTTTCCTGTTGCTATGCCTACTTCAGCGCCATCTAGCACGATAGCCAAGACTGCTGAACTCTCTCGCGATTTCCAGTGGCTCCGGGTTTGCTCATCTTGAAATAGCTCAGGAGGGGTATGGGGCCAGACCGACAGCAGATGGGAGCTGTCAGAGCCTGCAGCAGAGCTCCCCCAGTTTATCCCAGTCCAGGACCCACTGCCGGAGGGTGAATGTTGTCTTCTGAAAATGCCTCGGAGCTAAAAATGTCTGGGTGGAGTGAGGTGGGTGAAGGAAAAGGGAAAAGAGGGATATGACTGCCAGCACGGCTGGGGAAGGTTGATTTTATCCTCCCCAAAAGGCTGCATTTGGAGTTCTGTAATTTGCAACTAAATTGCAGAATCCAGAAATATTTCTGGCAAATGGTATTTCGCAACCATTCATCATCGTCGTGCACAATTTCCTTCACATGACAACCTATGTTTTAAAACTTGCAAAGAGAGGGGAAACTGCCATTTGTTTTGGCCAAGCCGAAATAGCCCCTGGCGCAGGGACTGGGGGTGCCAGGGCTGCTCCCATCGATAAGCCGGGCAGCCAGCCCTGGCCGGGCGGGCACAGGCACCTCCTGTTTCACACACGACACATAATGGTTTCAAGAAATGAGTGTGCTTCAGTTTCCCCTAACCAGCTCATTTCTCACATCTAACACAGCAGTGCCTGTGGTCCGTGGGGTTGCACCACTCTGTTAACTACTGCATGGCAACCTAGAGGTTTTAATGACAAACTTCCATAAAGTCCATGATTTCACCTTTCTTTGTGTTTTCACTTCCCCTCGTGCAAACACTGTCCTCCCGATAAAGGATAGGTTGGCTCCTCAGATACCTCAATTCTCAAAGGTCTTATTATTTCTATCTAATGGAGACCCAGACGCAATATCTCCAAAATATATCTAGTATGCCGGACAAGACAGGCAGAGGCCAGTGAAGCCGAAGAAGATTTCTGGCAGCTGATCAGTTGTAAAAGATAGTTCTTCCTCCAGGCATCAGCCAGAGTATTTTTGGATCCACAGGACGTGTGCGTGCGCTGCCCTCGCAGCTCTCAGTCTGAATACTCCCGCACCTTCCTGCACCACATACCCAAACTGTTTTCTCCTTGTTCTAAGGACATTAAGTGATATACAGGATCTAATTAAGCTTTCTTCTTCTTATCTTTCTATTTAGGCTTTTTCATGAAGTAGCCATAATACATTGGATTAGTTGTGCATGGGCGGGGGGAGCAGGGGGTGGGAGAAAACAAGGGTGTGAGCAGAGGAAAGGACTTGAAAGGAAGCAGATAAATCCCAGCCCAAGTCCCTCCTAGCCTGTATCCGGCAGCGAGCATATTGCCAGCCGGACAAGGGTTGGGGACAACCCCCTTTCCAGGCCAACACTCACCCCTTGTTGGGGAACTCACCACCTTGTCCCCATCTCTCTCCCTCCCACCGAGCTCTGCACCCAGAGCCATGTCCATCTCCTGGGTCTGGGAGCAGCGGGAGGAGGTATCGTGGGGGTCCTGCTGGGGATAAACTGGGGGGTCACACTAGGATAAAGCCAGCCCTTGGGGAAGAGATTTCTGTCCGTTCTCCTCCGAAATGGGGCTGTGCACAGTGGCTCCTTGGAGACTCTCCACCTCACGTGCCCCAAGAGACACAGCAACAGCAGCCAACTTCTTCCGTAGCCGAACCCAGCAGCGCCAAGGGATGCTTCTGCTGGCAGAACACCAAAGACTCATCTCCGGCCACGGTAACACAGCCAGGGCAGCGGTCAAAGCCTGCACGGCTCAGGAAGGAGGGAAACCGGAGAGCTGGATGGGCCCAAACCCAGATGGAGAGAGACGGCCGCGTGACTGGAGGAAATGATTCAGAATCTGGAAATGTGAACAGTGCAGGCCGCGTGCGCGGGGTCTGGAATTGGCCTCTCTTGACACAGAGCGGCTGGGGGCTTTTTTTGGGACTCAGACAGGGATTCTTGGAAGTGTGTCAGGAGCAGGCTGAGTGCATGTGCCAGATCCACGTGGAGAAAACCTCCTGGTCTGGAACATCAGTTGGGTGTTTTCGATTTTTGGGTTTTGCAGGTTGTACAAGCTGAAGTTTAAACGGCCGCATTCCTTGCAGTCATTTGCTTTTATTAAAGGAATAGTGTATATACACATTGCCAGCAAGCCCTGCACCTAGGAGATGTGCTGTGGGCTCTAATAGGATTGAACTGGCCTTCCATGGAAAAAGCGCGTCCAAAGGCTTTTCTGGTCCATCAGGACAACTTCTTTGTTGTAATTCCACAGCTCATTCCCACTGAACTGCAAACAGGTCAAAGCCAGCAGCACTGGAAAGGGCTCTTTCCCACTGTACCCTGCTACTGTGTGCTCTGCCGAGCTCCGGAGTGGCCCAGTGCGGCCGCTCCAGCCACCCCAGGCCCTGCAGGGTTCCCTCTGACAGACAGCCCTAGCCATCCATGCCAGGCCCCCTTCACCACCATGTATTTAAGCTCACCTTAGTCTAAAAAATCAAAGCTGCACTGCTGGTCTCCTTTTAGCTTTTCCAGCCCATTTCCTTGGCACGAACTCTGGTTTTTGCCTCTCCATAGAAACGGAATTGCGTCATCTAATTGTCCTAGCCTTTAGGTAAAAACCAACCTTCAAGACACCCCAGTGACTCCCACACCAGCTTACCCAGTTTTCCAGTTTGACTGTTTGAGGCCAGCAGACCCTCCTTTTTGCTTTGGCTCCTTTTTGCCCCCATTAGGCAAAATGCTATATAAGCCATCTTGGCTGCTTTTGCAAAGGGTTCCCCTGACCACTCTCACCTTCACTGCCATCCCAGCCCAGCCTCCTCAACTCCTTCTAGCCTTTGTTGACCCACCATCCCTACAAGCTCCTCATTTTCCTTAAGTCACCCCTTGTCCTGCTCGTTCAACCTGCAAAGGTGGAACAAGTTCACCTTTCCCTGCTGCCTCTGGTGTGGCCTCTGCTAATTTACATCTCAGCTGGGTAACACAAGATCAAAGACAGCAGCCAGGTCTGAGTCCCCGGATGCCTGGATAATCTCTAATGCTGCTGCAGGGATTGTAACAGTCATAGGAGAAGGAGAAGACCCAGGAAGGTCGGTCCCAGATATCATCGTGTTTAATTTCACTTCATTAAATCGAAATGGGATTGCGTTACATCCTAGACAGTCTTTGAGAAATGCATTTATGGGGGGGGTTGGTGATGAGGTCCAACACTTGGGCACTCCTGGGTGCGTGGCGTGGGGTGAGGCAGCCAGGACCATAAATCAGCTCCCCACAGGACAACCAGATGAGATTTCTGAATTCACCCCCGAGATGTCTCTGAATTTGATACTCGGGAAGGGCTAGATGTGCCTGGCTGGGAAACTGATCTCTTCCATACCAGCCTCAAACCTGGTCCTGGAGGTAAATACACCTCCCTGCCCCTGTGTCCTCTGGCCATGGACTGGAAACACCACCTAAATTAGTGGGAAGGGAGTCTGCTTTCCTGTTTGTGCAAGAACTGACTTCTCTGAAGATTTGCCAGTGGTGGGGCTGGGTTTAAGAAGAATAAAATACTGTTGAGATGAAGGGAAGCATCAGTGAAGGTCAGTGAGTTCTTTGGATTAAAATTTCTCCCCAGATTTATGTGAGGTTTGCATTGTCTAGCTTTCTTTTGTTGGGTGATCTCTTGCATTCCTGTGGCACAAGAAGCCAAATTCATCCTTCCTCTAAATACATTTATTTCTCTCCTGAAATTAATTAAGAGCAATGATGGCAGAACAGCTACTAAGCTCTGTGAGACACAAAGGAGTTGCGCCTGCTGCAACAGCACAACCATAAACACGGTTTATGTCCTCTGAGGGAGGGCTGTGGATGTTTTACCTTTGGCTTCCAGCAAGCCCAGCTTGCTTTGAGCCTGCCTCATGGATCTTTTCTTCCAGGGAAAATGGGGAAAAAAAATCAAAATCAGACCCACATTTCCAAATGTACCTATTCCCTACCATCTTTTTAGGCAAAACGCACGATGAATCCTTACACATCTCCCAGCAATACGTGCAGAGCGAGGATGGCTTAGTGAAGAAGTGGAGAAAAAAAATCAGCAAACTTACACCAAGGTTGAGCAACAGATGAGATCCTGTCTCTGAAGAAATGACATTATGAATCTGGTGAGGAGAAGGAACAGAGTGTTTGTTGGCTTTTCTCTCTAGGAAGCAGCAGGCAGCCAGAAGTCTCCTGTAAATGAAAGGCCTGGAAGAGAGTAGCACGATCTGTCAAAGGGAAGAGCTGGTGCTAACCAACACCATCAACAACTGTTGACAGATGAACCTTCCCTAGACCGCTGGGTCTGGAGAATTTCTGAGGAGTGAATAACTTCTGTCCGTTACAGAGACTCTTGCAAAATCCCTATGAAATCCCAGCTCAAACTCAGCTATTCCAGAAACAATTGTATAACTTCAGAATAGCAAGCAAATATCTAAATAATCCCTCTTGATCCTGGGCCCAGCAAGAGGCTGGTGGCAGGATGCCGGGAACCCAGATGTGCAGAGGGTAGGTAGAAAGCATGCTGTTCCAGCCCCTTCTGCAATCACTGCTCTCCTTGAATGATTCCTTTCCCCTTGGCCAACCCCAACACCCATGGTCCACTAGATGTGCTATGGCCTCAGGGCCAGGGTCACCACTCCTGTCCTTTCCCCCGCAGCAGCTGCTCTGCCAGGTCTTGGTCAGGGAGCTGAACTGTCCTGCAGTCTTCAGATGGCTTCAGACACTGATGAAGAAAAGTGGTTTCCCTCCTGTTGAGCTGTAATGGTGGGAATGGGACTAAAGAACTCTTGCATGCCAACACCTGGAACCACAGATGAGAGTCATATGCCCTTTTGGGTTTGCAGGTACATGAGTGCTTCCCCTAGCCTGTTCCAGCTGCAGAAATCACTGCCCCCCTTAATGCACCGTCTCTGTTTGTGCCATCACCCCTTCCCCAACGTATGAAGTGTATTTCTGTCATTTCCTATTTCTAATAACTTCCTACAGTGTTACCCAAAACGGGCTAGGGAAAAATGGAACAAACCAGTTGGATTAGAGGTAGTGACTCCCAGAAGGTGGCTGTGGTGAGTAGATGGGTTGGTTGTTTCTTCTGGAGCCAAGCAATGGCATGTGGACATTGACCAGCCGGTGAATTTGGCTTTGCAGGGAAAGAAACTGCCCAGCAGGGTGGCAGTGGCAGTGCCTCCTCTGTGTGGGATGTCCTTGGGCACAGTAAAAATCCCAGTGAGAAGATGAGAACATTCAGGGAACATCCAGGTCTTACTCTGGCCCATGTCCCCTTGCTCTGCAGAGGCAGGTGAAAGTCCCTGGTGTTTCCACTGAGTCGAGCGTCTCCACGTACCACACGCCTCAGGGTCATGCTCCGGAGGCACAGGCTGGATCCCAACAACATCTCAGGTCACACCAGGTGGGAAGGTGGCCAGGCCTGGGTCAGATGCCTAAGGTGCACTGTGAGGCACGGGATCAAACAACAAACGCCTTCACCTACCTGCAAATGACAGGTGCCCCTATATTATTTTTCACTCCAGCCCTCAACCACTGCACCAGTATATCCAGTAGCTGCTTGCTGTGACCACTGGGTGGTTAGAGGACACATTGTGGGCAGCTGGAAGGACCATGGTGGGTTGCTATATCTACAGTTCCTTCCCCTCCTTCTTCCCTAGTCCATGTCCACCCAAAAGAGATTTTAAGGACTTACTTTCTAAGAGGAGAGATTCGTACCTCAAGCAGGAGGCCCAGAGCATGCGAATGCCTGTACCTTTTCTAAAATCAGTATGGGTTTTGCTGGGAGGCTGCCCTCCTCACGAGCCCTCTGTTTTAAAAATCTTTTACAAGAAAGTCATCACTCGGTTATGTGGCATTTTTATAAGTAAAGAACTGCTGCACAGAAATCAGCTCAAGTCCATCTGCAAAAGCCTGAAAAATGCCGAATTCCTGATTCCAGGAGACCAGTATGTCTCAGGGCTCCCACCACCTGATCCAGTAGCAGATCTGGACTCTTTTCCAGCACGTTATATTTAACTCTGGCCTCTTATAGCCCCAGATTGCTTAGCTCTGAAGCAGCAAGTTTAATATCCCTTTCAGAACATCATTAACATTAACCATTTTTACTGCGTATTCTTGTTATTCATGTAAGCGGATCCCCCTTTGGGCCTTGCTCCAGGCAATCCCTTGGGCATTCGCTCAAGTGAACTCGGTGCACTCCAAGCCGCAGCAAAGGGCTGCTCCTGAATTCCCTGCACACGTGATGCTCGCTTGGCACGTACAGCTGCACCAGTGGGGACCCCTCAACGTGTCCTCGAGGTCACCGGGCACAGGTTCCTGAGGCTCCTGAGCTGGAGGAGAACAAAACGGACACTGGCACCGGCACACAGGAGCCGAGCGTGGCGGTGATGACGCACTCCCGCCGTGGCCAGCAGCTCAGCTCCCAGCGCGTAGCAGAGCAGACCCCGGGCAGATCCCCCTGTTCTGACACGCTCCGTATGCCGGAGAGCCCCTTCCAGCCCTGCTCCACCCATGCACATCACGCTGGGAGAGAGAAACCTTCTCTGATATTTTGTTTGTTCGTTCGAAGGCAGCTTGCCAGCCTCTCCGTATCACTTTAGAAGTGCAAAACAGCCGGATCTAGATCTCAGGTTCACACCTAGTTTTTGAATGATATTTTGGGACTGAGTCAGATCCTTAATTTGGAAGGATATTACCTGGTGGCTCTGGACTGAGGATCAATGCTAATACATCATTTCCTCTCATTAGCTTTTTCCATTTGTTTTGCATTAGAAGCAATCCTAAGACCTACACTGCTGATAGGAGAAAAGTCTTCTGCCAGGAAGATCTTCTCACTCTGATAAGGGCATTTATCCTCATCTGCTGCGAATGTCACTGCTGCAACGTTCCCTTTTAGCGCTCTGGGCTGTAGCTCTATGTTAGGCCGACAAAAATAATAAGTCCTAAAATGAAAACCTCCAGATGAGCTTGGCAGAAACAGCACATCCATCACAAATGGAAATCGCATTTGATACTCCACAATGGCAGGAAACTCACCTGGTTTTATTTAGTCTCCACACAGCTATGTGCTATTGGCACTCCTCCAGTGTATCTCTTTTGAGAGGGACCTTTTTTTTCTTTTTAAACTCTCTGTTAGTGTCTGTCCTTTCTTATCTAAAGCACCCTGCATGTTTGATTTTCACTGACGACCTTCGCTGATTTTTTTTTGTTTGCCTGCTGTAAAAAAGTATGAGGGAACTCAGCAATTTATGCATTTACAGCTCTGTTCCCACAACAAGGTGCTTAAAATAAAGAAATTGGCTCAGGGTAATTGCTTGATATGAGAAAGATTATACAGGCAATGAACATCTGTATCACAGCTACAGTTGATGGCTCTGAGTGCTGTATCATGTGCCAGGAGTTCTCTGCCAAAAAAAATACTTAAAAAAAAAAAATTCCAGCCCAACATATGCTTATATAAGACTTATCCAGTATGCAAAGAAGCTCGTGAACGAAAAAAAAAATAAAAAGCAAGAAAGAAAGAAAAGGAAAAAAGGCTGGAGTGTTGAAATAACACAGGAAATTATGCAACTGATACCTGAACCTGAGCATTGCAGATCCTATCCGGAAACCTCGCTATCTCACAGAGCTCTGGTAAAATAAAACAAGATATCCTCCTTTTCGAAACTGAACTTGTTGATACAGAGTCAGATGGAGGTTTTGCACCAACACGGTCACTGCAGGCCAGAGCAGCTGCAACATGGGCCAAGATTCGTGTCAACCCCAGCATCTGGGGAAGGTAAATCCCCCCTTGGCTGCACCGCTCGGAAACCTCCAGGGCTCGGCACACACCCCAGGGGCGCATGGACACCGGCTGCTCCTTTGCAAGGGGTTGAATTACCTCTGCGGCTTTTAGTATGCGAGCTGCGTGGATAAAACGGAATGGAGAAACAACTTTGGAATAGAATCAGCTGTGAATTTTTGCCAGAAATTTAAGCTGACCCAAAGAAAACTTGTTCCTGAGATAAGTTCAAGAACTTTTCCCACCTTATTATTTCCATGTTCATATTTGACATGCAGAAGGGTTGCATTCCTCCCCTGCTTCTCCAACAACCTCTGCTTTAGGGTCTCTGCAAGCCCCACTCATCCTCTGCACAGGACTTAACCCAGGACTCCCAGAAATTCACTCGGGAACTTGAGGCAGAGCCACAGAGCCCATAACCCCCAGCAGTTAACAGGTGAGGGTTACGTGAGCTGCAGTTCACTTCTCAGCACATGACGGGGGAGCAGAGTCGGGACTTGTCCGGGCACAGCACCGGGAGCTCAACATCACCGTTTCAGACTTGTAACGGGAGATCCCCTTCCCACCTAGCAAAAAAAAAAAAAAGTAAAATTTCTCAGGCCCAGCTGAGCTTACCTGTCCTTTTCCCTGTGCACCAGGAGGGCTGCCGACCTGGGAAGGCCTGGTTCAAAGTTTTGTTTTGGTAACAAGCTCATCCATCCCATGACTAACCACCCTTGCTAATGGTTTAAGTCAGCACTGAGTATTCAGACACCGACTGGCAGCTCCAGCAGGAGGAAGAGAGAAAGATCAGTCATGTCGATCTTGCCAACCAGGCGCGTAGCAAGGGGAAGGGAAGGTAGAGGCAGGACAGGATCAGGATGATCTTCTTGCCTTGAGAAAAACACTCATATGTGTCTCCGGAAAGAAGACATCTGCCGGTGAAACGCTGTGACAGGGGAGTTCTCCAGCAGCAGAGTGCGAAGAAGCCTCATGGGCTTGGCCTGGAAAGGTTTGATTCAAAGTTGAGTTGGGCTGACAGGAGTTTTCACACTGGCTTCAACAAGTTAAAAGCTCAGCATTTTCCTTGTTTAGTCTTTAGTAAACGATACATTTAGGGGTATGCACGCCCCTGCCCTTACCGTGGTTTCCCCCCCGACACTACCCACCTAACCGTTGGCTTATCCTCTCCCACTGGTACAAAACCACAACCCTCTTTCCTCCCTGTGGCACAGCTGCCTCCCCATCAGCCTTGGTGGTGAGCACATTCACAGAGCCCGGAGGGAAACTGCCCTCCTCCTGCGCTGCAGAGCCCCAGAACTGCCTAAAAAACAAATTAAGAGTTTGAAGTCAGGGAGAGAAACACATCCCCTCTGCTGCCTTCCCAGGCCCAAACCCATAGCACCTCATAGACAGCTCCACTGCAGGATCTGGCCATGCCCTCTGGCCCGGTGGGACCTGAGCCCTGTGATCATGAAGGAGTCCTTTGTACCTCTGAAATGCTGTCAGCTTGTGAAACAAAGCTCCAACAGTCCCAAACTCCTTGATGCCCGAGAAAATGAGTGAGCAGAGGGGCTGGGAGAGTTCCCGAGCACGTCTCAGTGGGCAGAAGGAGGACTATCTAATCAGATGTGGATGGAGAACAAATAAAAAACAGCTGCTTTTCACCAGCTCTTCTCCCAACTGGAAAAAAAAATGCATACACATACAAGAACAAGGGAAGAGGCACTGATGAGCTGTTATCTGAATTTATTGCCAGCATCTGACCCACAGTGGGGTCTATTCTTTTTTTTTTTTTCTTCCTTTAATTTATGACCCAGTTTCTCATCGTGTCATGACATCACCCAGGGAGACAGATTTCATAAACATGCACGCACATCGCACTGGAAACAGGATAAAGCCCTAGGCCATCCCAGGCTCCACACAGCATCACCCAAGCAGCGCTCCCCAGGCACCCTCTCTTCCAAGAAATCACTTGGCGTGGCCATGACAGAGCCACCCACCTCCAAAGTTTTACTGGGCTGAAGGCAGCACGGAGGGGATTTTTACACCACACCAGCCTAAAAGCAGCGTTGCACCCTTGCGTCCTCCTGCCCCACCCTGACTGCACTTTCCCTCCAAGGGAGCCAGACAGCTCCGCACTCAGATGTGATTTATGATGTTTCCTTTTGGCAGCAAAATATACCAAATCCTTCAGAGACTGGGTGGAACCAGAACTGCCTTCTCCATCACTCAGTCCAGGCTCAGACTGGAGAAGCCAGTGGTCAGCCTATGTATGGCCAATGTGCTCCCGGTCCAGCCTCAGCCCACGACCATCAGAGCCCACATGGCTGGCCCAGGAAGGAGCTCTTGGCTTTCCTACACCTAATAAAGGCAAATTGATGGCAGATCTCTTGTTCCAAAACACTCTGTTATTTTTTTTTTGTCTGCCTGCAGCTTCCCTTGGTGAAAAATCAGAAACTACCCATCTTCACGATGGAAATCTCAGCTGAAAGGGCAAGGCCAGATGAGCACGGAGCTTGAACTTCCCTCTGCTTTCAGAGGTGGCAAAGAAATTATCAGCACAGATGGTGGAAAGACAGGAACAAGCATGTCAGCCCCCAGATGTACATGGCCATTAGGAAACCCAAACAAGGAAACCAATTACAACAATTGTTCTCGACACCTACATTGCCCTCTTCATCTTCACATCCTTATACCACAGTGTAAAGGAAGAAACTGAGGCTAAAGAGCTGGCTCCTAGTAGCAGAAGATGCAGGGCAGGCAGGGAATTACAGCTCAGGTCTCCTGGGTGCTTCAGCTTCTCCTCATTCGTGGGATCCTCAAGCTGAGGCCCATAGCACAGATGCAACCTCATTTCAGGACAATATGAGTCTTTTTAGAGCTTAAAAATTGTTTTTGTGTCATCAGGCTTTAAAAGATGACCAAAATTAAATAATGAAAGTGAATGTGATTCTAAATCATCCTTTTGTAAGGCTTATGAAGAGCCCCAAAGCTCAGATATCAGGTCTGGTGGTGCTACCTGCTACAGATACAATGCAGCCATCGCATGCCTCCTCCATCACATGAAAGCCCTTAATAAAATCAGCTAAAGAAGAGCTGACCAGACCACAGGGATTTAGACTATTCTCTGAGATGTCTTCCTTGGGGCTTTTAGCTGTCACTTTATTTTCTCATGCTTAGGACAGAAGTTATCTTTACCAGACATTGTACATGACCTCATCATTGAAATATACTGCCATCACAACTGGAACTTCCCCCATTTGTTAGCATTGGGTTTAAGTTCAAGTTGAACCCCCGACCTCCTGGCTCCACATTAAGATGTCTAGCAAGCCATTGCAGTTAAGGGTGGTACGTAATGAGCCAAATCATCCTTCCTGCAACTCCAACACAGCCATTGGAGCTGGGCTAGAGGTTACTCTGCTTCAGTGGTTTTAGCAGTCTCTCAGAAATGCTTGTTTTATGTAATCCTTACATAAATAGTTGTGAGGTGGGTGGAAGGATACCAGGATTAGAGAGTCCTCTCCTCAAGGGTCACAATACAGAAGGTAGAAAACTCTCTGTTTATGGGTCTGCACACAAGCTGCAGAATGTCCCACCCAGCAGGTGACACACAACCCACGTCCAAGCAGAGACCAGGCATAGAAAACAAGCTAGGGAGGGAAGGTGTCTAAGACTCTTCTTGCCATAGATTAAAAACAAGCAGACTCAGCCTCTTCCACCCAGTCCTTTCCTGAAATAGGATCAACTCATGCCTGCCTTCCATCAGATCAGCACCTAACCACCCAAGTGACCCCACCTCAGTATGCTGAAGGCAAAGTCATTCCTTGCACCAGGACTGAAAAACCCAGCCAGAGATCAGGTTAGCACCAGGAGACCAGGGAACCGACTGACTTGTCTATGCAGATACCTGTGCTTGCAGTGGTCCACAGTTCCTTCAGCACAAGCCTAGCAGGGCTTGTCCTGGGGCTGGACACCAGCAGGGCCAGATGACTCCATAGGGCTGCTCAGGAATAGAATCATGGAATCATAGGGCTGGAAGGGCCCTCTGGAGATCACCCCATCCCACCCCCTGCCAGAGCAGGGTCACCCAGAGCAGGGGGCACAGGAACGCCTCCAGGCGGGTTTGGGATGTCCCCAGAGACAGAGACTCCCCCACCTCCCTGGGCAGCCTGGGCCAGGGCTCTGCCACCCTCAAGGGAAAGAAGTTCCTCCTCATTTGTGCCCGTTCCCCCTTGTCCTGTCCCTGGGCACCACTGAGAAGAGCCTGGCCCCATCCTCCTGACACCCACCCTTTAAGGATTTACAAGCCTTGATAAGGTCCCCCCTCAGCTGTCTTTTTTCCAGACTAAAGAGACCCAAATCCCTCAGCCTTTCTTCATAAGATAGAATACAAGTCTTGATGTCCAGTTGCTTCAACCTTTTCTGTGCACCCATCCTAAAATCCACCTACCCAGCTGCTCGGCTCTAGACTGATGTTCTCAGAAACCCTCAAGGTCTCCACAGTGGATTTAACCCAGGAGCTCTGGGATAATCTCCCAGTGGAGAGGAAGCTGCCTCCTCCAGCCTGTGTGCTGGTTAGGATAATTCTTCCTTTGACTGATGATCAAGAAGCTCTTATGTACAGAGGGGAGTGATTTGTTCTGTAATGCTCGTGGCATTGGTTCAGCGCTTGGCGATTCTGTCTTGTTATCACTGGTGGAGAATTTTACAGGCCACTGACAGACCTTCAAACGCAGCCATTGCTGTGTGGAAAATCCAATTTGCTTTGGAAGCCTCCTGACACAAGGCCTTGTCTTCATGGTCCCTTGGCAAACCATTTTCAGCACATGCACTAGTTCATGACCCTGTGATTTAACGGACATCATTAAATTTTAGCAGAAGAATCCATCACTTTGAAGGAACCCCTAACAAGTGTGTGACCTAAAAGTGAGACCTAATATACGGGCATCTCCGCACAAAGGGCTCCTTTTCTCTTAACATTTGGCTTATCTCCATGCCACTCCCAGGTCAAGTTCAGTAGTAAGCCCTCATAGTCAATGCACCATTGAGCCGCTCCAGGAAAAGCGAATAGCATCAATGCAAAAAATGTAAATGTGCGTTTCTTTGCAGCATCCCCCGCTGCCAAACAGATAACAAGTTTATGTAGGCACAGAAAAAATTCCTATTTGAATAATTATTGTTTGCTTATAAATTAACCCACAGAACTGTGCCACATGCCGTAAAACAATTTTACATTACATGGGCTTAAACGGTAGGACTGGTATAATAAACTCTATGTTGAGTCACCAAATTCCTCACATTCTTTGACTTCCCATTCTGTCTCAAATGTCAGATATCTCGCTGGGGTAACACAAGCAGTAGCAAGGGCCGGGGGTTTGCGTGGGTTTTAATTGTAAAAGCAACATTCTCACAGAGAACGACAAGGTTCACAACCCCGCTCCACGGCTTGGGCAGGCCGGGGGAACTTCAAAGGCTTCTTGTCTCCTCACTGGGTCTTTTGGGGTGTAAGAACCCCCCCAGGCCTGGCTGAGGGTCTCGAAGCTGCACAGCACCCATAACCCAGGTCACCCAGACTCTGCAGGCTACTGCCTTTTCATGAAAAAATAGGTACGAGAGCGGGGCTGAGCGTGGCAGCCAACGTGGGGCGGCTCCTCTATTTGGGCTGCAAACATCCAAATCGTTGCAATAGCCTGATGGCTGCTCTCCATTTGCCTTGTACAAGTCCACAGCAAAGGCTAAGCGAATCTATCGCTTGGGGATTGTTCAGTGACATCTAGACTTTATTTATAACTTCAGTATTTAGAGATTTTAAGATCTTATGGATTCTCCTCCTCTTTTGTATTCTGGTGCGGTGGAATCCAGACCTGTGCTTGGTTGCGTGGAGATCGTTAATGCCTTGTAGGTTTCTTTTGGTTGCTCCTCTGCCTTCAGCTGAGCACCAGTGAGGACAACACACCTTCTCCAGGCAGCCAAGAAAAATCTGTAGGCAATTTTGACATAAGGTTTCTCTCAAAAATGAAAGTGATGTTTAGGACTTGTCCATGTCCTTAAGCACAGATGCTCTGTGGAGACAGTCCATGGGAGCTCGGGAAAAGCCTGAGAGCCCAGAAATACCCTGCAATGTTCCAAGACTTGTGCATGCGCCTGGATTAAGAGATAGATTACCCAGAGCCAGCACAAAGAGCTGGATTTCCCTTCCCTCATTCTGGAGCACAGGTTTTGCCTGTGTCTAACACACTGATCGGGGGTAAAGCAGAGCTCAAGGCCACGGCAGCAGAGGTGAAGGTTTGACACTTGCAAGCGAAGCAAAAGCAGAGACAGTCCTGGACCAGCGGCCGCAGCCCTGCTCCGTCCAGCTCCCATCTCCGGAGGATGACATGCACCTGCGAGTCTTTTCATCTCAATGACATGGCCCCGTGCCTGCAGTTTTCCAATGCTGACAGAAAGAGGTTGAGGGTGAAAAGCGAGCTGGGTGGTTACAGCCAGATCCATTTCATTCCTCCTGGGATCTTTCTGGCACGAGCCCACTGTGCTCCCCCCCAAGCCGTCTGTGCTTGAGCCCACCTGGCAGGAGCTGGGCCGAGGAGGAAAGGGACCTGGCACCCTGCAGCCACTGAAAACTCAAAAAAGGTCAGGGTCTGGCCATCAAGATTCACTCTTTCTCTACTTCCTCTTGTATCCAAGCAGGGAGGGAAGGGCTGTGCCCCCCAGAGCCACTCCAGGGGACCCCCACCACTATCCTCCCCAATGGCAGGACCATCCAGAGCCCAGCAAACCCTATGTCCCACACTGATCTAAACAAGCCAAGAAAAAGCACAAATGAAGCACATGGATTTAGCATCTAAGGTCTCTTCCCAACTATGACCAACAGAAAACATCTGTAGGGGGAAGGAACCGCTCATTTACTATCTGAAATGTCAGTGAAACCCAAGAGAAAAGGAACCAAATGCAGCAATTACCCAGGCCTCCTATAGCCCCCTGCAATAATCAAATATAGCTAATTTGCGCTGACTCCTTTGTGTGCTGACTCCAGGCATGGAACAGAAAAATCACAAAGGAAAACCACCCCCAGCCTTGCTTTTTTCCTCCTTAAAATTGGGATCTGAGGATAACTAACCCCTCAGAGGAAAACATGCAGCCTGAAGGGCAGGAGCTTTAAAAACTTAATCCTTTCAGGCAAATGCAAAATACTTGTGTTTCAGCTGGAGAATGAATCGGAGATGATTCCCAGCTATCCCTGATTTAATAACGGCGAGAGCCGGCTGCAGTGGATGCAGCTCTCCCCTCACTCTACCTGCTGAATCCATCTCCAGTTTTTCAAGTTGATTCAGGGCTGGTTAGGGCAGCGGTAACTCAACTCTAAACAGCCTGCTCCCATCATCGACACGGAGCCACAGGGTCAACTGGAAACCAGAGAAAATCTGTTTAGTCATTTCTGAAGGCAAAGCAAACCGTGATGATATCACTTACTCGCGCAGACGCTCGGTCGGCAGTTCGCTGCCAAAGCACCTGGTCCTGCTGCCTCAATAAAGCAATCAGAGACGCTTTGGTGAGCGGTAAGGGAGCCCCTTACACTTTAATAACCAAAACCATGAGTTTCTTTTTAGAAAACCCAGTGAAACTGATGGGCAGTACTGCGGCTCCGAGTGGGACCGCATGAGGCTGGGCCCAGCCCCAGCGTGGTGGAGCTCAGCCCTCTTTCATCCCCACAGGGTGCTTTGGGGAGCTGCTCGCATCCATCCCAAGCAGAATCCCCCCCATCTGCATTAGGGGCTTTCATGGTGGAGGAACAGGCTTGCTCTCCAGCCGTCTCTCGTCATGGCTGGTAATCTCCCCTGGCTCCCAGGCCAGCATCAGGGCATCCCCCCCTACACTGGGCAGCCTGCTGGAGCCATAACCACACTGCGGCAGCAGCGTCTGGGCAAGGAGGGAGGACAAGGTTCCTGGGAGCTCCCATGAAGCCTCGGATGGCTGCCAGCAGAGCAAGGAGGTCAGGAAACCTCATGCTATGAAAAGGCTTCATCCCACTGCCCTCCAGGGACCACTGATGGAGAAGCATCCCAAACCCATGGTCCCAAGGAGACCTGGCATTCCAGCAAAAAAGCTTGTCTATCCCATCACAGGCAAAGGCAGGGTGGAACAGCATTATGGGGACGAAGGGGGACATGGCCGGAGCCAGCACTCGGCTGCCTGGGGTGCCCGCCAGCAGCAGCATGATGCTCCACTCTGTAAACCAAACAGCTCACGGCCTTTGCAACTCCTGAGCGGCGAAGGGAAAGTTACCGGCACCAAGGAGCTGCCTGCCCACCCTCTGCCCAGGGGTTTTACTGACTGAGGAGGCAACAAATAAAACCACCCTAAAGCGAAGCTCTCCTCTGCTTGAGCAGAGGGGCAGCAGCCGAGTGTCACCGGCGCAGTGTGCTACATGCACTCGCCATCAGCTCCTGTGCTTGGATTGCACCCGCAGGTACAAGCGGGGCTGAGGACCCCAGCACAGCACACACAGGGCCAGCAGCACCGCTCTCAATAGCTTTTGCGCCAAATAAACAGGATAAATAGAGGGGAAGGGAGGATCAGGGAGAGGAAGCAACTTGTTCCCGAGTCACCGACAGCTAGAAACAGATTGCAGGTCTCCTCCTCCAGACCTGCTCTGCCTGGGAATGTTGTTCTGTGGCTGTATCACCTTCTCCCCACCTCTCCCCCCAGCACTGCTTCACCCCCCTCCTCCTCCCCAGTGCTGAAGTATTTCAGCAGCAAGGCCAGGGTTGGTGGTCCAGTAAGAAATGCAAGCAGGGAGGCAACCCCTCTCCTGGGACCAGACTAGGTGGCCTTTTTTAAGGTCATGAGGAATTCAAGGGAGGGGGGCGGGAGGGAAGATAATAAAAAGAAGTAGAAAAAAAAAAATCATGTCCAAAGCTCTTTTTTTTTTTCCTACCAACTGCAATTGTTTCTGTTTCCTAATAAATCATGTAGGCCAGGGACGACCAATCTGCACAGCATTATTATTGTCTCAATACATTTGTTGAAAGAAAAATAACACTGTGGCTTTGCTGGAGCAGACAGGATCTGCTTTTCCAAAAGGTTTGTTGATATTAGCCCACAATCTTGTCGGGCTCCATGTATACTCTGGACTCAAAGAGCTTTGCTGCATTCCCATCTCTAAGATACGGAGAGTCACCAAACCCAAATATTACTCTGAGCAGCTGAGACCTCAAAAGGTCTTTCTTTATTTTCCTCCACACTCTGTTTCCCATTAACTCTTCAGCAGCATTTGTATGCATTAAACTTAGAGCCCAGCGGCTGAACTCGTCTCTGGGCTGAACTATCTCACATCCATCTAAACAGCAGCAACAGTTTGCAACGCGCGTGATTTACTCCGGGAGATTTTCCACAGGACATGAGCAGGGCAAGGCTCTGTTGCTCAAGGGCCAACCGGGGGCAGCCCAGACTCTGTTTTGTGGATAAACACCAGACTTTGGTACATGCTGGCCAACATATCGACAAGTTCCTGCCATCATGCTCCCCCAGACAGCGATTCTCAGCCTTCTCCAGCCCAGGCAGCACTAAGGAGCTGTGGGCTATGCTCCCCACCAGCCTGGTCTTTTGCAGCTCCCCAGAGCTACAAGCAGCACCAGCACCATGGGGACAAGATGGACAGGCCATATGCTTAAAGTCCCAGGGTTTAAGCAGACCCACATCATATGTCAGACCAGAGCTGAGGCCACCAGCACCGCTATGCTGGTCTTCGGTGTCCCCAGGAGAAGCAGCCGGTTGGATTGGGTGCAGAGAGCAACACTTTCAGGTCAATGGTGTCCATGCTCCCCTTGTGTCATTGCTTACCTCTAAACCATTATCAGAAAGCCTGGATTTTTCTGACTTTTTCTTCTTTCCATAGCACACAGAAATGAGGAGAGTTCTCCAGCATGTCCAGGAGGCTCCAGACAGGATGTATGCAAGGGCAGCCGCAGCTCACACGGGGACAAGGACGTACTCACCCTGTCCTGAAGAGTGTGCAGGATGCCACAAGACAGACCCTCTGGGCTGACCTCCTGGAGCTTTTCAGTCAGCTTACCTGACCCACTGGGGTCCCATAAGTAAAAATGAAATGCTTGAGTTATGTTCACCCCCAAGCCCACCCTCATCTGCCAAGAACAACCAAGTTGACCTGCAAATCAGGGCAAACGAGGCAAAAGGAGTCCTGAAAGGCTTTGGGCCCAGGCAGGGCACATCAGCTCAGATGCTCACACCTATGACAGACTCATCCCAGTCTGCAGACACGGAAAGAAGGGAAACTCGGAGACACAAGAGCTGATAACAGGGAGTGCTGCCCTGCTCAGAGGTGCAGCCCGAGGGAGAGCTGCTGGTGCCCATCAGCTCTGCAATCTATGGCAGCCACTCACCATCTCTATGGCCCATAAACAATGCCACAGCAGATAAAATTTGTCCCCTGATATTTCCAAATGTTACCTATTGTGATATCTGTGGCTTTGAGGGAACTGATAGTTTAATTGTGGATGCTACGCTAAGGCTACACTAGTTTTGGAAGTTCAATAAGCACAGAAGGGGTTTTCCACCCAGCTTCACTTCTGCTGCCTCTGCAGCAGTTCCCCAAAACCAGGCGGCTTGTGCAGGGCTTGCTTAACACCATCACCCATTCCCTGCTCGCCAAGGGCCCCGTGTCATGAAGGGGGAAGCAAAGGGCATGTGGTATCACAAGGGAGATAAGGCAGCGAGCCAAAAAAAACCCTGCAAAGGTAGTCAGGCATGGCTGGCCTGAGCTCGTCCCTTCTGAAGGTCTTCAGAAAGAGTGGAAAAAAAACTAAGTCAAATTAAGGCCCAGGATCAGCTTCAGGTTTAGCTACTTTAAAAGGTCTCTCAAACACAATTAATACCCATACGAGATCCTTTCCCCTCCAGCAGCCACTCCTGCAGTGCTTACACCCATGGCGTAAGGAGGCATTTGCACCCATGAGTCAGCAGAAGGCACTTGGTCTCCTCTCAGAGTAAAAGGGCAATTGGACTGGACAGCCCAGCCAGGGACACATCCCCACTCACCGCGGCACTCCTCACCAGCCCAGGGCTTCCTTGTCCAAAACCCACCTCATCCCCCTCTCCCCAGTACCCACCAGCATTCAGGGCTGGGATGTCCCTGTCCCCCTCCACAAACACTGGAAGCGATTCACCACTGTGTTACTAGCAAAAAGCAACCACAGATTAAAACATCCCTTGGAGGATTAAAGGAAACTGTTTCAGGGTAGCAGCATTTGGGGTGGATTTTAAAAGCTTTTTATTTTCTGCCCTGGGAAAGGCACAAAGTCTTTTTGCATTTGGGGCACAGTAACAGGCAAATAGGATTTCTCTGGAATAAGCAGACTAGGAACAACTCAAGGAAGAGTGGTAACAGTGTGCAGTCAGAAGGAAAAAGCCCAAGGGCAAGGCAAGCTTGGCTCGGCTGCCCCAGCCACCGTTACACAGGGTAACGAAGCTGCTGCGGTACCAGCTCAGCAGCAGCAGCCTGAGCCCTGTGAAACCATCTCCTGCCCTGGGATGTGTCCGTGCCTGAATTTCATCCTCCCATCAGCCGATGATGCACAGGCAAACAATATTACCGGCATGCTGCCGTTTCCATCCAATGTTCGGCTCCTGTGCGAAGGGCTGACATGTCTCCAAGAAACTCCGCGATCTGGATCATAATGAAAGATGTGTTTGTTTGCATCTCATTGAGTCCTCGTTTGTCCTCTCTAAAAACCACAGTGCAATTCAGCTCTGGGGCAGGCTCCGGTATGGCGACAGCACCAGAGCAGCATGGGGGGTGCCCGAGACCTCCCCCCACATCTCTCCCTTTAAAAAACACAACTCCGGGATGAGGCAACTGAACTGATTTTTTAATTATTATTAATTTTTTTTCTGCTCCAGGCAAATAAAGCCTCTGCACAAACCAGTCTGACTCCAATTGGATTTGGCACTTCCCAAAGGAACTGGAGAAACCGGTTGGTGATGGGGCAACCCCTCCACAACCACCACAGCCCTGGGTGGGCACCTGCCCCAGTCCCTGCACTGGCAGAGGTGACAGTGGCACCTGTGCTGCCTCATCCACCCCTTTCCCAGTTCTCTTTCCTGTTAATAAGGAATTTCAGCAGGTTTCCATGCGGGACAATAGCACCCTTACCACTCTCTGCGATACCAGGGCTCTCCTTCAAGCTTGGCCCAAAGTCCTTCTCCCTCATTTCAAGTGGGATAAAATAGGTTTATCACAGGAGTGGTCAGGACCAAGCAGGATTCTGCCTCGCAGCTATTGGCTCCCATCCAGAGAAGAGCCCATGGGGCTGATGGAGGCATCAGGAAGGACCCATCAACCTTTCGGGCCAACCTGGAGTTGGCAGCAAAGCTGCTGGGCTTCAGCATCCCTTTGGCCAGAGCAGGGTCCCACATCATTCCAGGCTCCAGGCAAAGAAACTGCCTTCTTCACAACGTGGGTCTCTCCAGGAGCCACGTGAGAGGCAGCAGCTCCTCGAGGGATCCCCATTTCCACACTCCCAACTTACTAATGCCTCAGAACAGGGGCCACAGGGCAGGATAACTGGCTCTGTGCTCCCTGATGTGCACAGCACACGCCACTGCCCGGGAGCATCGCTCTGCTGTGGGTCCAGAGTTGCGACCTGCTGCAATGGAGACGGAGCAGGGAGCCTCACCCAGCACCCCACACACTGCTATTACAGGGAAATCCCTCCAGTAGATTAAACACAGAAGTAAATCCTCATTACAGGCACAAGATATTCCATATAGCCCAGCTCAGCACTTAAAACTCCATGGCCACTGGCTGCAGAGAGCAAAGCCAAAGCTCAGGCATCCCAGGTGCCAGGAGCCCAGCAGGAGACAAGAACTCCATGGTGTGTTTTTTTTTAATCTAGAAGCTCATCGCTGCCTCACCCAGCCTCCTCCATAGTAGTTTTGCTCTGACATACGCATGAGTAATACCATGAAAAAACACTGCAGTGAGACTCCGCCAGCCGGAGGAAGAGCCTTCGTGCCCCGAGTCACCCCCGCAGTGGCAGAGACACAGCAGCAAGAGCAGCATTGCTGCAACACACATTTCTCCCCATAATTAGTCCAGGCCGGACAGCACATGCTCCCCAGCAAGAGTGCAAAACATAGCACCCAGAACAAGCCTTGAAGCTTTTACTGAACTTCTTGGCTGTTGCCCCAAAGTAACCAAGACATGACTCTCTCCAAACCAATTAAGCACTCACTGCTGCTGCAGGAGATGCCCCTGGTTTTCAGAGAAGACAGTAAAAGGCAAAGCTGCTGAGTCAGCACCCAGCCCTGGGGAGAAAGCCCTGCGTCAGCTCTGCTGCGAGCACAAGCCAACGCTCCTCTCCGCACTCCTGGCAGCCGCAGCCTACACACAGGGAGCCCACGGGTGAGGCTTCGCAGGCTGGAGCCCTCAAACCCAGGAGCAGCCCATCACCACCCCCAGCTCAGGGCCAGTTAACTCCATGCAAGGACCAAGGAGTTGCAGCCGCAAACCTTCTGGAAGGGCTCCCAGCAGCACACACTAGCACCAGCACAGAGCAAGGCTGGGAAGGGGAGCCGTGCACTGGGTTATATAGCACCTGTGTCCTCCAGCAAGAATCAGCCCAACGTCTTTCAGCTGGGGAAAAAAGGCAATCGCCATGAGATGGCCCCAGCTGACCCAGCCGTCTGCAGCAGTCGCTAGCGGTGCTCCCGTTACTGTCCTTCATGGCCACGAACAGGCAGACTCAACCATCCAAGGGACCATCTGTCTGTCCCTTCAAAGCCTCTCCTGTGAGCTGGGCCCCTTTGAGGCTGTGTGAGTCCCCGTGCATGTGAAGGCTGCTTGCCACAGCTTCCTCCAGATTATTACATTTGGATTATTGCATTATATTTGGAAGTTCTGCACCTCCTCCCCTGCAGGGAAAGGGGAGAGGAATAAAATATGAGACACATTTCTTTAAACTAGGTGAAGTGGCTATTGGAAATCGCCCTTTCTTTTGTCTTTCTCTCGCCCCACTGCTCTCACTTAGATCTCGCTGGTAATCTCCATGGATGCTGCCATCCCAGAGGGACAAAAGGAATGTCTTCCCTTAGAAACTGCTGCTCGGCCTCAGCCGGGTGACACGATCCCCTGCCCTCACCGCAGCCTGAGCGAGCAGCCAGCTGCTGGCTGAAGGAACAACCACGTACTGGCACCAGTGCCTGCCGCCAGCTGGTGTGCTCCCAGCCCACCATGGGCATCCTGGTCACCCACGCTTGGCTCTGGCACGCAGCCCAGGAGGACCACCGAGGAGGGACACAAGGGAGCAGTTGTACGTAGCCTGTGACTCCCACATTTTCTGCCCAGCTTTGGCCAGAGATTTCCAAATGCTGCTTGGGGCAAAATCAAGGCATTCAGGTGATGCTGAGATAGGTGGATGTGACACCCCAAAATGAACTCCACAGGGCTGTTTTGTTTTCACTGCCTCTAAGCATCTCGCTGTTGGTAGGGCAGGAGGGAAGGAGGAGGAGGAGGAGGAAGAAGAAGAGAAGGAGGAGGAAGAGAGTGCTCACAATTACTCTAAGGGTCTGTCCCTCAACGGCTATCAGTGAAGCTCTGGGGTGAAGGAGAAAGGATTGTCTGGAGAAGATGCTGCCTTTGCTCCAGCACCTGGACCGTCACACCTCATTCCTGCCAGCCAGAGTAAGGCATCGCTAACAGGAGGATCAAAGTCAGCCACAGAAAGACAGGGCTGGGCCCTGCAGCAGAAAGGGGAGTCGCTGGAAAGGAGACACTTGATTTATCCTCCCTCGTGCCAGCAGCTCCGCTTCTCCGGGCCTGAATCTTGCTGCTGTCAAGACATTTCTGCACATTGTTTTGGCTCTGTATTGCTTCTGCCCCTCTCAGAGACTTGCACGTCTCCCTCTTGATATTTTTCTGTTCTATTTGACAGCCAATTTGGTTTTCAATTTGGTATCTCCTGGAACACCTGATCCCAGTACTGCTAACCCTATTTACCATTCAAGCAGCACCTCTGACAAGCAGCACTAAGAGACTTTTCCAGTTCCAGAAATAAGTATCATCTAATTAAGTTTGTGATGAGCAGGAGAGCTCCTATCTCCCTCAGAGGTGTTGCACCACATCAGCTGGTCAGGCTCGGAGCTCATACAAGTCCCGTCACACTTCAAAGGCGAGGCACGCTGGAAACACCTGCGGCATTGCACCACGGCAGATCCCCGGCGCTCAGCCGCCTCCCCAGGCGCCAAACACCCCTGGCCGCTCAGAGGAGCTTGATGCAAGAGCCGCATCACCTCTCCTGCCCTCTGCCAGGGTGACTCACTTCAGGTCACATCTTGCCCCCTCCCATTTCAAGCAGCACAGGACCGAGCAGGTCCTCTCTGTACTGATGGAGACACTGATGCTGGTGTTCAAGGTGACAACAGCTTGGCTACTGGTTTGCTTGAGCAATGTCCACAGTGTCACAGAATCACAGAATCTCAGGGTTGGAAGTGCCCTCTGGAGATCATCCCGTCCCACCCCCTGCCAGAGCAGGGTCACCCAGAGCAGGGGGCACAGGAACGCCTCCAGGCGGGTTTGGGATGTCTCCAGAGACGGAGACTCCCCCACCTCCCTGGGCAGCCTGGGCCAGGGCTCTGCCACCCTCAAGGGAAAGAAGTTCCTCTTCATCTTTAGGTGGAACTTCCCGTGGTCAAGTTTGTGCCCATTCCCTCTTGTCCTCCCCCATAGCCCGTATGTGTCCTTAGCGTAGGGAGAAGCTGTTGCTCAGAGGACCAGGCCACAATGTGCCCCAACACGGTAGATAAATCAGGACGGTTCCCTCCCTGTGGAGCACAGTCTGAGCCGTGAGGATGATAAGGTGCTTCTCCCTTATCGGAAAAGGGAGCAGCAGCGGCGTGATGCTGGAGCAACACTGGAATGTTGCTAAAGCAGTACAGGAGTTGGGCTCGCCAGCAGGAGTGGGACAGCAGAGCTGGGAGATGGTGCAGTAACAGGAAAGACGTTGGTGAAAAGCTGCCTACAAATGTCTCTGATCTTACCAGCCGGTCAGCCTGGGGGTGGGACGGGACATCACCCGCTGGGGTGGGCTGTGGGGCACACACAACCCCCTGCAGCTTGGCTGTGGCTCACATGCAAGAGGCAAAACCTCTCAGCATAGCTTGGAGAAAAACAGCCTGTTCTTCCCGAATGGGAAGCAAGCAGGTGTTTTAATTAAGATCCTGTGGTCTGGCTGTAGGCAAACCACGCACGGCCATCTCACTCCCCTCCACGCTGGGTGCTGGGCCCGTGCTGTTTGGAGAAGCGACAATGCTGGCTCTCCACAGGATGAAAGAGGGCCAACTTTCCCCCAGGCAGGCAGCATCTGATAGACCTCAAACAGACCTGTGTAGACACCCACATGAGTTTCTCAACCTACTATTTGTCACCGCAGCGAGCTCTGCGCAGCCCTAAGCTAGGAGGTGACTTAGTTCACCAGTGGCCTCATTACTGATGCTTTATGGAAAAATCAGAGAAGTAGAGGGTTACCATGGAAAGTGTTTTCACTAACAACCCAAACCACAGGCTTGCCAGAGTTCAGATGCAAAAACACAGCAGATGCCTTGTGCCTATTTTTGGGTAGTGTTGCCCAACTGAAGGGGGCTCAAACGAAGGCAATCAAACTTCATTAGTTCTGCTTTCTTCGGAACAGATAAGTCAGCCTCTTGCTTTCAAGAGGAATTTAATTATGTTAATTAGGTATCAAGAGAAAGCCCTTCATCTTCAGATAGCTGCAAGAAAAGCAATGCTTTGCAAGCACCTGCTCCACCCCTGTCCTGGGTCACCTTCAGCCAAGATTTTTCATTAGGTGGCAACAAGCATGTCCTCACATAATGCTGCATCCATATGTCATTTGCTTCTCATTATAGAGTGGAGTCAGCACCTATGAGCAAAGACAGTCATTTTTAATCCATCCTTTCTATCCCCAATGCTGCTGCCAGATAGGTCACCCTCTAATTGTGTTTCAAAGACTTCAGGGTGAGTGTTTGGGAGCTGGATTTCAGGGCAGTGGGTGGAATCCCTCCATTAACCTCCCTCTGTACAAAGCACACGCACACCTAGCTATGGAGAGACGTGGCTCCAGGCCCCGCGGCCAGCAGCGAGTCCTGCAATTACCGATGACTTGCTGGGGATGATGCACCTCAGCCAACCTGCGATGCTGCAGTGAGCAAGGCTCAAGACAGGGACAAGGGCCCAGGGAGGGGGAGAAAATGTTGCAGAGCAAGATCTTAAAGCCACTTTGATTAAAGAACTGGCTTCTGAGCAGAGTTATTGCTCATCCAGCCACTCCCTCTGACGCTCTGTAATTGCAGGGGTGCAAGCGCCACCAGCGTGATGGACACGTAGCAGCCGCGGAGCCCTCCAGCACTGCGTCTCAGCAGCTTGCTGCAGAGCTGAGGCAGAGCAAAAATCCGCAGGGCGGTATTTCCTCTCCTGCCAAGGATTTCCAGGGAGCTCACAGGACACAGGCAGCTTCTCAGACTCAGCAGGGAGCAGGGCCAACACCAGTGCAGGTGGGGGAAGGCACTGCCCTGCTCCTCCTTAGGTAGGCAAACAAGAGGCTGGAGCAAAGAAAGGCACCAGTTCAGCGCTTGGCTCCAAGCATGGTTCAAAGGGTATTTAAAAATTTTTTTTTAAAGTCTACAAACAACCTAAACTGCCATAAAAATCAAACTGCAGCCAAAGCTGGAACTGCAGGGCCAAAGACTCCCTGACTGTGTTTTGCTAGCACTGTCCTCACAAATACTGGCAGAACATTTAATTCAGCCTCTTCCCCTCGCTCCCGCAGCCTCACATAGGAAGAGGAGAGTGGGCAGGTTAGAGACAATTCCAGGAACATATTCTCCCCTCCTCATCCTGCCAGCAGCCTCTCTGCACTGGAAAAACCTCATGAAACACAAGAGAGGAGAGGTTAGGTACAGGGCTTCTGAAACAGCACCTTAGATGTACTCAGGAGTTATCTCAGTGCTAAATCACAGAATCATTTTTAAAAGCCTACAAAAGGCAGGGCTGAGATCCCTTGAAGCAGACACAATGCTGCAGGAGAGGGGTTGGGGCAGGCTGAAGACAAAGAGTGAACCCTTTCCCCCCTTCCACCAGCCCAGGCCCATTTCTCTTAAAACTCAGAGGAGAACCTTGAACCGTACAGAATAGGATGCTGACTTTGGTGCATTGCTTACAGGAGGCTGGAAGGCAGCCAGGGTCAAAGCAGCAGATAGACAGGTGCTAAATGGAGTTTAGATGTCTCTGCAGAGTAGTCTCAGTCTCCTGGAGTCTCTTAGGATCGTCTTAGCACAGACAAAAGAACTCCTTTTCTCCAGTAGGGCCACAGAACACATCTTGCTGGGAGGAGCCTACAGAAATAGCTTCAGAGGCATTTCAGTCCCACCTCAGACCAATATTTGGGTACAACTCTGGCTTATATCCACGATATGGGACATCTCTCTCCCATCCATCTCAGAACTTCCTGCATCCACCTGAGAAGACCATCCTCTGAGTCACTCCACACGCTCTCCCTGAGCCTCAGAAACAATTACATGAAGGAGATACGAGGGATGAGGCAAAAAGAGTCAATAAGTGGAAACTTTTTATTTAAAAAACCCGATGGCCTGAAATATAAGTTGGGGCAGCAGAAAGTACTGAAGAATGAACATGGGCAAGAGGTTAAACATCCTTGTGAAGGTACCATTACAGTGATGCGTTGCAGGTTATGGAGAACAACGGGACTGAACAAGAGGGGAGTGTTCCTGTACTTCCCATGGGACACTGTCTGCAGAAGTGGCCCACCCTCAGCTAAAGCACTTATTTTTCACAAGGTGGCCTGGTCCTGGTCCCCAGGACTCACAGGCAGGCACGAAGGTCTGCCTCGCGCCGACCCACCAGCCAGCACAGTTAAAAGCTTCAAGCTAAACACGAAGGGGCAGGCTGCTCCTTGGAGCCGTTCCCAAAATAACCCCATAAGCATCAGAGAGAAGAACTCTTAAAGCCTTGCCTGGACACGTGTCTAAAAGTCTCCAAAAATAGCTCCCGCTTCCCCTTTGAAAAACACTGCGGTTCCCAATGCCTCACAGGAACTCTGTTTCTGCTCAGAGAAGCCACAAAATAAGTGAGCGGCCCAGAACTGATCTATGAGCACATCTGGACTAGAAGAAAGAAGAAAAAAAAATAAAGATTTTAAACAGTATGTGTCAAAATCCAGGGACCTTTATTTCTCTGGAATGGAAAGAATTTGCCAGCCTGGACAAAAAATTGCAGGCAGCGATTGTACATTCTTTCAAATAAAAAAAAAAAAAAAAGAACACACACACAGAGTTTGGCTCCATAAATTTCTGTCATAAGAACCAACTTTGAATTGTACACCAAGCTTTTTACAAAGCATCAATGTTAAGATGGTTTACTGTGCTCTATCACATTCTCGGCCATTTATACAGAATACGCCTTACCAAATGCTACATCAGCTTAAGATATTTTTAAAAATTAGTATTAAAAAGATACAAAGGCATGTTGGCTTTCATTTGGGTTTTTTATTAAGACATGGGAGTTTTCTTTGTTTGTTTTCCTAAGGAAGTCACTAAAAAAATATAATAACTTAATTCGTAAGGACAAGATTGGTTAAAAATCCAGCCTTGCTTGCTTGGCAGCCTTCTGCGTTCGTACCTCTGTTGCTTCCATTAGTCTCACTGCTCTGCCGGCCGCAGACGTGTCCTGCAGGGTCTCAGCCTGCACTCCAGATCTCTCCATGCTCTCAGTTACCGTTTTTGTTCAGAGTTTTCACTGCAGCCAGGAAATATTCCCAGCCAAACGCTAAAAGTGATCTTCAGCCAAACAGGGGGTTTCAATCGGGGCCGATTTCGCATGGGTTTAGCCCTTTGTCTTTTGCCTCTTTGTACATCCTTTGGAAGTCTTTAAAACGAGGGGCACAGCCTAACCTGGCCTCCCCAAAGTGCATGCGTCCCGTGAAAAGGAAGTCTCCGTCTCCTGGTTTCACCCCACACTCCAGCAGGGTCTTTATTTGTCCTCGCCAGTTCCCACTCTCCCCCGTCAGCTGAAAGACTTTGCTCTTCTGCCTGTACAGTTTGTTGACACCGACGTGAATTACGGATTCTTGCTCTTCTGCCTCGTTCGTTACATCTTGAATGGAGCCTCTGATCACTGGGAACAGAAAAAGAAACCAAAAAAAGATCAAAAACCCCTCTGGAAGAACCAGGTCCAAACTCAGACCCACACCACCCGGCAGTTCGAGGGGAACCGATTTCACTACAGCAGCCCCAGTTTTGGTCCTTTCTTATTTTTGGAGTTAAGTTTCTATCAGTAACCTCCAGCCTATATTTGTATTTGTTACAGTTCATATTTGTAACCCGTCCAGCAAAGGGCACCCATGTATTAATTTAAACACAAAAATAATTACATCAGAAAAATAGCATCAATCATGATAAAGAGTCCTAACAACATGCTTAATGCTCCCTGACAATGTACTTTCTGTTCTTCAGCTATTACAGGTACCAGCTGATATTAATTTCCCCTTGAAAAAGTGAAGCACCGAAAATTATTGAAACTTTTGGTCTTTTGTCAACAGTCCATTTTAGGGCAGCAAATAAAGGCCTCCCTTAGATGCAGCCAAGTCTTTTGAACTTCTCCTTCCATTGTGGTTGCTGGGTCATTCTCTGTCCACCCTGGGGAAGTGCCAGCTGGGCACAGAGTTTGGAGGTCCTTCACACCACGTCCTCCTCCCTCTCCCACGCACACAGCCCCTTCAGACCGCGTTTACTGCTGGTGGAAGTGGCCAAGTGTAAGTAGGTGTCCACCAGTGTTTATGGATGTCACATTCAGGCGAGCCACGCAGGGGAGAAGGGAGGCAACAACTCACCAAAATCACTAGTGCAGACAGCCAAGAGGACTTCTGTGTCACTGCATGGTCGGCAGGGAGCTGCGGAGAAAGGGTCAGAGTTAGCAAAGGACTAGATGGTAGTAAAGAAATACACCAGTATTTAAATTAAACAAAAATAGGACAGACACACACACATGCACACACACGACATGGGGACAAATGGTCCAAAGACCTATCAGGCACCAACAACGCTACAAGAAATGGAGGCTAACCCTAGCCCCCATGAGATTTTTGTACTTAAGTAGAAATATGGACCTTTTTAACGCTCCTGCTGGGATATATTATCTAGCAAACACCCCACACGCTCCCTGCGTTTATGCAAAATACGTTTTGATACTGGGTGCATTTGCAGCGTGCTGTGCTGTAAATTCAAAGCTCTCAGTACGGCTTTGAAGATCATGTGCCTTTTAAACTCTGATGGCAAAGCTCCTTTCTTACAATTTCTATCGAGTGCTGTTGGGCTATTTCACAAGCCGTTTTGTCTATCACCACATCAAAGATCCAGGAGGTTACGGAATGGGGGAGGAAAAAACCCCCAGAGCATGTGTTCGAGGGTGTCGAGGCAAAGCGGAAACTCGAGCCGGTATCTGTTAGAGCTCAAGCAGCACAAAGACCATTTCCTGTACTGCTGGAAACATTTGGATATCAGTGCTAATCTAATCAATGCAAGAATGTGGCTCCTCTTTGTACTCAGCCAGCTATTTCTGAGGAGAAGGTACTGTAGTTGCAGTACAGATGTTTCTATAATACCCTGTTGAGTTCAGGAATTTGCTTACTATCAGGGTCTGCCCTGCCCGGCAATGCTAATTAAGTCTGTCCACTGGTGGCCCAAGGATCAGAGCAAATGTCTTTCACTGGATGTCACCGTGAGGCGGCACTTGAACATCAGTCAGAAAAATGAAACCCCATCAAGCGTGCTGCTCTGCCTGGATTAGCAGAGGCAAAGCCTACAGCAAAGGCGGGCTCGCGCCGGGGACGATGCAAAGCGTTGGGAGCTACAGCTCATTTCGCCACGCAGCCCACCGCCAAACCCCAAGCTGAAGCTCCCCCACTTCGCTCCACCCCCCAAAAAATTTAGGTTTTTGAACCTCAACATCTGAAAACACTTAGTTGCCAGATTCCCAAATAGTCACACCCTTCCTCTCACCCCCGCTCGCTTCCCAGAGAAGTTTATCCATTGCACTAAGAAGTAGATTTAAACTAATCTAAACAACGCGTAGCTGGTGCCTACGACGCTCGGCTATTAGCCTTCCTCTGTTAGACAGCACAAGCCATTCTTTTATGTAAAACACGGCAAATCTCATTTTTTCCAAGGTCCCAGAAAGGCAGTGATCCAGAAAGAAGGATTATTGAACCAAATCCACCAGATTTGCCCCAGTCAGATGATTAATACACAGTGTAACACGCTGTTTAATAGGATTAAAGAGAATGTAAAATGCACATTTCTGGGCAGGGATATTTGAAGGAATAATTCAAGAAGGTTAAAAAGCTATAAAAGAAGAGACAAGGAACAGGCAAAATAGTTTTGTGAAAGCAGATGGATCAACGGGGCGTTTCTATTTAGTCGAGCCTGAATGCCTCCAGGACCTTCAGAAAGAAGTCCGCCTTTACCACCCTTCTTTCCACCACGTTCCACCTCAGTTCTCATTTTTGGAGAAGTTTGGAAACTGATTAATATCATGAGAAATACAGAGCCAGACAAAGCCAGAACATAATTGGAGTACTATTACAAATTCAGTTTAAAGATACTTTAATTTTTAGACTCAAGAGATTTTGATTAATGGCTAGACCAAACATCCAAGTTTCATCTGACAGAGAAAATTACGTTAGTCATATCACATCCTACTGCGGAGCTGTTTCGTTCAAGGTACCTACCAAATTCAACCAGGGCGAAAGCCCCTTTTCCCCAGCCTCCCCCTGCCCAAACCGGGACCTGATTGAGATCAACCAAATGGAGGCAACCTGCAAACCTGCGTGAGTCCTACAGCATTTTCACACAGGCAGAGACTCTAAAACAAAGCACAGCTGATGGACATCCTCAAAATCCACAGCTGGATTTCAGACTCTGGATTTCCGATATTTTGTTCTGCAAAGATCTAATAATAAAAAGGCATCTCGGCCTTTTTAAGTCTGAGTGAAAACAGTCTTGGTTTAGACCAGACATCTCTGTAGTTCGTCCAACCCCATCAGAAAACTGAAAAAAACCAAAATGACTAAGCCATTTTTGTTCTCAAAAGGAGTGCAACACAAGCAACAGCATTAAAGATGAAAACCAAAATACTTTAAAAGTGGTTCCTTCCATTTAAATAGACTGACGCTATAATAAATCAAATGAGCAAATCTCCACGTCTACACAGAACCAAATCATTTTAATTGTGGACTCTAGGCAAAATCCTGCACCCTTTTTAAATGCAAAAGGAAATTAAAAGTGCTCAGCATTGCTCACACTAGATCATTACTTAAAACCTACTTCAGATCCATGCTGACTCACAGCCGTTTGGTGGCACGCAAGCCCATTTAACAGCCATTTACCACCACCCATCGCTGCAATACCAGACACATGAAGAACAGAAATCCTCCTCTGCGGAACAACTCCCACATCTGCATTCACAGGGTATCAAATATATCTTGCAAGTGGCAAAAACAAGGTATGCAATCACAGATGGAAAGCGAGTCGTGAAGGATTACTGCCGAGGTAAATGGGCCATTAAAAAGCAAATAACATTCACTGGCTACCACCAAAGCTTCGTTCCTACATAGTCTCATAAAAGAAACAAAATCCTTAGGAGGAGGCAATGCCTGCACTTTCTTTGGAAGCACAGCCATTAAGGAATCTGTGTGTTTATGCCACAAGTTAGTGATTTTAGCCGCAGTTCAGTACTCTCACTCCAGAATCGGGCGGCAGGTGTCTTCCTCCATCCGTAGGTCTAAAAGACACACACACCTCAAGCTAAAACGGGAAGCATCCTTATAACTAAAAAAAGAAAACCAAAAAAGAAAAAAAGCACTTCACTCATGCACAGCAGGTGAAGATGTTCATTTTCTGGGGAAACGGGCCCAGTTACTAAACAAGACGGCTGTGTTTGCCGGATGCCCGACTCCCTGGGGATGTCTCAAGGGCTGCCCAGGTTCTCGCGTCCAAAAGCAAGTCTATGAACTTGCAACAACAACAATATCAACGTCAGCTGCTCTAATTCCTTTAAACTCGATAAGCCAAAGAGCCTTAATTCATACAGCAGCAGGGGAAGGGTGAAAAAAACAGAAGAGAGAAAAGCAACATTTTATTGAAGCCCTCTAAAGCCCAGATGCCTATAACTCAACTCCACCGCCGGTGGCATAAAGCCTGCATTGTGCACGTCGGCTGCCGACTCTCCTGGGAATGCCTTTGATGGATTTTGACAGTATCCTGACCTGAAGTAACCTGAGGCAGCCCTCTCCCTCCATCCCCCCAGTCCAGTGCCTCCAAAGGCCTCTCTATTCACCTCCCCGCAGAGGGAGATGTAATTACATCATTCCTCACAAGCCAGCAGTCATGTCCCAGCTGCTTTGAGCGATTTGCCCTCTGAACCTGATGTTACCGAGGAGGACGTGGTGATACTAACAATAGATTGCACTTGTTGGCCAACAGTTTTGTCAAACACGGTGCTGGTCCTCTCCGCGGGGAGGCAGAAACGCTCAGGAAGAGAGAGGGACGTGCCCTGAGGAGATGCCATGAGCTCCAGAAGGTCCCCAGCTCAGCCAGCACCAAGGATTTGAGTTGTCTAGAAAGGGTCTCCTCCAATACTGGGGATGGATACAAGGGCACCTTTAGTGCTGCGATTTAGTATGAGTCCTCCTCTGCCTGGAGAGCTGTGGGTAGTTGTTGCCGTCCTCTCTCGGAATACACACACACACACAACCCCAGTCCTTCCTCCTTTGGTTTGCAACATTTGCACGCAACCCTTCTCTCCTCCGAAAAGAGGAGATGGGGGTTATTTGAAGGCCATCGTCATGGTTTAGGATGACAGCTCCCCGCAGGACACACTTGAAGTGAGACGGACTGGCTCTGGCTGCAGGCGTCACAGAAACCACATGAATGGGCCTGATCTTCTTTTGAAACATTTGTATTTCAACAGCCACCCATGGGTCTGACTGACCTTACCTTACCCCCAAACCAGCTTCCAAACCAGAAGTGAGAAGTCTCCTCTGTCTTTCTTGAGTTTTCTCAACATGTTACACAACCTCAAAGCTATCCAGAAGACTAGATGAACCAGGCTGCAGGTTTCTACACCCTGTCCCAAAGCTCCCCTAACTGAGCCCAAAAGACCCTCTCCATCCACCCCACGTCTCTGCTGAACATACACCACTGCTCCGGCAGCACACACAGGAAGAGAGACACCCTTTAAGCAGAAGTGAAAATGTTTAACACAAAGTAATTGCAGAAAACCGCTTTACCGAGGAATACCCTTTGGTTTTATTAAGAAGCTCGCGTACACGTGCGGTGTGGTGGAGGTGTGGATGGTGCGGGAGGGAAACATAGAGCTGGTTTTTCTGTGCTTCAGTTTCCGTGGCATGCATCACCCACACATCAGTATTTCTGAATAAGCCTTTGAAGAGCAATCAGACCTTTTAAGTATCAAAAGGTACTGAGGAGGCCCAGGCAGGGTTGGAGCATTATTTTCTGTTAGTTCTAGGCTTAAATCTTTTGATAAAAACAAGTAGACTTTTCTCTTGCACGCTCAGCAGAAGACATTCAAAAATGGGTCTTTGTTGCAGACCAGGTTGATTTAAGCTCAGCCAGCCCGTATTGCAGCACCTCCAGGGGTTAGCGTGGGGCCAGAGCAGACCCCTCTCCCGGATGAAAGGTCTCAGCCTGACATCAGCATTAGTTCATATGGAACAAAAAACCCAAAACACCACCCACACCCTTCAAACTCTTGCAGGCAGCTCTGCAATTGTAACCATACTGGAAAGGGCATCATGGGATGAGTCTCCTTCCTGGAAACACGGAGTACAGACTTCCGAGAGCAGGTTATAAAAATAGAGATGTGGTTTCTCCAATGATGGTGCATTTCTCAGTCATTTTTCTGAGTCCTAAGCTGAAATGACTATGTCTCAACTGATTACTAGATCCGTGATTTAGCTGGGAGACAGAAGAGTTTAAGGGCAAATATCATACATGCAAGAAAAAACAAATAAATCTTGCTCTGGTCCTGCTTTAACTAATTGAAGAGTAGAATAATCCTTGTAATTATTTCTTCCCAAGTTTGCCTAGGCTTCCTCTCTGAAGAGGCAACACTTCTGCCATGAAACAAACCTCTCACAGCTTGTATCCCCAAAAAAAAGACCTGCTACTTTGCAGTGGAGGTGCACAAGAATTTGACAAGCACTATGGTCTACCAGGCTTGGAAAAGCCATCTCCTCTCTAGATATACCTTCGACTTTCCTCACTCCCTCAGAAAGCTCTTTCTGAGCAAGCCAAAATAACATTCAACCTCAAAACGCTCACAACCCCCACACCAAAACACCATCTAAACTACATCAACGCATCTGCACACCAGTGCATCTCAAATTTAAAATGGAGACTCTAGCTGGAGCTCAGGCCAGCGGAGTCACATCCAGCACACCTGCATCTAACATAATACCTGCGGCCAGGCGGAGAAGGGAAAGGCGGCCAGATGACACAGAGCATCTCCGCAGCTGGGCTGGAAGTTACTGACACCCAGTCACAACACACAGAGGAGCTCTCTCATCACTCCTTTGTTTTACAAGGTTTTCCTGTCTTCGGATGGGATAGGATTACGGGGCTTTCTGCAAGCACTGCACTTTTTCCAGCACGTCAGTAGGAAAAAGCCAAGTCAGGGAGCAAACACCAGAGCTGGACTCGCGCTACTCCCAGCTCCTTGGCTCAATAAGCCTCGGACATGGGATCCAAAGGGATCGTGCTTCTTCGATGAATAGAAGGTGAATGCTATGAATAACATACTGAGAGAGTTCAGTGCTCTGCTAAAGGTGGAAGAATTCAGCCCCATATTTGCTAGAAAGTTAATCTGACCCCTGTGCTGAGCAGAAAAGGCAGCTGAGAACAAGGACCATGAGCAAAGATACAAAACTCAAAGACTCCCTCCTCCTACAGCCGAAACACAGCCAAGATTTGTTACAAGACAAGATGGTGATTCAGCAACTGGACCAAAATCGTGAAGCTGCAATGGACATTCTCCCCTGACTTCTTTATGTGAAGCAGGGATATCGGTGATTTCAGCTCTCCAGAAAAGAAAGCTTCAACTCCAGTTCCTTGCCTTTGCCCATTTCCAACATTCAATTTAACTTGCACATGTGTACAAGTTTCCAGAAGTAGCCTGGAAAATATAGACACTAGCCAAGAACAATTCAAACCTGCAAATAAGTTTAATGAAATGCAGATTTTCATATGCTGTGGCATGGATTGTGCCAAGAGAATTGAGTTAATACCACTTCCTTCCTGCAAAGAAAGAATAAAAAAAGCATATTGTAAACCTCACCATTAGAGATGTGATGACCTTTGTGTTCTGAGAAACATTAAGACAAGAGACCATAAACCAGAAATTTATCTTTTCACCGAAATGTTTTCCAAGAGGGTATTAAAGTCCTTAAGTACCAAAGAAAGACTATTTATGTAAACAGTGTGAGGAAGAGATTTGGTACTAGGAAAGCTCCATTTGCAACAGCTTTCAAAATGAAACTTGGCTCAGCAGCTCCAGAGCATGTAAGGCTCCTCCAGGATTGCAGAGTCAACGCCTTTTTGCTGTTCCAAGATCCAGCACCCATTCTAACAAATGAGCTGAAAGGTCAGCTAGAAACACAAACAGCCATTTGTTTAAAAAAAAAAAAAAAGGTGGAGGGAGAAAAAAAACACAGATCAGTTTTTATTCAAGCAGCATTAGACACTAAACTCTACCTCTAGGTCCAAACAGGAGTTGCATCAACCCAGGAGAAATCATGAGAAGTGTCGTAGCTTTGAGGCACTTCTTTCTGTCCCACCTCCTCTGGGCTGCCTATTGCTCCATCGGGGAGCAATAACGCCTGTCCCAAATACCATCTCCCTCCCTTCCCTGCCTCCCCTCCTGCCCTGTGCAGCTCAGCCTCCATTGCTACCCCGACTCTCTCCGACCTCTCCATCCCAGCCCTGGGCTTTGGGCTCCCATGGCGAGCCCCACTGCTGGGGTGGGCAATGGCATAATTGCGACAGGGCCAGTGCCACCTCCCAGCTGAGCTCCTACACTTACCCATCGCACCACCAGCACTGTAAAAATCCTCAGCTACAGTCAAGCCTGCAGTGTATCGTGTCCAAAAAGCCCTACTCAGCAGATCAGATTTTCACTTAAATTCCTCCTGTCTGAATTGCAGCAGAGAAGAGAGAGCCCAGGAAGCAAGAAGTGTCTCCGCAACGGCACTAGCCCACAATTCTGTGCAAGCAGCATTCGTAATCATCTGCCATGTCTTTGCTTTCTCTCTCCCCCTTCCTAACTGCAATTAAAGAGAAAAGCAGGCAGCAAGGTAGGTGCTGGGAATCTCTCCTGCTGTATGTGCACAAGACACCAATATAAAGCCATAAAAAATATATACCTATTTGCTTATCTCACAGAAAATATCTCTCTCCTTCCTCAAACCTACCGCTACTGCCCAAGCGGGATCAGGAAATGGGAAGCACTGGGCAGGTGCAAGGATGGACGAGTTGCTGGAAGACAGAGGTGTCTCCAGAGGGTCGAGGGGCTCCTCTGACCTCGCAGCTGGGGCAGGACTTCTCTCCCGGCTGCCCCACAAGAGCCCACCACGGTGTAGCATCGTACCTCCATGCTGCCCATCTAGCGCCCAGCAGCACAGGACCCACAGCAAATGGTTCTGCTGACTCAAAACCCACAAAGATTCCGGGCTTGGCTCATGCCCTTTAAAATTCACTCCGAAAACATTTCTTTTTTCTTCTAAAGGAAATGTCATTCCAAAGCCTTGTAAAAGCACGTGCTGATCAAATTGAGGAAAACATAGTTATAAAGAAAGTTTTGATGTCTTGTTCAGTTTGGTCTCTGATAGCGAACAAAGCACTCAGCTGAGATGTCATGCATCATGCAAGGCAGAAAATGGAAAAGTAAGGTGTTTTTTACTCCCATGCCCTGGGGAAGCTGTGCAGCCAGGCACACAGCCCTGCTGCCAGAGCTTCCCTCTGCCCCGGCCAGGGCTATGGGAGAGGCTGGAGTCAGCACCCAGTGCCAGGCTGGATCCCTGCCAGGAACACAAAGCCTTCCCTCCCTCCCCACCACCCTCCTCTTCAGCCCGGTCCATTAATGCCTCCTTTGGAGCAGGGAAATAGAATTAAGTAACAAGTGGCTGGTTAAAGTTAAACCTTGAGAGCGGAGTAATGACAGATCAAAGATTAAGTGAGTTAAGAAAAAAAAAAAAAGTAGCATATGCACGGCCACATCCACACAGGTCCTTCTCCTTCCTGTTTCTAGAAATCAAATTCTTTTTGGTATGTAGGAGTGCTCTGAAGGAATAAGGCCAGTTTTCATTTTAAACCCACGTTTATTTGATCAGCCTGTTCTTGAGGGGGCTGTGGAAAGGCTACATCTCATGCCCTGAGATGTTCAGTGTTGTAACATTGTTCAGTTAACCCAAAAAAAAGTTACTTAAGGTTTTCCATTGATAACAGATATATAAATAGGTATGTACAGCTTTTCTTACTTAACAGCACATATTTCTTTGTCATATTAAGATCATTTGCTGGTTCTACTTAAGCCTGGGCTTTTTCCTTTTTTTTTTTCTTTAAATTTGTTACATACACTTATACATAGACTAAGTCAGTGTAAAGGTGCTCTGTTGGGGCAGAGGCGCATCCGATCCAAACAGGAACGATCCCGCGGCAGTTCAGGCAATGGAGGGCCAGACCAGGCTCCGTGCATGTATCCCAGCACTACTGAGTCGGACACCGGGGTTTCCACCTGTTGCGGGAGTCAATGCCCAAATTCCAAACCGGAGTCAGAGCGGTGCAGAGAGATACCGAGGGGGGGACTCATACACCCATACCAAAAAAAAAAATTCTTCCATAAATTTGAATCATCAGCCAAAGTTAATGCTGGATCAAAGCTGTGTGTCACACGGCAGCAGCTTTTTTGACCCTATATTAAACCTCCCAAGGTCAGACACAGCATATCACAGCTTTGGGTCCAGGATGGCTTCCAAGCACCCGTGCAATATTACAGTGTATATTTTCTGGCTTCTACCACAGATGAAGGCAAAAGAGATTTTCTGTCCTGCAAATCAAGGCCTTAACGCAGGAAAAATTTGGCCCATGTTTCAGTGAGTTTCTTATTCCTTGGGGAAGGTGGGGAGGCGGGCAGAGGAATGCGGTTCCCCCCCCCCAGCCCTCCCATCCCTTCTTTAACTCCAGCCTCAGGAATTAGCAAACTAAACAGTTCTGCAGAGCAAGCACAGAGCATTATTAAAGACTGCCAAGCAACTCCGTTGGATTGCAAATCTGTTTGTGGGACCATCTTCCGCGGTACATAAAGGTCAGAGCAAAGCAGAGCCCCAGCTGCCCGGACAATACACCTGACTGCTTATTGGTTTTGACTGCCCACTGAGTTGAGAAATAAGCTAACGGCATTCGTGGCCAGTCTAGCAAAAATAAGCTATTTTCTTACCCCCTCTCCCCTGCAGCTGTGTATTTATCATTGCAGCTCCATTGTCACCTCCTCTGCCCACTGCAAAACCAACCACTGTCCTGGCAACATCAAAGGGCAAGCAGGGCCAGAGGAGACTGCTGTCAAACTCGTTTTCTTGGGGGAAGGAGAGATTAAATTAGGGCAGCCCTCCAATTTTGGGTTGTTTCTTTTTTTTTTTGGTGAACACTTGTCAGTTCAAAATTTTTCACCTTATTAAGGCTCAGACCCCCAAAACGTCACCCTCGCTCAATTAGAGAACACGTAAGAGCGTGTACGTTCCCCGAGCATCAGAACCGCACTTCAAAATCATTTCACCCAGGAAGAAACCCAAAACCTTTGCTTTTAAACTCTTCCCCATGGTCAATCATTTGCTGCAAACCCCACCACCTTAGGCACACGAATAATTACAGCAGGTTTCTCGCTCCTCAAAATTAATCCCACTCCAGGCTCTGTTCTGCAGCAGCCAGCCTTAATCAATTCAGATGTTGACCCATGGCACCCAGTTCAGCGACGTGCCGTCGAAAACCAGCTTAAAATGTGCTTTTTCAAATACAGATAGTGTTAGGGAATGCTGTTTACTCTTTTGTAAAAAGTCACTTTGTATCTAGTTTTGTATCATCCTTTACTCTGGGAAAAGACATGAAAGTTACCACAGAAAATCTTCCTGCAAGGAGACACAAAAAACTATTCAGAAAATAAAATGCACTAAAGCGGGAGTGTCAGACGGCCTCTTACAAGGCCAATAACGGACGAGTATTTCGAACTGCATGTAAGGCTGCTTTCTGGTGGTTTTCTCTTAGAACTTGCTGTGGATGGACCTTTTAGAGGGAGAAAAAGCATGTAAAGCAGCAGCAAACCTTCCGCAGGGCCTCCCTGCTGCCACCCAGGCCCCGTGAACCCCGACTGACAGAACAGACCCCTGGGCTCCGCTGCGCTGCTCGTAATGGATGTCACCCGCAAATCCTGCTGGGAGGGATCCTGTGGGATATCAGCTCTCTTCTTCTGGGCAAACCAAACCGGACCACACTCAGATATGCTTTTTTCCCCCCTAACACAGCTTAACCCCAAGAAGTACGAGTTTATCCTGTGCAGAAAACTGGGGGGGGAGACAACGCAAGCCATTTTTCTCATCTCATGGGGGGCTTTGGAAGACACCCCTGCCAACCCTGCAGCACACAGCGGTGCTGCCACCCCTGCCACACAGCGTGGTGCCAACGCTTCGGATGGTCACAGTGACTCAAACAGAACCTGCGCTAAGCATAAAGGTCGCAGGGACTTTCAATTTAAGTGTTCCAAGTGCCTCTTTCCATCACCTCTTCCACAAACGGCGATGATGAGCACAGCAGGGCCCGAGCGCCATTTCCACACCGTGAGTACCTCGGCAGAGAGCAGGGACACCAGCCACAGCTTCCTGCTCTGGGGCAAAACCTAGGGATGCTTCCACTCCGACAACAGGTGAAAAATCCACCAGCGCATCTGCTGCTTCAGGCTAGAAAGCTTAGCAGCTCGTACAGCCTCCAAGAAAGAAAAATAAAATGGGATATTTGGGAGCAGCCAGAGGAAATTAAGAGATTGGGAGTCCACGAGCCGCGATGGCAGCAGCACTCTGGGCAAATGCCTGCAGAGATGCGGCAGACTGGTGCCACACCTCTGCGAAACCCAAACTGCATCAGGCATCTAAGGTTAAGAGGGGTGCGTCAAAAAGGCATTTGTTAGTAGAAACATTGGCCAAATTCTTATAAGCTTTCTTTATTTCCAATCTGTTTTCTCAGGCCAGTGAATTAACAGCATACAGGAAATAGCTGAATACTGTTCTTAATTAGTTAACTGGATTTATCCAGTTTTGCCTTGTTTTTCAGATACCCACTTGAGCACTGTACCTCCTATCAATATTCTCAGGCAGGTACCCAGCATTAATAAAGAAAATGTATAAAAGAGTTACTAGAACCTGCACTAAGTTGGTAGATGCCATTAAGATAAAGGGACATTTTTGTTAAAGTTTGACTTCTTTACTACACAAAAGTGGGTGGGTAATGAAAGGGCTTTCAATTTACCTCCTGAGCTCGAACAACCAAATTACAGACATCCCCATTAGTGTGCAATGGGAAAAGCAAACTACATGCCTTACATAAAGCTAGATCCAGAGCTTGGATACAATGCTCTTGAAACAGACTTTAGGTGACAAGATAAAGGTCTTTTGGTGGGAGGGGGAGAAGAGGATTGATTTTCCTCTCCAAAACATTTGGTTAAACCTACAGATTCTTGTTTCAGACTAGCTGAGCAGAAGCTGAAGACCATAAAAAGCCAATGGCTCTCAAGGGACCTTCACTCTTGTCATAGGAATTGAATCCAAGCAGGTTGCTGTGGCGCAAGGCAGACCTAGACCAGGCACACGCTCCACTACGGCTGAGAAGCTCATGTGGGTCACCACCTTCAGAAAACTTCTAGGAGCTATACGGCCAAACAACACTTTTGCCAAAAAATCCATCTGCTTGCCAGTATAGGCAGCAGAGCAGAGACCCAGAGCATTATCTTCCAGCACAAGCAGAAGAGATTAGAATCAACAGAATTCAACAACTTAAACAAGTTCTGCTGCTTCTCAAATGGCCTCGGGCCAAAATGTCACTGTGCCTCAGCTCTTCAGTTGGGCAAACACCAAGGCTTCAGAGCCTTACTGCAAGGTGAGCTGAAGTTAATGGACCACTAGTGTGGATGGGAATTATATAGGGTTGCAATCCAAAACCTCATCTGAAATCAAAAGCTCTTTCAGTCACCTATCACTTTGGGTATTGAGAACCCACCCACCAAGATGTCTGAATTGTCAAGGTGACCCTTCTTAGGGACTACTCCCAGAAAGCGGTGACAAGTCCTGTAGCACATGCTTGCCTTCCCTCCTCTTCCCAGCTTAAGAAACCACAAACCCCCAGAAATGTGCTTTTTTGCTGGTTACTATCGAAGTAAAAACCATCCCACACCAAATTTCAGCATACCTGAATTAAAACCCATCAGTATACTACACATACTTCCCACAGTTAGGGAAGCTGAAGGGAATGTAATACGGCAGACTCAGAGCCATGAAAAGGGTTAAACCCCTAAAATCTGGAAAATTTTAAGGCTGCACTTGTCTCATTCAACCTCCCGGAGAAAAGGGAAAAGCCAATTCAGAACCTGTGTATGTTTTCTACTGAATTATTTGCTAGACTCTGATTAAGTGGGAAAGAATGACTGTAAACTAATAAAACTTGAGGTTTTCTAATTAAACCACAGGCACCCTGCCAAGCATTGCTGATTTGTTGATGCACCCTGCAATGTCAGGACTCTGAGGACACAACAGGTCATTAAAGTATTAAACAGATGACTTACACTCTTTAATCAGAGCTGGGATGCCAGGTTAGGAACAGAGAGTAAACTGGAGGGCAGAGTACAATAATTATCACCAGGAAACAAACACACCATTTAGCTAAGTGGAGAGAAGTTGTTAGCGAGTAGTTATTGCACAAGGAAAGGGCTGGAGTACTGAGCCCCACACCTGGGTCTTTTATGAATGTCATCTCCTCTACCCCGCAGTCGTAAGAAAATAATGCAGTATTTGTGATTTTTCGGTCCTTGGCCCTCAGATGAAGCACTGCAGCATTAATCAAGGCCAGGAAATGCGCAAGCCTCCCCTGCCCAGCTCTGCCAGCACATCTCAGCCCCATCTGCAGCAGCATCTCGCAGCTCAGTCACCTCTTCACACCTACTGCCACCTCTGCCCAACTGCGTCAAACTGCAATGCGGAGATGAGCAGGCTCGGGGGTTTTTTTCCCCGTGTGCAATAGCCAAAAACCGCACAAACGTAAGCCACATTTCTGACCAAGGGACAGAAGCATGCTCGGAGAGAAACACAGAGCCTTAAATCCAGTTTTCAGCTCCTTTAAGGTCAACACTTGCCACTGGCTTGAACGTCCCTCAGATGAAGAAGCCACCAGTGATTTCAGTGAATTGTTTGCAAACTTCCCCTCCAAACAAACAGCTCAGTAAAACCCATTTCTTTGGAGGTTTAACGGAAAAACTAGAAGCAGCTCCAGAAGAAAGGAGGTCCACGAACTGCAACGAGCCCCAAATATATTGCTCTATAGAAGCCTCACAAGGCAGCTATTTGGCAGTTTCCCCAGACATATAGATATTTATAGGAGAATAAAAGTGCTCATCTGAGTGAGTAGTGGAAAGAGTCATGTATGGCATTTTCATCGTGTTTTCACCCCCCACCGCACCCTCCCCAGAGTCTGGGGATCCAAAAAAAGGCAAGAGAAATAATTTAAAATACAATAGAGATCCCTAGTTTGCCTGGAAGGCTCTGCTGATGAACTATTAAAAAGCTTCTTCTGTCCAAACAAGACACTTGGAGCGTGAAGCAGATAGCCTACCACATTGTTTTACAGGACAGCACTGAAATTCAAGCAGTGTCTGTTACAGCTGAGAATACAGCAGTCACAGAAAAAGTGATTTAATATGCCTATCAAAGAGGAAGGCTGTAATTGGATTCAGTCCTCGGTTTGACTTCTGAAAGTCTCTGAAGAAAACTCCCATCAGCTTTAAAAATCTCCAAGATTTTATGTGGAATGAAAAGCACTCCGTTCTAAAAACACAGCAGTTTGTGCCGGCTTGTGACGTTAAAGATGCCATCAGCGAGTCCTCTTGATTTTAGCAAAGTTCGGCAGAAACCGTGCCTATGTGCAAACTAAAACCAGCAGTGAGGAGCAGTATTTCTCACGTCTTATTTTATCTACATGCAAAAGCAATTTCAACTTTTTTTGGGGGAAAAAAAAAAAGTATAGGACTTTCCTTGTTAAGTTCAAGTGACTTCTCGCTAGGCTGCCTGTGTCTCCATCCTCACAGCCTGCCTAAGAAAGAAGCACTGAATCTGGGAACATTCTCCAAATAACTGATTAAACAATGTATTTAATGTCTTCTGCGATGGAATTTTACTACATAGCTTACATTCAGCACAGCATATTCATCTCTGCAGAAATGGTCTTGCTGGGAAAACAGCTCTGGGGCAGAAGCCCCACTTCATCTGCAGCGCTTGTACAAGGCAGAAGCAGAGAAGCCTGCGTAAAACGCAGAACCTCGATATTAAGCTACAAGTTGCACACACTGCAAGAGTAAAGAAGGCAACTTCGATATTTGAATATTTGTGTTTATAGCTTTTTTGTTGTTGTTTTAATGGCAAACACGCCATCTGTCAGTTATTGGGGTTACTGCATTCGCCCTCAGCCGCCGTCTTGCTGAGCTCAGAACTGTTTGTCTCAGCCCAGCTAAGATCTGCACAAAATAAAAATGCCACATCTGAATTGGTGTGCCAACATCTAGATGCTAGCAGGGAGGCGAGCATGCACGGATAGACAAACATATGAATCCAGAGCCCTGTTGCGGGAGGGAGCCAGGGGAGGGGAGAGGAGGGGACTCAGGTTCTGCAGCCACTTATCCCAAAGTGGGACGAGGGATGCAATGCCTGGAAGATCTAGCTGCAGTTTAATTAGCCACACCACTACTTATCAAGCAGCATCTCAGGCAAAGCACACGGCATCACTCCCGCAGAACCTAGACAGCCCACGTACGGCCTCTTAGGCTCACTTTACATGGGGTTTTGCTCGAGTCATCCCAAGTGTGCTGAGAGGAGTCGTCTTCCCTGCTGCGGGGCTGCCCTCACTGCCTACCATTTCAAAAGGGCCACCAGGGCCACCATGGCCCCTGCACTTAAAATCCCTAAACCTTGAAACCTCTCTAGTCATTTGGGACAAACTACCCCAGATCTGCTGTTCCTCAGGCTACTCTGGAACACTCCCCTCCCTGGTTTTGGGGATAAAAGCTAGAGGCAATCCTGAACGGAGGAGATGCATGAACCAGATACTGCCTATCTAAAGACAACTTCCCCTTCTGCCTGTCATCCTCCACAAATGCTGGTTTTTCTTCTTCTCAAACTGTCTAATTGATTATCATAATTAGGTTACACCTAGAACTATTGTTCCCAAATGGCATTTAGCTTGCTATTTAGTATCAGACTTTGCAGGCTTGTAAGTTCTTTCAGAAAGTTTGTCCACTCCCCCTTCCTACAAGCTTTTCCTTGGCATAAAATTCCTCCCTGCAAAACTTGCTTTTCATAATGGTTGAGAGAGAAGACAACACTGGCACTGTAAAAGTATTGTCATGGTGTTGAAGAGCGCTGCCATGGCACAGTAATGCTCAAGAGAGTGTAGCAGGCAGAGCTGAGGAAGGAACACACCATTTTCCTTGGTTTTTTTTTAAAAAAAAGCAATAATTAGGTCACCAAGTAGCAGTAGGTTCAGAGGAAAAAAAAAAAAAAAGGAAAAGGAGTTCCTCCTTGTTTAAATGTTTATTATTCAAAACATGCAGCAGGGTCTTAAAAACTGAGTTAAAAAGTATTTAGAAAACTGTTACAGCAAGGTTTGGAAGCCCAGCTCACGCTGGAGTTCACTGTCGGGTAAAGCCAGCGCCTGTGACTCACCCCACGCCGGCAAGGGGAGAATCGTTTACAGCGTAGCCTTTAACAAATCATTTGGAATTCAGCTTATGCTACCAGCTTCCAAAAAACAACAACAACAACAATTTTTAAAAAAAGGCAGAAAAAAATCAATTCTTCCGCAATAGCCTGTTTGTAAAACATGTCCTTAAAAGCACATGAAATTCAGACCCAATCACTTTCCCACTCACTCATGCTGCCATCTGTTATGCATCCAATACAGTACGTGAAAATATGACCAATATCCCAGAACTCACCAGAAACTGTGTGCAAATCAGCTGCTATCCCCTTGCTCATCAGTTCGTACTGGAAGCCCGTAATCTTCCTGCTAATGTCCTGCTGAGGGGTGGCCTCAATAAACAGCCCGCCCTGATCATAGCCAAAGCAATAGACTTTACTGGGGCTGCGATCTCCGTCTCGGACCAAGAGTTTCAGTTCTCCAGTTTTTTCCAAATAAATATTTGCTCCTGCAGAGTCCTTGAAGGGCTTTATGCAAACAGTCAAATGTTTGTAAGAGGCAGGTGAAGTATTGGGTCGCAGGTTGACTATGAGTGCTCCCGTGGGATACATCCACTCTATTGACCCTTCAGAACAGCGGAGGTAGACCTGTTCAACATCCTTCTTGTGAGACTCGTGAGTTAAGCCACTGAGGGAAGAAAGAAAGAGAAAGTTAGAGAAATGACAGAGCTAGTAACATGACTGTCATAACCTCAAACCTTCAAAGACCCACATCAACAAACGCAGGAAATCTACGAGTGTTGAGTATTGGTCCATCCAGCTCAGCAGCAGTCAGAAATACTTGTCTCTTGCGAGACTGCAACCTTAATATTACAGGACAGTTTTAAATCATTTCCCAGAAGAAAAAGTCAAACCACTAGTAATTGACTTCAAAATTAAAAAGGATATAAGCACATGATCAAAAGCAATTAAATTACTACAGCCTCAGTTACTGCCCATCAGCTGAGCTGTGGCAAATGGCTTGGCGCATACTAAGTAGAACACGTACGCTTGGACTCCCTTCCTGGTGGCTTAACCCAGCACGTTCTCCAGCCTCGCGGATCGGACTCCACCTTTTGCCGAGCACTTTGTTCCCCTTCCAAGTCTGTATTCCCAATGGATCTGAAACTGGGAGGGATGCCAAGCTCACCCTGTGAACTGGAGCAAAGGGATGCTCTGGGTGCTACTGATATCCTCTACCCCAGCTGGGCATCCCCAATCTCCAAACTGGGAGGTAGGGAGAGGAGAGAAGACACTACACTCCTCACTCATAGCTGGGCAAGCACTGAACTACCCTGCTTCCTTCAGTACGTGTACCATGTTCTCCCACTTCTCCCCAATAGTTTAAGCTTCAGTTCTCCCCAAGTTTAAGCTTAGCTTAGCCCAGCTCCGATGGGCTACGAGCAGACACACAGCTATGGCTGTTCAGCAAAAGGAGAACACGTGGTCAGCTACTGTTGCTGGGGCACAGGGCCACCGTCAGTCCTGGGTCCTCACCCAGCACCATGGCAAAAAATTAACACCCCAACAGCCACTTTGGGGGCTGGTGATCACAGAGATGGGACAGGAGAGGAACACGGGGATCCCAGGGCCAGCTGCCAGGGCGAGGAGAGCAAACCACTGTGCTTAAGCAGAATGACTAGTAAATCCTCGTGACTGGCTTGCCCACAGCTTAAACTGAGGACAGCTCTAAACAACCCTTGCACCAACTGGACCAACCCCACAGGTTCTTGACTCAAAGCACTGATATGATACTGCATGCTGTAGGCACTCCAGATAAAGGAAAAAGTTGTGGGAAGCTGGGTTTATTGTTTACAGTATTGGGGCCATTAGGCAAAAATCCTTTGGTCCCCAGTCCCTGTCCTGTCACAAACCTATTATGCGAGTATGAGCAAATCACTTCACCACCAAGCTTGTTTCTCCTCCTACGCTGCTTTGTGTACCTCGTTCCCAAACATAAGCATCTTTTATGCTGCGCCTGTAGAGCACCACCCAAAACGAGACCCTTTAACACAGCTCACGGGTCCGCTTCGCAGCACTTTAGGGAAGCTTTACAACATTCCCGTTGGCAGGCAGAGGAACCAAGAAAGGGAAACAAAATTTAAAAAGGATGAAGTGACTCGTCTGAGGTTACACAGGAAATCTGTGGTAAAGAACATATTTTAGTATAGTGCGAGTAATGACATCAAGGCTCTGGTTTCTCAACAGAAACCTCCAAACACACAGTTCCCCACCCCAAAGATAGATTCAGGTGCTGAACAGGGTTTAAATTCAAGTCAGCGTTTAGAAAGTAACAAAAAGCCATGTGTAAAAGAAGGGGAAAAAACCACCCATATGGTTTGCATTTACTGTTGATGTGACTCATTATTGTGAGTGTCAGCGTGACCCATTTGATAGAGGTTACATGAGGAAGCTTAGAAAAAAGAGTCATATTTAATAACAATAGTGCCTGCAAACATGTGCTTTTGAATAATCTTGAAAGCCACATCAAGAACACAGATGAAGAGAAAAGAGGGACAAGTTTTTGACCTTTAGTCTCTTGCCCTCAAATTCGGTAGTACTTAACACATGCAGGAAACTTAACTTTCAATGGGATATTTCAAGTTGACTGTAAATCCACATCTGGTCCACAAAATCACTTTTCACCACAGCATGCGCACGATGCCACTCAACAGAAAACACAGAAGTCTGTTTATGTGCAAGCAGTGAATAAGTAAAATTAAGGAGTGTAAAGCTTACCCCTCAGCAAAGGGGCAAAAAAACTACCCTCACACATCACTTATTCCTACTCAAGACATCAAAACAAGCTGCAAAGGTTTTGTAGGACTTAAATACTGGCAAATTCCACCCTGAAGCCTGAGTGCTTAAACAGAAGGAAGATACCAGGGGCAAAACTCTGAACTCATGCAGTGAAACTGCTGTTGCAAGTGATCCCAGTAACACTGAGGCAGTGATTTTCTGCCAGAGAAAAAAAAAAGCCTTAGCATTCATTTTGTTCAAACGTTCATGCTGTTCAAACAAAAAACAGGGTGGATTCTGAAATTATCTTCTGAAAGCCAATTATATCCCACAGGCAAGAGTGATGCCATTAGACAGATACATCAAGCACAAGTACCTGTACGCATTAAGCCTTATAATAAAGGATGACTCAAAAGTCAAGCAGATTTCAAAATACACGCTCACATTACTTAACAGCAACCACCATCATCCAGTAAAACCTGTCGCTTTGCTTTCTGTCAAAATGACATGTCACCACGTTGAGAGATTGTTTAATGCCATGTTTAGTTCTCACTAGCCAGTCATCAGACACACCGTGTCCACAAAATAATGGAGGTCTAGCAGACCCTTTTATTTTTCCCAAGCTCATTTAAGGTTTGGGTTTTTAGGTATATGGCGACGAGATAGGGCAGTTGTTTCATGGTTCCAGTGATGGATGAGCCATCCGTCCTCCCTTTCAGATGTGTGCTCTTTATTGGGGCTTACTTCTACTGCAAGTACGACTTCCTCATACCGATCCATGAGGACATCCTGAATCACTGCATTTGTCTCCTCGCTCTTCTCCCGCTCTCTTTGCAGCCACCCCCTCTGTCTGCCCCAGAAGCTCAGTTACGGTGTCGGTGCAGTAAGTTGTGATGCTGCAACACGCAACAGGTGTTACGGAAAGAAAAAGGGAGCGGGAGGAATGTTCACACTATCTACGTTAGCTGTTTGCTTTACTTATTCTATTACAGATCTCCTGAAGAGCCCTAGAAGCACCTATGTCCTCCCAGCACCTCTCAGCGAACCCAGGGAACTGTCGCTCCTAATTTGGCTATCTAATTAAGGGTGACAAGCTAGAGAGCACTGAGATTTCTCCAGAGCATCCGCCAGTGCAGAGGGCAAGATGGAAGGACATTAAGCAGCCACATCAGAGCTGAATTCTTGCTCCTGCAGTCAAACCCACCAGACTAGCATATTCCCAGCATGTCACTGGAGCACTTTTGCCCAAAGCATCAAGAGGTCATTGCAGCACAAAAACCTGAAGTTACAGCAAGAGTAACAGCCAGACACAAACCATAGCGAAGCTTCTGCTTTCTTCTGGACAAAACTTTCCTGGAAGCTCTCTGCCAAGCTATTTATTAAGATGCTGCTATGGCTTAAATTGCAGGTGTCAAGCTGTGCATTGCATCAGATTTCCCTGGAAGCATGACGGGGGAATTCCTACAGGAATCCCAGTGAAGCTCTTCATACAACTCAGGGAAATAAGCTGGGCACCTCTCCACAAGCTAATGGGGGAAAAAAAATCATATTCAGAATATTTTACTTCTAAGACCATTGCTTTTAATATAGCATATCTAAAAAGGTGAAAAAACACCTTCAGTTTTATTGTAGGAGATCACTAGCTGCTCAAATCTGCCTGGACAACCTAAAACTTCTCCATGAGAAGAAAGATTACAGTTCAGCATCCAAGTTCACAGGTTTTTCAAAGTTAAAGTAGAAAACATCACATGATTTCAAAACGCTTTATTCCACATAAAAAGTCCTTTCTGACCCATATAGCTATCACTATCCACACTGAAATATTTAATTAGATGGTATTTACTGGTACATCAAATTACCTTTCCCTCCTTCTTAACTGCTCGTCTTTTAGGACAAAGCAGATGATATTTATCAGCCTTAGGACCGCCAACATTTCTGACAGCCCCTGTTTGCTACCAGTAAGGCCAAAGCCATCCTGGTTTACTTATCCCCTCCCAAGGCTCCTGTCCACCCAGACTCCAGGACTCTCTCCCACAAGTGAAACCACCCAGACCGAACTGTGCGTGCAAGAAGGCAACTCTTCCTTCCCTGAGCCTCCAACAGCATCATCACGAACCTGTCACCACTCTGGCTCACCAGAGCAACAACAGGCGAGTGAGTCCAAGCTTGCATCACCAGTTCACCCCAAATTCAGTTACAGGAAATGGTATTTCACTTCCCCACCCAAAGCAGCACCCCCTTAGTTGATACTCAAGGCATTGCTTATTCCAGTCCTGCTCTGGAGACATGGGTGGTCACTGCTTGCTCTAAGAAAACAGGACAAAAATAGGAACCAAGCGGGACAAGATTACAAGGGTTTTGTCATCAGTCTTTTAAAAAACGTGCCGTGGCACCATGTGGTAAAGTCCAGCTACGTACATGCAGCTAGGATGCTTAGGGATGAAAGCAGGTACAGCTTTGGGGGGAGGTTGGTAAAGCAAAATGATATAATTCGGGGTTTGCCACAGAACTAATAGGTTTGGTCTCTATCAAACAGAATCGCCTTCAAGTGGATTCACTGGGATTAACTGCGCATCAATTGTCAAGAGTCAAAAAAAAGTTTAAAAAAACTCCAAAAATAAAACAAGCATCTGCATGTTTCAGACAGTAACAGATAAGAAATTATTAAGTTGAAAGTCAATCCATCTGTTTGCCCGCTCTGAATTCTCCCTCCTCCAAAATACCCTGCTGACACAAGCCGGCCAAACTTTTATTTTAAAGAAAGTCAGATCTGAGCAGAATATTAAAGTCGAAGCGGTTTTCTCTCCAAGTACAGAAAGACTGACGCAGCAACACTTGCTTGGTAGCAGAGTCGCTTTTTTAAAACCAGGAACAGCGGAGGAGGTCACAGACCCAACCACACACGTTAAACTTATTACAAGCAATTAAAGGAAAGATAATTTGGGAGATAAACACTTGAGAACTGGAGAGCTTTCCCAACCAGAGCAATTAGCATAGATGAGGAGGGAGGCCGCTGCGCCAGTCCCCGCTCCCGGGGCTCAGCCCCCGCCACCAGCTCCGCGGGACGCGCTGCGGGAAACTCCCGGGAGCGGGGAGCGACGGCGGGGGCTGCGGCGCGGAGGGACGGGCCGGGCACGGCGGGGCAGAGCCGCCCCCCCCCCGGCTCCCCGCAGGTGCACCGCATCCCGGGCCCGGTCCCCGCCGGGGGGAGAGAGAGACGGAGCTCATTCCCCGGGCGCCGCCGCGGAGAAGATGGTCGCGGGGAGAAACTTCTTCGCGGCGGACATGGCACCGCCCTCCTCCTCCTCCTCCTCCCCAGCCCCCCGAGCCGGGCAGAGGGGAGCCCAGCCCGCCCCGGCCCCTCCATCCCTCCCCCGCT